>OY757931.1:80520032-80647532 GCA_963585895.1 Sepioteuthis lessoniana | reverse complement strand
CAAAACAGCGCAAGCGAAATGAACCACCAACATCGGAAAATGGAAACAACACACACCAAACACCACGCAACCAAACAACCTAAAACAAACACTATCAAACGTTAGATTTAGAAAATGCAAAGAGAATTATGAACAGTGAAAGAATACCATCATTAAGAAACATAGAATACAGAACAGTTAAGATGGAAACGAGTAAAATAAATCAAGTACTAACATATATACCAATGAATAATGTAACTGGATTAAATGAACTAATCTATGCAGGAAGGAAATTAGTTTGCGAGAAAATTGGGATCCGCTCAAAAAGCATGAAAAAAAAGTCAAAACCAGGATGGGAAATCCGACAGGAAACACAGGTAAAAAATCTACGAAAACAGGCCAAAATGATAAATCAAAAAAGACGCTGAAATATGGAGGAACAAAAAGGAAAAGCCAACACAAGGGAAAATGACAATACCACTTGAAGAAATAAACCAGAATGTTCTGGCAAAAGAAAGAAGATTAAAGAGATATTGACAAAGGGTAAAAACAATACAGACAAAACAGGAAACTCCAAAACAACGAAAGAAAATTCTATCAACAACAGGGAGGAGATGACGAGAAAACACACCAACAACCGGATGCAAAATAAACCGAACGATTGTGGACTAAAATACGGCAACCAAAAGCATAAGGGAAAGACGGAATGGATAAACAATATGACAAGAGAATTAAAAGGACTTGAAGAAGGCACGAAAGTGGAAATACACATCGATTTAATCAAAACGACGCTAAAAAAGATATCAAACTGGAAAACGCCAGGCCATGATGGAATGCATGGTTTCTGGTTCAAGAAATTCACCTCAATTCACGAGAGGCTAACACAAGAAATGAACAGATGCTTACAAAGAGCAAAAGTACCCCCCCCCGAATAGAGGACCTAAGGAAGGATCATATTGATCCAAAAGGACACAAGCAAAAGAACCGCCCCAAACATAACTTGCCTCCCAATGATGGGGAAAATATTACCAGCGCAAATAAGGGAAGAGATTTACTACTCGCTAACAAGACGCAGATTATTCCCCGAAGAAAAGAAAGGATGTCGCAAAGGATCCAGAGACACAGCTGAGTAACTTTATATAGATCAGCACATCCTAAACTCGAACCAAACCATACATATGGTCTGGATTGATTACAAAAAGGCATTTGATATGGTTCCGCAAATCTGGATGATTAACTGCCAAAAATGTATCAAATATTCGCTAAAGACATTAACGTTATCGAAAAAACCATGAAAACCTGGAGAGTGGAATTGACAGCAGGAGGAGGACGCTTACCTGAAGCAAAGATCGAAAGAGGTATTTTTCAAGGAGATGCACTCACCGTTACTATTCATAATTGCCATGATGCCACTAAACCACTTACTCAAAAAATGCACAACCGGATACAAACTTAGATCGCCAGAAAAGATCAATCACCTAATGTACATGAATGACATCAAACTATTTGCAAAAAATGAAAAAGAACTGGAAACTCTATATATAAATACACAATCAGGAAATAGGAATGGAATTTGGCATAGAAAAATGTGCAATGCAAGTAATGAAAAGCAGCAAACGACATATAACTGACGGAATGGAACTACCAAATCAAGACATGATTAGAACGCTTGGAGAAAACGAAACCGACAAATACTTGGGAATCTTGGAGGCTGACACCACCAGACAAGTGGAAATGAAAGACCCAATTCAAAAAGAATATCTCAGGAACACTAGAAAACAACTCGAGACAAAACTAACAGAAAGCTTATCAAAGGAATAAATTCCTGGGATGTACCCTTCGTTAGACATTTGGGACCCTTTTTGAAGTGGACCAGAGATGAACGTAAACAAATGGACCAAAGAACAAGAAAACTAATGACCATGCATAAGGCATTACATCCCAGAGAGACGTTTACAGACTGTGTCAAGAAAGAGGGAGGAAGAGGACTTGACAACATTGAAAACGGCGTTGACGCATCGATACAACGACTCGAAGATTACATAGAAAAACACGAAGGAAGACTGATTACAGCCATCAGAACAGATACTGACAAGACGATGGATAACAGGATGACAATAACTAGGAAACAAATATGGGAATAAAAACAGCTCTATGGGTGTTTTAAACGACTAAGATACAACATCTCACATGAGAAAACCTGGACCTGGCTAAGAAATGGAACATTTAAGAGACAAACAGAATCTCTCCTAATAGCAACACAAAACAGCGCCATAAGAACCAATCAAATCAAAGTGAGAAGAGATAAGCCGCAACAAAATAGCAAATGTAGACTATGCGGTGATAGAGATGAAACCATATAATCACATAATAACAAATGCAGCAAATTAGCACTGAAGGAATATAAGACTAGACACGACTGGGTGGGCAAGAGATTTAAATTTGACCATACGAAAAAATTGTATATGCAAACATATGTCCTAGAAAATGATACATAGACACTTTTGGGACTTTGACATACGGACGGATCACTTAATCTCGAATGGACGATCAGACTTAATAATAATCAACAAAAAAAAAGAGAATATGCAAAATTGTCGACTTAGCTGTCCCGGCCGACCGTAGAATAAATCTGAAAGAATGCAAAAAGAAGGATTAGTACTTCGAGTTTTCTAAGGAATTGGAAAGACCATGTACATGAAAGTGACGATTATACTCATTGTGATTGGTGCTTTTGGTACAGTAACTAAAGGATTATTATAGGGACTGGAGGACTTGGAAGTTGGCGGGCGAGTGGAGACCATCCAAACTACGGCATTATTGAGAACGGCCAGAATACTGGAGACTTGAGGAGACTTGCTGTTAGTTAAACCCCAGTCAAAGTCCATCAGCTGACGCTGATGCGAAAAAAACTCTAATCAGTTAATAATAACAATAATAATAATAACTAACGAGCCTGAAGGTAATGATGATACCAATTGTGATTGGTGCACTTCGTATAATCCCCAAATGTTTGGTAAAGGGAATTAAAAAATTGAAAATAAGAGAACAAGTAGAGATCATCCAGATTACAGCATTATTAATATCGGCCAAAATACTGAGAAGAGTCCTGAAAACTTGAGGAGACTTACTGCCACTCAAACTTCAGCGAGATATCGTCAGCAAACGCTGGTGTGAAAAAAAAAACTCTAATAATAAAGATGAAAGTAGGAGTAGTAAATGAATCCATAAGGACCAATTATATTAAAGTTAAAATACGCAACAGAATAGAAAGCGTGGAATATGTGAAGATAAAATTACAATGATTAATCACAAAATAAAGGGATTCAGCTAACTAATACAAAGAGAGTACAAGACTTGTCATGAGTGAGTGTATAAGGTGGTTCACTGGGATGTACGCAGGATTTAAAAAATTGACCATACAAACAACGATACATGCACAAACTAAAATCTGAGATAGTAAATGGGATGCTTACATTTTCAGGGACTGTGAGATTGAAACAGATTACATAATCCAGTCCAGAAAATTGAACAGTGTCAGAATTAACAAGAAAAAAAAAGAACTTTTCATTTAGTGGCTTTTGCTGTTCCAACGGTTCACCGATTAAAATGAATGGAAACAAAAGAGCGGATAAATTTATAGAATATGAATATGACGTTGATACCAATTGTAGTTGATGTGCCTAGAATGCTTCCCAAGGTGTTTGAAAAAAGACTGGTGGAACGGGAAATTAGTGATAGAGTCGAGACTACACAAACCACAGCATTGTTGGGATCGACTAGAATAGCAAGAAGAATTCTGGAGACCCAAGAAGAAAAATTCTGACTAAGACTCCAGTGAAATTCCTCCAGAAGAAAAGTATATTAATCAATTCATATATATAGTCGACATCAAGCTGTTTGCAAAAAAACAAAAGAAGTGGAGACTCTGATATAAAAAAAGAATATATTAGAATGGAATTTGGAATAGAAAAATCTCCCATGCCCGTAATGAAAGGTGGAATGAGAGAAATAAAGGAAGGGATTGAACTTCGAAATCAAGAAAGAATCAGAACGTTTGGAGAAAAGGAAAATTACAAGTATGGGGAATATTGGAAGCGGACACTATCAAACTAGCAGAGATAAAAGAATTAATAAAATAATAGCTCAGAAGAACGAGAAAAATTCTCAAAGCCAAATTCTGCTGCAGAAATCTAATCAAAGAAATAAACACTGTAGCAGTACCTTTTTTATGATTCTTGTGAATATCCTTAAGATAGACAAGGGAGAAACTCAGACGAATATAACAAAATTGATGATGATACACAAAGCTTTACACCCGAGAAATGACAGTGATAGATTATATCTGCAAAAAAAAGAAAAAAGGAAGAGGACTCGCTAGCATTGAAGAGAGTGTGTATGTATCAGTTCGAGGATTTAAGGACAACATTAAAAAGAACAAAAAGAAAGACTAATTTTTGCGGCCACTTTCACACTGATGCCATTTGATCAAACAGAACAACAATAAAAATCTACGAAACAGTAATGGGAAGAAAAATAACTGTATGGATATTTCAAGCGAAAAACTCATTAAATCTCGCATGAGAACACCCGACCATGGGTACAAAAGGGAAAACATTTAAAAAAATCAATCTCTTCTAATCGCAGCAGAAAATAACGCAAAAAAACTAATCACATAATAGCGAAAATCGATAATGCACAATTGATCAGGTTATGTGGTGACTCAAACTAGACGATTAATTGCATAAGTGAATTTGAAAAACTATCACAAGAGGAATAAGAGTAGAAACGACTTGGACCAGAAGGTGATCCACCGGGAACTGTGCAAGAAATCAAAACATGACCATATTACCAAATACTTTCTGCACAAACCAGATTAAGTTCCAGAATATGAGACGCATAACATTCTCAACCGTATTACATAATTCCAAATGCAAGACCAGACCCATAGCTATTTAACAGAGAAAAAGAACTTGCCTTATTGAAGACTTTGCCCTTGCAGCGGGCGAAAGAGTGAAAATTAAAGAAAACAAAATGAGAGAATAGTATATATAGATTGCTAGAGAACAATGAAAGCTGTGGAACATGTGGGTGATAGTAATACCATTTGTAATTGGCGCACTTGGAACAGTTCCAAAAGACTTGAAAAAAGATTGGAAGAGTTGGAAATCAGAGAAACAACCGAGATCGTACAGTCTACTGTATTATCAAAATCGACAAGATTTTTGAGAAGAGTCTTGCTGTCAGTCAGATTCCAGTTAAAAGCAATCAGCTAACACTGGCATGAAAACTCGTAAGGTATATTATCATAATAATGTGCAACAGATAAAAACTTTCCTCATAATACTAAATGGTGTCTGCACAAACCAGAATCTGTCCAAGAGAACGCGACGCATAAAATTCACTGGGATTCTGATATATGAAGGGATTACCTCATATTGACCTGAAGACCTGACGTAGGGTAAGTAAGGAAAAATGAACTTTTTACCTTGTGGATCACACCGTTCCGACGGGTCATAGAGTGAAAATGAAGCAAAAAATAGACAGTTTCGCTGAAACACACCTGCAAATCAGCTTCAGTTGACAGACTTGCACAATATTGATACTGTTAATATGATATCAATGACAATGATAGCAGAAATAATTGAATCGAGCAAAAGAGGATAATGATCCAATGGGTGGTAAAATGGGGAAAAAGAGAAATTGATGGAAGTAACAAGTGGAGGTGGGTGTTCGGAAAGAAGAGAAATTATTGTCATTAAAATACTATAAAGATGATGATTACCCTGGTGGGGGCGAGAAATTTATGAAGTGGGTACAGAGCAATTCAATCTGAATTTAACAATCCTAAATATAAATATGGAAAGAAGAAAAAAGTTGGAAAAGATAAAAATGTTAAATGCTGAAAATAAAAGTAAAATCATCCATAAGTGCAACAATAATGGAGTTAAAAGTTAAAGGAAAAAAAAGTGGAAACATTTTCAAGGAAGAATATGGAGGGGAGGTGCAGAAGAATAATAATATTCCCTAACTTGAGAAAAAAGGCCTTCTCATAGAAAAAAAAGAAACGGAAAGAAAACACATGATGATTATAGAGAATAAAACTGCAAATCCAATAAAGGAATTTAAGAAATCATATCAGTTGTATACTTTTAATGGTCTATTATATCCTCGGTATGATATACTAAGTAAATTCTTTTAATGAAATGTTTTAGTTCAATAGAAGTTACTTGCTGGTGCCTATTTCCTCTTTAGATTTTATGCCTCAGTTTGCAACTGAGATGGTCTCACACCCTTTCACTGGTCCAGGAATTTGGTTTAGTCGTAGGAGTGCAACTCATCCGGTGTGTCTTAAGTACAAACATCTTGGCGGTTCCTATTTACAATTGGGTTGAATTTAGTTTTCTTTTTCCTGGACTGGTTTTCATGCCAAGGTAAAAAAAGAATTTGCCACTTGACGTATCCATACAGTTGTTTTCTTTTCATTTTTTAAAAAATGTTGTTTCACCGTTTGTCTCTATGTTGTCTTGGTGTTACTGGCTGCTGAGATAGATTTTTCTTTGTACTTTTTTTGTGAAATACTCCGTTCTTTGAGTTATTCCAGCTTCGCGAATCCTTAGTGCTATCGCAGTTCACCTATCGATGAAGGCAGAATAAATTTCCATAAGATCTTAACGTTATGTTAAATACAAACAGCCTTGTTCAGAAGTTGAAATTGTGTAGCAGAGTCCACTTCCTCTTTAACCACAATCTAATTTATTTTTCTTCAGTGTGGATGAGCATTACTAACCTTTTTATATATCTTTTTGTTGGAATAATCCATTATTATTATTGGTTGTGATACCAGTAGAATGGATTTGTAGTAACAACAACAACAACAACAATATAATAATAATGATAATGAAAATAGTAAAGAAATTACATTTGAGAGCTTACTATGACAGACTCCATGCGCCAAGAAACGAAGGAGGAGGGGCCTTTGTCTGCTTTGAAGATTTGCACTGAGGATTTGCATACAATTCAAGGACTTGAGTAATCCACTAAAAGAGCAAAGAAAGATCTATTAAAGCAGCCGGTTACAACAAGGACAAAACGAGGAGAAACGTGGAGACAACTTCTAAAAAAATGGGAAGAAAGCAAATGTACAGATACGTCAAGCGACAAACAAGGGACACTATTAATAGCTAAAATGAGGAAACCTTCAAAGAGAAACTGAAACTCTTTAAATCACAAAAGGAGTTCAAGAATTGTAATTACCGGTAAGAAAAGTTAGTCTATTAAGAATAGAACAAGAGATTGAAATTTAACAATACTAGCAAATGGTACATGTACAATATGCCCTATAATATGAAAACCATAGAACCTATAATTTCGATAAAAATCGATCATCTTTCTTCAGTCAGAAACAAATAACATGTCCAGAGTATTTTTATCTTCCAATAGTACAGAGAGAGAGAGAGAGAATGAAAAAATAGACAAATACTTGGATCTTGCCAGAGTACTGAAAAAAGGTGTGAAACATGAAGTTGATGATGATAACTACTCTGTCAATGAAATAATCCTCAAACAGCTGTTAAAGAATTTGGATTTACGAGAGCCAAAAGGAAAGAAATAAAACTAACCAGATACAGATTTATAAGAAAAAATCCAGGAAAAATGCTTAGAAGGGTCTGGAAGGCTGAAAAGACTTACTGCCACGCAGACTCAAAAGTAAAAACATCAAAAACTCGTAAACATGAAAAACTAGCAAAGAGTATAATAATAATAATAATAATAATAATAATAATAATAATAATAATAATAATAATAATAATAATAAAAGTAGACTATGCGGTGACAGAGATTAAACGATCAATCTCATAATAAACGAATGCAGCAAATTAGTACAGAAGGAGTACAAGGCGAGATACTGCTGGGTCGTCAAGGCGATCCACTGGGAAATGTGCAAGACATTTAAATTTGACTATACTAACAAATGGTATATGCATAACCCAGCACATGTCCTAGAAAATGACACGCATAAACTCCTATTGGACTTTAACATACAAACTGATTAACTAATCCCTACTAGAAGACCAGACCTTATAATAATTAACAAAAAAAAAAGAGAATTTGCAAAATTGTCGACTTTGCTGTCCCGGCTGACCACAGAATAAAACTGAAAGAATGTGAAAAGAAGGATAAGTACTTCGACTAAACTAGGAAATTGAAAAAGCTGTTGAACATGAAAGTGACGAATGTACCAATTGTGATTGGTGCTTTTGGCACAATAACTAAATGATTATTAAAAGGTTTGGAGGACTTGGAGGTTGGGGGACGGGTAGAGACTATCCAAATGACAGCATTACTGAGAACGGCCAGAATACTGAGAAGAGTACTGGAGACTTTAGGAGACTTACTGTCACTCCAACTCCAGCGAAAAACCATCAGCTAATACTGATGTGAAAAACTCTAAAAGAGTAAATAATAATGGTAATACTAATAATCTCGGCCAGACGACCAGACTTAATGATAATTACCTAAAAAATGTGCAAAGTTGTGGACTTTGCTGTTCCGGCTGACCACAGAATAAAACTGAAAGTGAATAGAAGGATAAGTACCTCGACCTTACTAGAGAATTGAAAAAGCTATGGAACATGAACGTGAAAATAATACCAATTGTGATTGGCACTTTTGATACAGTCACCAAAGGTTTAAAAAGGGACTTGAAGATTTGGAAATAAGAGGACAAGTGGAGAACATCCAAACTACTAGATTATTGAGAACGGCCAGAATACTTTGAAGAGCCCTGGAGACTTGACGTGACTTGCTGTCACATAAACTCTAGTGAAAGACGATTAGCTAATTCTGATGTGAAAAACTCTCAAGGAAAGTCTTCAGAAGAATCCAGTAAGGTCAAGGTTAGAAACAAATGCCTCTATTTAAAATCCAGAAGAAAATACACATTGATTTTCGGTCACTTGTTAAATCTTTTGCTGAATTATTATGATATATTTTTTTGGATTGAAGGGTATTACTAATCGGGTAAACTATTTGATGGCTGTAGCCTCTCGAAATAACTAAAGAATTGTTTAAATTTACCCCAACAGATTTTAACGTTTAGTAGCAGCAGCAGCTTTGATCGAGCTTTGAAATTACTATTACTACAAGACCCACCGCCCCACACTCCAAATTCTAGCATGGAATATTCTAGAACTAGGTGTCATATAATTGTTAGGGAAAGTTAAAAGCATCCCCCAACGTAGTAGGTAGCGAAAAAAAGTCTTCAGAAGAATCTGGTAAGGTCAAGGTTAGTAGCAAATGTCTTTATTTAAAATCCCCTCCAAAAATGCACATCGATTTTTGGTTACTTGTAAAATCTTTTACTGAATTATTGTGACATATTTTTTAATTGAAGGGTATTACTAATCGGGTAAACTAACTGAAGATTTGTTTTATTTTACCTCTTGACTCTCAATAGTACCCATCGACTTTCCCAATAGACCTTTTCTGCACTGTATTTCACCGGATAATTAAACATTTTATTAAGAATATCACCAGCCTATTTAGAACTAGTTTAAATATAAGACAGTAAACATAAACCATAAATATGACACTAGAAAACGTAGAAAATGGTAAGTTTTTTTTAGGCCGGGAAATAAACTAAGTAGCAGGACAACGGACTTAACTAAGTCAAAACTTAGGGTAACATATACTTCCCTTTTTCTCCGTGACCCGCTGTTCATGTACAGTCATCATAGCTGTTCTTGGTCACATATGTATCAGATGCGCAAATCATAAACAAGCCCAGCGTCTGGTATAGCCACAATATACGACCTATGATCAAAATGTCCAATCACAATATTACAAAACGTGGGACCCAGGCAACTGGCATGGGTGTCATGATCAGCAGGTGCTCTCCTGATAGCCAACATGGGAGATCCGGTCGTCATCCAACGAATGTTGGCAGCTCTTCTTTCAGGTACTATTTACCAACCCCTCCGCTCGGGCAGGATATGACACAAGGTCAATTTTTAAGCGGAGTTTAACAGGTTTGAATTCAGAGTTTTCCTTCTCCTAGACTAGTTGCCTAACCATGGCTGAAGAACCTAGTCTGTCCTACTATTTACCCATAGCTGGAGGGAGAATTATTGGATTCATACCTTTCCTAAGGGTATTAGTGCTATGTGAAATGCAATCAGTCTCGTCCAGGATTTGAACTCGTATCGCCGTGTTCATTTCCTACGGCGATAACGACTACACCACAGGCACCTTCTTTCAGGTACAGAAACAACGACGTAACAAACCACAACGATCAGAGACTTACGCGCAAAACATGGACTAGGGAAGATAATCAACTAGCACTACAATGCTATTTTAGGAGCAACCCCTCGATAAGATGATACAGGAAGGGAATGATAGAGATCTGGCAAGAATGTGCGAAATTTCAGACAACCAGCCAAAGACTAGCCGATTAAGTTAGAACAATAATTAAGAAAGGTCGGTTTTCTAACCATGAATTACTAGAGATCCATAAAAAAACAAATTTGCAAACTATAATACAGTACCAGACACATCAAGTGGTGTCGAACAAAAACAATCTAACGAAAAAGAACTGCAAATTTCGGCAAATGAAAACACCGCACCCCCAAACGATACACTACCAAGCAACCAGGAAGAAACACTCATACGAATAAAAGATAAATCTACAAAATATAAAGAGAATCATAAGTAGTGAAAAGACTATTCTACCTTTATTAAGAAACATAGAATGGAAAACTCTCAAGATAGAAACGGATAAAATAAATCACATACCTAACATACCGACGATTAATATAACCGAGTTAAATGAACTAATCTATGCAGGTGCAAAATTAGTTTGTGAGAAAATTGGGATCCCCTCAAAAAGCACGAAGAAACAGTCAAAATCGGGATGAGAAATTTGACTGGAAAGGCAAATAAAAAAACTACGAAAACCAGCCAGAATGATAAAAAAGAGAGGCGCTGAAATAAGCGGGGGAAAAAAGGAACAGGCAACACAGAAAAAATAACAGTTCAACTTGAGGATATAAACCAAAAGTGCTGACCAAAGAAAGAAGATTAAAGAGATATCGACAAAGGGTAAAACAATACAGACAAAACAGGACTTTCCAAAACAACGAAAGAAAATTCTGTCAACAATTGGGAAGGAGTGACGGGAAAACATACCAACACCCGATTTACTCAAAACAACACTGAAAAGAATATCAAACTGGAGAGTGCAAGGCCATGATGGAATACATGGCTTCTGGTTAAAGAAATCCACCTCCATTCACGGAAGAAAAGCACTAGAAATGAACTGATGCCTACAAGGCGCGCAAGTACCTGAATGGATGACTAAAGGAAAGACTACATTAATCCAAAAGAACCCAAGCAAAGGAACTGCCCCAAACAATTACAGACTGATAACCTGCCTACCAATGATGTGGAAAATACGAACAGCACAAATAGGGAAAATATTTACTACTCGCTAACAAGCCGTGGATTGCTCCCTAACAAACAGAAAGGATGCCGCCAAGAATCCAGAGGCAGAATAGAATTACTCTACATAGATCAACACATCCTAAATGAGAGCAAGACAAGACGGAAAAATCTTGCTATGGCCTGGATTGACTACAAAAACGCATATGATATGGTCTCACAAAGCTGGATAATACATTGTCACAAAATGTACAAAATATCACATGATGTCATAAACTTCATCGAAAAGACCATGCAAACCTGGAGAGTGGAGCTGACAGCAGGAGGAAGAAGCATAGCTGAAACAAAGATCCAAAGAGGCATCTTCCAAGGAGATGCACTATCGCCCTTACTAATCATAATAGCCATGATGCCCCTGAACCACATACTCAGAAAATGCGCTGCCGGATACAAACTCAGCTGATCGCAAGAGAAGATTTATCACCTAATGTACATGGATGACTTTAAACTATTAGCAAAAAATAAAAAAAGAACTGGAAACTCGTAGTTAGAATATACAATCAGGACAAAGGATGTAATTTGACATAGAAAAATGTGCCATGCTCATCATGAAAAGTGGCAAACGACATATGACTGACGAAATGGAAATACCAAATCACGACAAAATTAGAACGCTCGGAGAAAATGAAACCAACAAATACCTGGGTATCTTGGAGGCTGACACCATCAAACAATTGCAATTGAAAGACAAGATCCTGAAAAGAACATCTCAGGAGAATGCGAAAACTACTCGAGAAAAAGAAAAACTCTTCAGCAGAAACCTCATCAAAGGAATAGATACTTGGGTTGTGCCCTTAATTAGATATTCGGGACCCTTCTTCAAATTGGCCAGAGATGAACTTAAACAAATGGATCAAAGAACAATTAGACTAATTACCATGCATAAGGCATCACACCCCAGAGACGACGTTGACAGACTATATGCATCTAGAAAATAGGGAGGAAGAGGACTTGCCAGCATTGAAGGCTGCGTGGACGCATTGATACAACGGCTCAAAGACTACATGGAAAAACACGAACGAGGATTAATTGCAGCCATCAGAAGCGATACGGAAAACACGATAGATGATAGAATGACAACAACTAGGCAACAAAAATGGGAGGAAAAACAACTCTATGGCCGCTTTAAAGTCTTATAAACAACATCTCACACCAGAAAACCTGGACCTGGCTATGAAAAGGGAATCTTAAGAGAGAAACTGAATGTCTTGTGATAGCAGCTCAGGATAACGCCATAAGGACCAATCATATCAAAGCGAGAAGAGATAATACGCAACAAAACAGTAAATGTAGGCCATGCGGTGACAGAGATGAAACCATCAATCACATAATAAGCGAATGCAGCAAATTAGCACAGAAGGATTATAACGCAAGACACGAATGGGTCGGCAAGATGATCCACTGGGAAATGTATAAGAAATTTAAATTTGACCATACTAACAAATGGTATATGCACTACCCAGCACCTGTCCTAGAAAATGACCCGCGTAAACTCTAATAGGACTAGAACATACAAACGAATCACCTAATCCCGGCCCGAAGACCAGACCTCATGATAATCAACAAAAACAAAAGAATCTGCAAAATTGTCGACTTTGCTGTTCCGGCGGACCACAAAATAAATCTGAAGGAAAGTGAAAAGAAAGATAAGTACCTCGACCTTGCTAGAGAATTGTAAAGGCTTTGGAACATGAAAGTAACGATTGTGCCAATTGTGAATGGTGCGTTAGGCTCAATAAGTAAAGGATTATTAAAGGGCTTGGAAGACTTGGAAATTGGCGGACGGGTAGAGACTATCAAAATGACAGGATTGCTGAGAACAGCCAGAATCCTGAGACGAGTCCTGGAGACCTAAAGAGACTTGCTGTCTCTCAGACTCCAGTGAAAACCATCAGCTAACACTGATGTAAACAACTCTAAAGGAAATAATAATAATAATAATAATAATAATAATAATAATAAGAAGAAGAAGAAGAAGAAGAAGAAGAAGAAATTATTAAGTGAAAAATGAAGAAACAATGTCGAAGACAAAGAGAATAAGACCATGATAAGGATGCTGCTGATGATATTGAAATGAATATTGAATGTGGAAGCAGTGCCTTATAAAATAATTATGATTTTTCCCTAAACAAATAAAGGATGTAGAAATAAAAAAAAGGCTTGAGAGAAAAAAAAAATGATTAAATGAAGAAGTACCTGTAAGAAGTAGCTAGAAACTTGAAACATGCCTTTAAAAAAAGACCGGCTTTCTAGAGGGAATACAAAATGTGTTGCACATATTCCTATCATTTTTCTAAGAAGAGATTAAAAAAGAGGGCTGTTTGAAACGGATGATAAAAAAGATTGTTTTTCCCTTGACTTTTAACTGTTCCGGCTTTTATTATTTGTTTTGTCTGACAAATTTTACTATGATTTTCTGTTGTTTTTTTTTTTTTTTGTTTCTTTTTACCCGGATGTTTTTCCCTTGACAATTTCCTACCATGCCTATTTTTATTTTCTGTTCTTTGCTGTAATATTCTTTCCTATTCGGTATCCAACATTTTTCATTGTCTTTCAGTGTCCTTTTTTTTTTCTCTATTTCGTCTGTCAACGTCCTTCTCCTCGTCTTGCAATTCTGACCTCCTCATTGTTAAAATTATTCGACGTCTTCTCATTTTCTTTTCTTTATTCATTCAACTTTTTGATATTTTTTTTTGTCACTGAATATTTTCGTTTCTTTGTTAGAGAATTTTTTAGGACTGTCCTTCTATTCTTTTCACTCGGTTGCCTTCTTCTTCTTCTTCTTCTTCTTCTTCTTCTTCTTCTTCTTCTTCTTCTTCTTCTTCTTCTCCACATCCTCCCACTTCTTCTTCTTCTTCTTCTTCTTCTTCTTGCTTGTTGTAGTCTTTTATCAAGATTATTTCTTTTCTCTTTGTATCATTTTGCTTTTTTCTAACCATCAACCTTCTTATCCTTTAGTAAATCTATTATTTTTTCTTCTGTTCTTTTATAATTCTTTTTTTATTATATTCTTTTATTTTCGTATTTTTCTTTTCCTCACAACGTCTCATCTCTTTGTAATTTTTTTTTATATTTCTTTTTTTTTTAACAGTGCAGAAAAAAATCCATTAAAATAAAATCCTGCTCAATAGCAGAACATGTCAAATGTGTCGTGTACCATTTATTACTTGACACAGGGTAATTTGCTAGAAAGAGAGAGAAGTGAATCTTCCTAGAAAACGAATATAAAAATTGCGTTGTTAACTATTCTTCTAGTCAGTCCTTAAAAGAGACAGAGAAAGAGATAAATAACGAGAGAAACTGCATTCATACTTTCTGTCTTCCCGAGAGAGAACTAAGGAAAGGTGAATTGGCGCTGACATTTTTCTTGAAATGCCGGTGTTTGGTAAAAGATGAATAACTCAAATCATTCCAGGAATTTTTGACAGGTCTCTTCTTTGTGCTTGCCACGATTTTTTTGCCGTATCATTTCTAACAACAAAACTATGAACTGTATTTTTTAAAATTAGAATTAGAATCCATTCTTTCTGAGCACAGAAATATTTTACCTATAGTTATATCGCAACGGGAGGGAGAAAAAGTACAGGTTGAATATCATTTGCTTATTAGCCATCATTCTTACCGTTATTATCTACCTGAAATCTTTAGGATTATAGTACCGTCACTCTTTGACCTCACAAGTCACTTGATCTGAATGACAGAGGTATTTCTCCGGCTTATCATCAGGATTATCATCATCATCATTAACAGCAGCTGCAGCAGTAGCAATATCACCATCATTATTGATTGAGTATAATGGCATGTTAAAACTTATTGGGTTATTTCATGCCCAGTGGTTAGGGAATTATCTTCAATTGCAGATTTATATTCACATTTTGTCATGATTTTAGGTTTCTTTGTTTAATGGAATGGCAAACTTCAATGGTTATTTGATACCAAAGCCTTCCTAGTAGAACAGCAGTAATAGTATCATGTAACGCACAGCTAGGGAGGAGATAAGGGGGATCATACCAATACTGAGGGTATCAGACTGAAAGTGAACATTATAGCGCGACTGAAGTTCGAACTCTCATACTAAGAATTCACAGTCTAACACAGTAGCCACTGCGCAACGTGTACTTCCACCACAGTTTTTGAGTTGTTGTTTTTAAGAGGATTTGGGGGTAAGTTATATTACATCAAGTAACCGAATCTAATCTAAACTATGATTTTGCTTGTCCATTCGTTCACATGTGGCGCTCATCCACATAGCCTCCTGGCAACCAAGTGGAATATTCTACAACCCTCCTCATTGACTAAGTGAGATATCCTTCAATATCACTTCCTCTCGATCAAATGCGGTATTCTTCCGTAAATAAGTTGCTTCCTCGGATCAAACACTGCATTCAACTCTGAGGGATTTACCCAAAGCTTATTTTATCTATCCGTTTTAATTAACATCGTTCACGTAAATTGTTGTATATTGTTTTGCTGAAAATCGGTTGAGTGTTTGCCAATGACCTGGGAGACCTGGGTTCAATCCCAGGTTGCGTCTTACCAAAGACTTTTAAAATGGTACTTGATACCCCCTTGCTTAACACTCAGCATTATAAGGTACGTATCGAGGGTAAAGTGGAGCAATCCAGGGAAAGGAGTAGCGCCCACCCCTAGCTAGTGAAAAGGGAGCCTTCTGGTCGCCCTCGACTACGGTCGCCATCTTTACTTACTTACATGCTAAACAAAAAAGGAGTTCCAAAGATTCCTTGATACCAGCAATACTCTTATCCCTTGAATAGAATATGCAACTTTCGAGTGATCTTATAGTTTCACTCCAAATAAAATACTAATGAATATATCATTTTTTGTATAGTTTTTTATTATTATATGCAAATGTAACAATAGAATTTTATATATAATAAAAGTGCAAATCATCTTTCTTGTATAAATGGTTTCTCATGATTCTTTTTAATTATGTGGAATTTCCACGGGTCCAGCTTGTAAAAATGAATTCACATAATTTGTATTGCACCAGTGTTGGATAGCAACAGGACGATTCCTTTGATATGCCTCATATACTGCCTGGTTAGCGGGACGGGATATGCGCCTGTTTTCTAGAGATACAGCACGATGTCCCAACGGAAATGCCACGTGGTTTGCGTAGGTGGCCTAGCAGGATGTCTACATTCTTCTGAAGATAAACAAGACACAGGTGTTCCTCAGCAGAAGTGTCATGTGAGTTGCATGGGTGGGGTATGTTTGACAGGAGGCGTGTCCACTCGTGGCGTGTTGGTAGAAGCTGAGATCATGGGAATTGCGTTGGTGTCCTGAATATCATATAAGCCAGGAAAGAATTTATACCCCAGCAGAACGAAACAGAAAGGTGGTAAAGTTAAAGGGAAAACCACACCGTCACCTCTGAGTGTGTGCATTTCAGCCATTTTCGACCCGTTCTAACTTTATCCATACGTATATTTCGGGATATAAAGAAAAGAAAATAAAAGACGCCGATTGCATTTTTATACATCAGCGTTTTTGTTGTTCTCAGTATATAATACAAGTAACTTATAGTAATCATTAGTAAATTTTACAGTTTAATGTAACCCTTCTTACAACAATTTTTTTTACAATTATATGGCACATAGTATCCCTATCAAATACTTTTTGACAAATCTATTTGATCCATTAACAGAACCCTAACATTCAGAATCATAGGTAACTATGAAAGGGTACTCAACAATCCCCATATCTTTAGAGTTGGGCCTTCAGCATCAGATACAGTACAATGTAATACCAAAGACGGTTTTTTTTTCTTTGGGTGGATTTTGGCCTCCGGTTGTGAATTCAGTTAACGTATTCTAAACATGAGCACATGACAATTATAAGTAACTTTCAAAAGGAGAAAAAGCTCGTATAGTTTTCAGTAAATTTTAAGATCATCATCGTACTGTCAGGTGGACTTCCCTGACTCTATCTCGCCGTATTCTAGGTCTTCTAGGTTGCATCCTATGTCCATAAGTCTTTGCTGGTCAATCAACTGTGGAAGATCCATATGCATTAGTCCATAAGAGAACGTCACTTCCTTGTTCTTCCTCCCTTCGCGCCCCACAAGTCTTGTCAGTCTTAATTGAGTGGTTTGTGAGATGGGAATCACGTGGCCGTACTGCTGCTTTTTTAGAGTTGTAGTTGCAAGTTATACAGTCGGGTATCTGTTTGGTTTAGTGCATTAGCAAGAAGTGCTAGGACATCTACGTAGTCGGTGTCACTTTTGCAGGATATCGTGTACTTCTTGCCTTTTTCTATGTGAAACCATTTTCTTGTATGATATCTATTGCCGTTTGAGATAATTTATGCCATGTATTAAAATACATGGTGCAAATATATCTTCATCGGAGACTCTAATGATAAATTCAAAGAAGTCAGTGTCTCTATCAGGTGAGTTAATCATTGCCTTCGTGTTTTTGTAAAGAACCATAAGAGTTTCTCTGCTACTAGTATCTTCTGCATCTATATTCTTTAGTGTATGGAATCCAATTGTATTGGAAAGTCAAAGAACACTAGTGCTGCCTCGGAATTCTTTGGTGAGACAAAGGATTATCTGAATCTGTGAGGTTGTAGAGAGTAAGTTATTCTGATTTTTCCTTAGAATTTTCTCGATTTTGGGTCAGATACGATTGAGAAGTTGACATTATAATCCATAGCAGCTAAAGCAGAAGGAGCTATGCCTATGTAGTTATCAGTGATTCCGATGCCATCTTTATTGGTAATCGGAAGGATGAAACAGTTTGCTTATTTCTCCATTACATTTTGTTTACAGACTGCATGGAAAGTATGTGGTCAATTTTTTTCCCAAAATTCAGATGACATTTCCTCATGACCCAGAGCTTTTCTGTTTTTAATTTTTTTCCAGAAATGTTCTTCCTCCATAGACTGTTTTAGTTTGATGTCTAGTTGTCTGTAAATAATTTTTGTGTGGGATTGTGAGTGATTTCAAGAGGATTTCGTTGCAGATTATTGAAATCTTCTTTCCACTTATGAAGTTTTTTCTCATTGACTGGCAGCTTTTTTTAATATAAGATATGACATCAGTAAAATTTGTCGGGGTGTTATAATTATTATCTCATACTTCTCAAGACGTCAGATCATTCATATATGTTGTCTTTAAGTGATAACACGTCTTCTCCATACTCCAAAATTCTGTCCAGTATTCTTTATTATTGTAGGAATATTCACAGAGTATTTATCAGGGTTATTCTCTTCAGTATTCCAGGAATTTCTTCAGAATCCTCTCACCCTAATGCTATCCGTTATATTTCAAAGATTAAGATAGAATAATTTGATTTTAACTTTATACTAATCTGTCCACGTTTATTTCATACCTAAAGGTCAAGGAATCCCGTACATTGGACTTTCATATTTACAGATTTCATGCGGCTATGTAAACATTTTTTACATACGAGAATCATTATATATATATATATATATATATATACGAGAATAATTAAATAAGTGTCCAGACTTTTTTCGTATGGGCACTTTTATTGATAGTTCACAGATGAAGCTCTATTCCCCTATACTCCAGCTGCAATGCACTTGGTGTACTGTTCCAACAACTTCTGGAAGGCCCCATCGAATAAGTCAATAAACTACGTCACAGCCTCTTTCATCTCCTCAATTGTCTCATAACGACACCCTCTGAGCTTTGGGAATAACCAAAAGTCACAGGGAGCAAGGTCTAGACTATAGGGAGGCTGAGGAACTGTCTTGATGCCCAACTTGGTCAAATAGTCTGTGACAAGGATGGAGTTGTGGACTGGTGCATTGTTCTGGTAGAAATACCACTGATCCAATTTGAAGAGTGCTGCCCTCTTCCCTAGGAATCAACTCCTGAACTCTCTAAAAACTTCAACAAAGTAACCCTAACGCTAACCCCTTGCCCAATAAACTTTGCTATAATAACTTCTTTACTCCTCCCACACCTCTTATAATCCCTCACAAACTCCCTGCCTTCCTTGAACCTCTTATGTCACTCAAAAACTGATGCTCTATTCATGCAAGATGCTTCAAAAGTACTCTGAAGCATTCCATACGTTTCTGTGGTATTTTTTTCAAGTTTAAAGGAGAATTTTATTGCATTTCGTTCTTCTAAAGTGTCAGATTGCATTTTTGAAATTCACCAGCTGTGACAATCATGCTTTAGTAGGGTGTATTCCAATTCCTGCTGTAACCGTTCATTTGAACCTGAAATTATCAAAAATGGTCTGTCATCTCATAAGATGTATAGCAATAACATAGTTAATTTTCAAGCGTCTACAACAATTTTAAATGCCTACACATAAAAGTCTTGAACCTTATTGAATGCCCCACATAGTTATATGATATCAAGTATTCCCATTTAGTCCATATACTTAATACATTTTTAAGGTTTTTAGTATTCCTAACTATAACTAATTTCAAGTAATTGTTTCCATTTAATAATAATCATTTTGATATCGTTTTAAATAGCTAATTATTATCCTTAGTAAACAAGTATAGTGTCAAGTATACATTCCTAATACAAATAATTTATCAAGTATTCCTCTCGAATGCAAATACAACTCTACTTCACCCATAATCTGGACTGTTACGAGTACTGATACTCCTAGTCAGTGTAATGAAAATTACTTCAATTTCCATTTATCTTTGTGATAAAAAATGGTGATGTAAATAGAAGCAAAAGTGAAAAAAGTGATTCGCGAAATTTGTGAAAATAGTTTGGTTCGAAGCAATATCTGAATTGTTTACCATTTTCAAGAAAGGTTAATTTGATCTGAAGGACGAAACGCATTGCCAAAAACCACAAGAATTTGGAAGTGATGGCGTCCAAAACTATTTAGAAGATTCCAAAAGAGAGAGAGAATGGATGCTGCTTGAAATAGTCGGAGTGAATACATCCCTTTTACTCGCAATGGCACCGAGTGCTGTCCTTGAGAAAGTGTAGAGCCGTTAGAATAACACCGACCATCTTAAAGTATGTCGATGTTTCATTGGAAACCAACCGAAAAAGGGGCGCCTTTTAGGCTCATAACGAAGTAGCGAGTCGTCGAAGCAAGATAAAAAAGAGACAGCGCGAAAAAAAGACAGATAATTCAAGTCCCGAAGAAGTGCCTCCTTTTTATTGTGTTTGAGTAAACTTTGTGGGGGTTTGTTCTGCCTTTTTTCTTCTACGTTTTCTTTTGGACTCTTTGCCATTGTGTCTGCGTGTTTCCTGTGTTTTTTTTTATATTTCCGAATTCTTTGCTGCCAGAAGCCTTTAGGGTGTTGGACAGGCTACACCCACTTTTAAAATGAAGACATGGAGGTTTCGTTCCTTCTTCTTAAACTTTATTTATTTGTTTTCTGTTTATTGTTATTGTGGTTGCACATTTTGCCTTTAATCTTACCTCTCAGGATTTAGTGACGAATTTTAACCGCCGCAATAGTCAGTACCTGACTTGGAAATTGTCTCATCACTAGCAAATGACGTCTTGCAAGTCATAAAAATACTGTTGCTGTTGAAAAATGCATATAGGAGATATAACAACCAAGTTTTAAAAAATAACGTGTGAATCAAAGACAGCCAACGGGATCAAAAACACCATTGAAATTATGCATTCCTTGACTTGTTGAGGCCTTCGTCATTGCTTTTTAAGAGATGAAATGGAAGAAAAAGCAGTTATATTACATCGAGAGCAGAATACAATATATCTGAATGACAACCCTCGTACTCACCTGGCTTTATCGACAAAAAAAGCAGTAATTGAGTTGATATAGTGAATTCTTCTTCATCCAACACATTTACCAGATTTGGTGCCATTGAATTATCCCTTATTTCGATCGATATAAAGTACGGATCAATCCAAAAAGAAACAGAGGAGTCATTGTATTGTAGTGGCTAACGTGCTAGATTCTGTAATTGTTGTGAGTTCAAACCCGAATCACCCTATTTCATTTACTTTCTAACAAATACCCTTCTGAAAGGTATGCACCCCACTTATCCCTCCCAGAAAAATTTAAATAGTATCCCTACTGTTTCTCTACAAAAATGGCTTTGGCATTAAATAGTCAATGAAAGTTTATATTTTATTAAATAAATAAACCAAATTAATTCGAAAAAAAAGTAACCAAAAATTGCTATATTTGGTCATTAAAGATTTAAAGCAAAACTCGAACCTTGTTTTTCTTTTTCTTTTTTGTGATCTAGTCGAGAATTGTTTTTATTGTTTTATTCTACGATAATTATTTTTATTATATAAATTATTATACAAACAAAAACGTTAATTTTTTACTATTAAAAAAAACGCAAAAATATATACATTGTTATTTCCTTCTCAGAAGTAAATTATTACATTTGTATTATAGTTTAGTCTTACAATGATCAGTTGGTATTCATCTTGAGAATCATTTTCGTTTGTGCATTATTGATATTTTCGTTAGAGTCATCTTCTGTCTGGATATAATTAGAATTTGTGCCAAAAATCACTGGAATGGATGAAACGAGCTCACAGACTAAATCAACCAATCTGATTTACACAATCCAGGCGCCCTCAAATTGTTTGTAAATTCACTAATAATGTTAGTGCTACGATATCACTATCATCGACACCATAATGACTATTGTTATAAATTATTCTACTTCTTTTTTTCAGTCTAAACAAAATGTCGCTGCAGACTATAATCACTGAGTAATTGCGCAAAATATTGTTGGCCTTTTGCTATTCTAGACTAAGATTTTTAGGGTCTTTTGCATGGTGTAATGAATAAAGACATATTTTATCAAACAATTCTAAGTGGGGTTGATTTTAACTTGATGAGAACTAACAACGTATAGAAAGAAAACGAACAAAAACAAGTGGAAGGAGACGTGAAGCCAAGAAAATATTTCTAATGGTTGGCAATAGTTGCTTATTTGAATATTGAAATGATTTGAAACTGACGGTCTTATGGAATTTTATCAGATCTTAGGAGATCTAATCAACGTTTGACAATGAGAATGAGAGCTGTTGAATCAATATTAATCCCTTGATTTGTAACCAATTGTACAAATAGGAAAAATATCATTTCTTTACAGAAAGACTTATTTTCCAGTCACACTGTGAATAAGTTTTTATCTCAAAATAATATTCCTGGGATACAACTCAACCTTACAAACTTAATTCACTACTAATCTTATTATCTGTCAGGCAGATTTTGTACTGTAATAGCCAGCTTTAATGCTCACGTCAAATTCGCCTTTACGATATTTTCTAGATTAAATTTCAATTCAGTGAACGTCAGATGGTCACATTACTCAGGAACCTCACTTAAGTCATAACAATCGAGGATAAAAATAAGCTAAGATGTCAGAATCACCATGTCGCGCAGATAGCTCCGAGGCTCCCGTTTCTCTCCCCCACTCTCTCTCTCACTCTCTCTCTTTCTTTGCGTTAGTTCCTACAATTCATCGCTCTTTGCAGCCCCTCTAGGACGCATCCAGGGTTCGCACAGATCTGTTGTAAATCCTTGTTGTTCGTCCAGCATTGGCGCATCATTGTATGGAAATGCATATGAGATCGTCTATAATGAGTTCAACTATACTCAAGCAGCAGTGTCCTGCATGTCTTGTCCGTGTTACTTCCATGGTCTGTGAGATGGGAGGTGAGTGGTCATGCAATTACTGTTTTATGAGGTGTAGCTTCAAGAATTTGTTCCAAAGTGTGCCTAGCATTTTTATGCGGTTCCAATCAAGTTTTTTCCACGCAGTTCATTAGTGTCCATTTGGTGCATCCCTACCGTAGAACTGAGACAGTCATGGCTGAGAAGAAACCTTGCTTTCTTTTATCAGTGATGTGATTTCCATACGATCGATTACCTGCCAACAGCAATTCATGCCTTCACTTTAGCTATACTGACACCGCTTTTAATAGAAGAAAGATTGCAACTGAAAGATATGAACAGGCCAACTTATTTTGGAGGTTTGACACTTAAAGTGGAAATTGTTCCTTCTTGTTTAAAACACATGGATTCTGTTTCATTTGCATTCCCGTAGAGGCCGATGTTTCCTGCTGCTTGCATTAGGGATTCTATTTGTGCCTATGTATTTACGAGAAACGCTATGCCTTTTGTGCAATCATTGTTTCTGCAACACAGCATCTGCTTCTTATCTTTTTTATGTGAAAGCATTTTCTTTTTTTTTTTTTTTTTTTAGATCTATGAACGTTCATAGAACGTAATCTAGGCAGATTATAAACATTGATGGCACTAATGTATCTCCTTGCAAGACTCTAGAGATAATGTGAAAGAAGTTGCTGTTACCATCGAGTGAGCAAACGATTGCTTTAATGTTTTTCAAAAGCATCGTTTTAATGATAACAATTACTGGGGGTGGGGATATGCTTGTAGTATTCGTTTCATACTTCCTCTGTGTATGGAATTAAATTCCTTAGAGAAATCTACAAACAGTACTACTACCCCGAGATTGTATTCCGACGATGATTTGACAGATAGTATAATCTGGGACGTTGTAGATTGGGTTCTCCAATTTCACTTTAAACAGACCTTCCCCTTAGAAATTTCCCCACGGTCAAATGTTTTTATGTTTTGTGTTAGTTATATTCTTTAACTAGTTATTTACGCTAGTTTTATGGTGTTATTATTTCGAGATAAGGTTTCGTGCTTCGAACTTCGATCGTCAATATCCGAGAAAATGGCTTCGAGCTGACAAAAAAAAAAAAGAAGCAGAATGTACCCCGCATAAACAATTACCGACGCCGACTATGCCGATGACATAGCATTACTGGTGAATACAGCCAACCAAGCCGAAACACTACTACATTGTTTGGAACAAGCCGCCGCAGGCATTGGCCTCCATGTCAATGCACACAAAACTGAATATATGTGCTATAACCAAACAGGCGACATTTCCACACTAGACGGAACCTCTCTGAAACTAGTAAACAAATTCACCTACCTAGAAAGCAGCGTCTCATCAACCGAAAAAGCCATCAACAAACGGCTAACGAAGGCATGGACAGCTATCGATAGGCTCTCGATCATATGGAGATGAGACCTGACCAATAAAATGAAACACAGTTTCTTCCAGAAAGCGGTCGTATCGATATTGCTATATGGATGCACTACTTGGACGCTAACTAAACGGCTGAAGAAAAAGTTAGACGCCAATTACACAAGAATGCTGCGAGAAATAGGGAACAAGTCCTGGCGGCAACACCCTACAAGGCACCAACTATACGGCCACCTACCTCCCATCACGAAAATAAGGTTCAATCCCAGGTCGCGTCAAAGTCTCCAAAAATGGTACTAAATACCTCCTTGCTTAACACTCGGTAATATAAGGTACGTATCAAGGATAAAGTGGAGCAATTCAAGGAAAGGAGTAGCACCCTACCCAACACCTCGGTGTAGTAGCTATTGAAAAGGGAGCCTTCTGGTTGCTCTAGACTACAGTCGCCAACTTTACTTACTTACTCTATATATATGTTGCCCAGTCAGCTGGGGCTGTAGAATACACTGACAGCACTTTTGCAGAGGGGTAAGACCCCCCCCCTAACGAGTGTCCTGAATATGACACTAAACAATTTGATGGTGAGGTTCCAGCAGTGCTGGAGCTTTGGGGAATGCAGAGTACACCTTTACTGCCATTGCTCCAAGGTCCACTCTGGCCCGGAGTGGTAGCACCTGATCGGGCCGTATCTTTGGTTAAATAGAACTAACAGCATACTAATGCTAAACTGAATTGTTTGAATGAACTGAACAGCTTGAAATAGAAATGTTTTTTAACAATTAAACCGGACTTACATTTAATCTTCGTGCTGATGTTTAACTGAATTATTTGAAATAGAACTGTTTTTCGACATTAAAACTGTATTTACACTTAATTGAATTGTAACATATAACTGCTTGAATAGTTCGAAATAGAAATGTTTTGACCATTAAACTGTGTACTTATGATAAACTGAATTGTTTTAAATAGAACAGATTATTTACATAAAAATGGATTTGGCGTTAAATAACCTACAAAGGTTGATATGCCATAAAACCCAATAAACCAACCAACCATCTATATATATGTATTCATCTACCAATATATATATATATATATATATATATATATATATATATATATATATATATATATATAAGTATATTAACAGATACATACACATACTAAATTAACTAAGCAAGAAAGATTTAACCATGTTTGTTTCTACTGTTTTGAACTAAAACTATTTGTAGATGACCAGTTAGTTCACGTTTCTTATTCAGTCTTTGTTAAAATCCAATTCATGCCTGGCCGAATGTTCTGTAAGTCTATGTCGAACAGAAATATCTCTGCTCTTGACATCAATGAAGAAGTCATCGGATCAGTAAATTTTTAAACAGGATGTTGTTGTCTCGGGATTATCATTACTAAAAAATCCTGCTGCCTTTGCGGAAAAAAACAAAAAACACGCACAAAATAAACAACAACACAGGTGAATATTTGAAGAGATACAGACATATTTGTACAGTGAACATACAAACACACACAAAAAAAAACACCTGCAGTGATTTTTGCAGTAGACTTGTCTGCCATTTTTCTAAACTTATTATTTTGTCTGAGGGTGTAGGTGAGGCCATGCTCCCTCATTTTTCATATCTGAAGCAATGCAGATGACTCGACCATTTTTCTCACCTGGCTAATGTTATTTGCCAGCATTGTTCAAAATGACTATTATCACAGAAAATAAAATGATCATGAAGAGTTATCGTTCCATATGAAGCTGCTCACTTCCATTTTGTAGAAAAACCCTTCGGCGAATCAGAATACCATTTTTTTCTTACGTGTTATCATCGTCGGATATCTAAGTAAAATACCCTGTAACTGACATACCAAATCGGTCAGTGGATAGGAGGGTGAGTGTGTGTATGCATGAGTGTTTGTATAAACTATGTTTCCGCAGTTATTTTACATTCCTGGGCAGC
This sequence comes from Sepioteuthis lessoniana, assembly GCA_963585895.1. Lineage (NCBI taxonomy): Eukaryota > Metazoa > Mollusca > Cephalopoda > Myopsida > Loliginidae > Sepioteuthis > Sepioteuthis lessoniana. The sequence goes on along the minus strand of OY757931.1, from coordinate 80,621,096 downwards.
AAAATGATTTGGAAACATTTATGCTGTAATGGTTACCGTTATAGGAAATGAACGCGGCATCACGAGTTCAAATCCTCGAAGGGACTGCTTGCATTTCACAAAGCAAATATACCATTGGGAAAGGTATGAATCCAAATATTCTCCCCCTTTCTACGAGTAAATACAGGGTGGAACGATAAAATTGTCGTCCTAAAGAAAATAACACTACAGGTTTATTTTAAATCTTTTATTGAAAAAAATCAATTCAGGTAACTTGATTATGTAGTAGCGCTGACATCTATTTAATGTAGCCACCTTCAGAGTCAATCACCGCCTCGATACGGATCCGGAACTGGGAGCATGCCTTTTCCACTCAGCGGATGGCGACGATCAGACTGGCTTTGGTGTTGTGGGATGTCATGTTGGTGATGTTCTCGACGTATGACCAAACGAAGTAGTCCAGTGGGTTCAGGTCGGGGGAGAAGGGGGGGCCGTGAGAGAAGGGTACAAAGTCGTAGCACTCCTTCTGAAGCCAAGCCTGGGTCTCTTCGGACTTGTGGGCCGGCGCTGAGTCCTGCTGCTACACCCAGGGTCTGCCACCTACCATCTGATTGCACCAGGAGATCACCACATTCTTCAGCACATCCAGGTACACTTTAGTGTTGACTTTCAAGCCGACTTCGAAGATGTGAGGTAGCCCTCACTTGAAACCACACAAAAGACCATAACCATAGCCGGAAACTTTGGTTTCATCACCCTGGACACGTCCCTGTTATTCGTGGCAATCCAGATTTGCATTTTGAGGGTGCTGGCAAAGGTCCTGTTGTCATAACTTGGATCGGTAGCATCTCCGATCTCGCACGTTGAATACTGTGTTTCTTTCAGACATAATAGAAGGCTCCTATCGGTCTTGGGATTTGTCCACAACTGGCCAACTTGTAGATGGTCTGCAACAAAAAACAAAAACCGGTTTTTATTAAACGTAAATGGAATCATGTCGTCTTTTCTAGAGCGACAATTTTATCGTTCCACCCTGTAGTATGGTATACAGAGGCTCTTCAATATTCATATGACAGTTGGTCTAAAAAGAAAACTCTGAATTTACACCTGTTAAACACTGCATCCTGCTCGTACGGAGAGCAGATAAATATATAGATGGCTAAGCAGTAAAAGCAAAAATCATTTTTTCATTTTTATCTTTGACATGTAAAGCGCAGCATTTTGGGATGAAAGTATTTTGCATAAACTCCCTTTTTTTTCTTTGTTCCTTTTTTAAATAACTATGTATGTATTTTAAACTTCATATTTTTTCACTTTACAGATGCAGACTGACCACTGCATTAAGTGTAATAGTTCTCATTGTGTAGAAATACAATTGCTGTTAATTTACTATTGCAGACCTATAAATGGTCCAATGTGTCAGCTGGGGTTGTATCATACGCCGCTGAAACCCTGAAGAGGGATAAGACCATATCAACGAGTGCTTGGGTATGACACTAAACCAGCTCAGTAGAGCTATAGAGAAGGCAAAGTACACTTTCATTGCCATTACTTCCAGGTCCACTCTGACCCGAATTAATAGTACCTGTTAAGGTTTCATATACGTCAAATATAACTGTTCAATTTTTTACTTGACAATGAATAACCCACAAGAGTTCATGTGCCATAAAACACAACCAAACCAACCTATATATGCAACTGCTTATAATTAAGTACAACTTGATTAATTTCTAAAGAAAATTTCAAGATCAATTAAAACATTTATAATTAGCTATTATTATTGCTTAATATATCATCATCATCATCATCATCATGTCGTGCCGCTAGCATGCATATCCCTGACTCTCTCTCTCTCTCTCTCGCCACTTCTCTCTATCGTTCATCGCTCTGTTAGGTCTTCAGGGCTACATTCCGTCTCCTCACATTGCTACTGAATGTATGTTCGTACTGGTCGACCCGCTTTTGCCCGTCCATATATGGAGTACATCACTTATGAGCTCGTCCCTGCTTTTCCAGCAGTATCCTGCATGTGTGGTTCGTCTTACTTGGATGGTTTTCGTGATGGGAGGTTGGTGGCCGTATAGTTGATGCCTGGTGGGGTATTGCCGCCAGGACTTGTACAATATTGCTCGCAGCATTCTTGTGTAATTGCCGTCTAGCTTCTTCTCCAGCCGTTTAGTTAGCGTCCAAGTAGTGCATCAATACAGCAGTATCGATACGACCGCTGCCTGGAAGAAACTGCGTTAAACATATATTATTAGAAATTATTCATAACTTAACCAGATATAGACACTCTATAACAAAAAATCTGAATATATATCAATTAAAAAAAGACACTTCCGCGGATAATTCCACATAGTAAATAGATTTTTATTCTAAATTTCTAAGTTATTGAGGGAATTCCCCATTGCTTAATGACTGGATTGCAGCCTAGTTTAACTTGTTTACTTTTTAACTCATATCCTCAGGAAAAGTGTGAACCCCCTTAATCTCCCAACTATGAGTTAAATAGTTATTCAAGAATGGTTTTGGCATTAAAATAAAATACCCACGAAGGATGATAGGCAATAAAAAAAATAAACCAAACCTTGGTTACTGATTTTTAATGTTGCAAACTTATGTCATAAAAATACTTTACTCTATTCGTTTTGGTAATAAAATATTTCACCAAAGATCATAAAATCTAGGAGTAATTTGGTTAAAAGAAAAAATAACATTTTTATAAAACATTTTAAGGAGTTAATTATTTATTGGTGATATTGCATAATCATTTCTTTTGAGATGAAAAATATTGCAATTGATTGTAATGAAATAAAAATAGCTGAATTCGGTTTTCAGAAATTCAATCAAATGAAGATCAGGCATTTCTGAGATTTTGTGTTAAGGCTCAGCAGGTTAAATATTTTTTATTGCATCGGGTCAGAAATCGGTATTTGCTATAACTTTACTATAATAGTATTCAATTTATTTATCTTTATCTGAGTCGAGAATATAAAAGTTATCAATAATAATTTATCGACGAGATAAGCACACCTTTCTACAGCTTTTAACTTAGTTACTTCCATGGAATTTCAATACAGCTAGTAAATAGGTGACCTATTATTAATGTTGTTTTATAAAAATGTTTATTTTCTTCTATACGAAAACTTTATTTTTTCAAGTGGAACAGTATACAATCAAAATGGATATAATTAGGTATTACTCATTACTAAAATCTACGGCAGAGAAACTCTCTAAGAAGAAAGTATGTTGTAGTTCAAGCCCTCAGAGAATGTAGTTATATTTAAAACGACGACAACCGAACTAGACAGAATTAAAAGATAACATAGAAATAGAATACGGAAGAGTTTATGGGCAAGACAAATAGAATGCGGTAGATTATGAGCAACAACTTATTATATTCTCAGAATATACGTAATTTTTCATGAAAAATAATAAAAATCCTGCTATTTTTACTTTTCTTGAATATATAATTTTTTTATTGAAAAACGTGGTTGGATTGTACTTATTTAATGAGGATACTGTCTATTAGCGAATATTCGTTAGGTTATAAGGATCAACCGTGGAAAAATATCATATAGCAAATTTCATGACAATTCTTAATGAGGGATTGTGATCATGGTATAAATGCATTTATCAAAACGCTTCTTCAGGAGTAGGAGGCAACACAATGTCATTGTAATCTTGGTATAAGCCATGAACGATTTCCTTTCAGGTAAAAATCTAATTACTATCGAAAAAAAAAAGAAGGCAAACCCATGTAAGTTGTTTTGTTCGACAACAGCTCCGAGGTAAAAAAAAAAAAAAAAAATTGTCTTTGTTGGCTTTGCTGTTTGGATTTATCTATTTGCTGCTTTGCACTTCCCGATTCCATACTGGATTGAATTGTGTGATATTTATTGAGTCGAAACTTGATACATATTTATAAATTAACTCGAGCTATAACTTTTTTTACAAGTTTATTCTCTGTATAATCGTTTAATACGTCATACTTCCAGTACACAACGATCTGGACCACACAATATTTTAAATCTAAATTAATCTTAATTATCTAATTTTGATATTGATTATCTTATAGAAGGTTTAGTTTAAAAAAACATGAATTTATTTGCTAATCGGGAAATCGACGTCACAAAAATCACCTGCGTTTGATGCTGGTCGATAGATAATTTTTTATTATGAGTCCAACTTTTTCTTCGGGGGTAGCGATACGATTCCGAAAAATCTTTGGTTTTATCAAAGCCTCAAATCTATCCAAGAGGCGCTCGTCGTGTTATGGTTATTGTCGTTGAAAATCGACCCGCAAGCCCAAGTTCAAATAATGGACGAAGATGTTTTTCTTTCACGTCATGCAAATGCCCTTTAGAATCCATTTCCTATCTCCTCAGCTATGGATAAAGAGTAGAGTAAACTGGGTTGTTTAGACTTAGTAAAGCTGCCGGTTTAGAAGAAACACAACTCTGACTTTAAACCAGCTGTGCTTGCTTAAAAAATGATTTTTTTTTATCGCATCATGTTCTGTATAGAGAACCGGAGTAAATAAGAATAACCTTTCTCTTGTAGATTTTACAAGTATCTGTTTTTTTTTTTTTTTTTAGTTTTACCCATGATTTTAAACAGAGAAGTATATTTTGCAAGATTAATGGAATATATTCGTGATTGCAAGACCTTAGTGATCACAACTCTTGACGGCTTCCTTTATCGGTAAATTGGAATAATTACTACTTTAGGGAGAGATAGCTGATCGGGGTTCTTTTGATTTCTCATAGTCGTCCTTCTCCTAGACTGGTTACGCAAAATTTTGCCTCCAGAGTCCAATTATTATTGCTTTTCTACAAATAAGTAAGAAAAGATGTGCATTAATGCCAAACGAAGACTTTAAATGTGAAGTAAATACAACCCGACTCACCGATTCGATTTTCGGCTCTAAAAACCATTACGTCACCCATTACAAAATTAAATTGAAAATGAATTTACATCAAGATTTTTTATCTCCTCAGTCTTATCTTCTAATAGATAAATGAATTGTACCGCCTTCTATCACCGTTTTGTGAACTCAGCTAATACGGGATAAAGGTTTTGACTTTGCTTGCGATCATAGCAATCAAGTCATGTCGACTTGTCCCATTCCTTTTCTTTGTGTCTTTCTTTTGCTTCTCTTTTTGTACTTTCGCGCTAGAACGGCAAGGTTGTGGCAGGAAGCCAATAGAGGCATACGTTTCGGTCGTTAAGATCTTGCTTCTAGCGATGATTGCAAACCTGACACAGACTTTGATAGAATAGCTGTAGAAACTAGAATGAAGGTGCCGCCCTCCCGAGGTATCAAATCACATCATGTTTTCACACGAACAAGAGCAAGGTGTGCCAGGAAAACACGATGAACGTATGTATCTGATGCAGCTCATTTTACTAAACAAGGTTAGGCCGATAAAATTACAATTTTAGATAGACATTCTTCAACTCCTGAAACACCTTTTATCGACGCCGAAACTGTTCACTCTCTTCTGTTCGTTGTTCTGTACATTAGTTGCTTAGTGATGCTGTTGACCTTAATTGATAGAGTAAATTCTAATTTCAAAATATGTTTGAAAGTTTTCACTCGAAAAGACTCACATAAAAGATCATTTTACCGATTCCGTCAGAGAAAAGAATAATTTTCTAACGACATGACAATTCTTCTTGGGTTATCTTAGGCCAAACGATTCAGGAAAAGTATACATTTTACGTTTTTTTTTATTCAGAGTTTTTGCGAGGTTGTTTCTAAATGTTTTTTTTCGTACACAAAAGATGATATCAAATGATTTTATCCAATGCAAATAATTTGCACAAAGTTTATAATAATCCTTATTAAATAATTCAATCTTCATAAACAATTATAGCTTTTTCACACTAGTATTCCTACTAAATACAATTAATTTTCAACTAGTTCAATTCAACCTGTACAAAGTACCCTTCCATTCCAGGTCAGAGTGGAACTGGGAGTAATGACTTTGACGGGATACTTCAAACTCAATATGAGACTCAACATCAAATGCTGTTTAGTTTAGTGTAATATCCAAGACATCAACATTTTGGAGGTCTTAAACCTTTCCAGGGTTTAGAACACGCGTATTTTTTGTCCACTTTGACAAACTTTGCAACTCAACAGCAGCCTTCTACAGGCTTCTTCCACGTTTTCCCCATTCTCATTAGATTGGTAAAGCCACCTCTAACGAACCACTATTTCACATCTTGCTAGTTGTGACATTCTTGACTTAAAGTAGAGACTCCAATCAATCGGTTTTCAATCGTATAGGACAGTACTTTAGCAGACACCCTAAGAAAAACAGAAGAAAAAAGATTGAAAAAAAAACTGGGTATTGCATTTATATCAGCACATATTTAGTTCTTCATCATGTGGGTTTGATAACTCGCTAAATAGTTAATTTAATTTTGTATCTCTAACCAACGTTTTGTTAGATGTAACATGAGATCGGGATTATCACTAAGAATATGCTATAAGTGGAAAACAATTATCCTGCCCCGTCGGCATTCTATTAATGTGGCGTCTCGGGTCTCATGCAATCAACTTCTTACAATCTGTATTAATCGAAGTGGGTAGTTATTGCTTGTAGGGGGGTGTCTCTGGGACTTGGCACAAGCTATTCTTCAACTGAACGAACTTTCCCTCTTCGTCAAATCTCTTTTATAACCAAGGACCCCCGATACTTTCTTGTAACATCAGAAGGCTAGTCCAACTGAGTAAGGGGTGGTGCCCAACGGGAGGAAGAAAGAATCAACAAGAAAAATAGTTAGGCAGAAACAAATAAGTAGTGGGTGAAGATTGAAGCGGAAGAAATGGAGAGAGAAATATAAGAGGAAGCAAATGTGGAAAAAAGAAAAGCGTTTGATTTCGATTCTTTGTTTAATAGTTTATCATATTTGTAGATTATTTAATGCTAGAGTTTTCTTTTTAGAAAAATAGAGACAGTATATTATTCATAGAAGAAGAAAAAGATGACAGATTATCAATTATTACCAATGACAATTGAAGTTTATTAGCATGTCAACCCGACTAGGGTTTTTTTTATGCTTAGAGTTTAGTGAATTACTTTCGTTGTAAATTCATATCTAACTTTTTGCTCAAATGTTTCTTTAGAATTTCTTTCACACAGTTTTGTGAGATCCAGTATTTTTATCTCTACAAATGATATACTCAGAACTGTAAAATTTCAAGCCTTCAGATCTAATAATTATGAGGCTCCAAGTAATTATTTCTTTTCATTAACAATCATTTGACACAATACACTTATATAGTTTCAAATAATTGATTATAGCAATAATACTTTGTAAATAATTATAGCTTCAAGTAACTATTCTTAAAACAAATGCTACACTCTTATATGGTATATATCAATCGTATTGAATACGAATAATTTTAAAAGAATTTATGAGACCCATACGGGCCCCTAACTGACTGGACATGAGCGCAATGGCTATGAAGAGGCACTCTATGCTCTGATCTCAAAAAGAAAACATGCCGAATAGTGGGCTTTCCTGTACCAGCAGGAAACGAAAATTGAGATAAATACCAAGACTTTGCTAGAGTATTGAGAAAATCTATAGTACATGAATGTCACGGTGATACTAATTGTAATTGGAGTGTTCGATAAGTCCTCAAACGATTGTTATAAGAACTGGGGGACTTGGAAATAAGAGGATGAGTTGAGACTAACAACACAACGGCATTATTAAGATCGGCTAGAATACTGTGAAAAGTCATGGAGACTTGGGGGGACTTGTTGACATTCAAACTACAGTGGAAGACAATCAGCTAACGCTCGTGTAAAAAACTCTCTAAGGATCAAAACAACAACAACAACAATAATAATAATAACAAGAAGAACAAGAAGAAGAGGGAGAAGGAAAGTGAAAAGAAAGGTAGATACCTAGACCTTGCTAGAGAATTGAAAAAGCTGTGGAACATAAAAGTAAGGATTGTACCAATTGTGATTGGTGCATTAGGAACAATAGCTAAAGGATGATTAAAAGGCCTGGAAGACTTGGAAATTGGCGGACGGGTAGAGACTATCCAAACGACAACATTGCTGAGAACGGCCAAAATCCTGAGACGAGTCTTTGAGACTAGAGGAGACTTGCTGTCACTCAAACTCCAGTGTAAAACCATCAGTTAACGCTGATGTGAAAAACTCTAAAGGAGTATAATAATAATAATAATAATATAGAAAACACGAAGGAGGACTGATTACGGCCATCAGAAACAATACGGACAACATCTCACATGACAAAACCTGGACATGGCTAAGAAAAGAAACTTTAAGAAAGAAACAGAATCTCTAATAATGGCAGCACAAAACAGCGCCATAAAAAACAAACATATCAAGGCGAGTATAGATAAGACGCAATAAAACAGTAAATGTAGGCTATGCAGTGACAGAAACAAAACGATCAATCACATAATAAGCGAATGCAGCAAATTAGCACAGAGGGAGTATAAGGCGAGATACGACTGGGTAGGCAAGGTGATCCACATGGAAATGAGTAAGAAATTTAAATATGACCATGCCAACAAATGGTATATGCGCAACCCAGCACCATTCCTAGAAAATGACACACACAAACTCCTCTGGGACTTTGACATACAAACGGATCACCTAATCTCTGCCAGAAGACCAGACCTTATTATAATCAACAATAACAACAACAAAAATAAAAAAAATCTGCAAATTTGTCGACTTTCCAGTCCTGGCTGACCCCAGAATAAAATTGAAAGAATGTGAAAAGGGAGATAAGTACTTCCACCTTGCTAGAGAATTGAAAAACTAAGGAACATGAAGTTGACAATTATACCAATTGTGATTGGTGCTTTTGGCACGGTAACTAAAGGATTATTAAAGGGCCTGGAAGATTTGGAAGTTGGCGGCCGTGTGGAGACTGTCCAAACAACAGCATTATTGAAAACGGCCAGAATACTAAGAAGTGTCCTGGAGACTTGAGGAGACTTGCAGTCACTCAATCTCCTGTGAAAGACCATCAGCTTACGCTGATGTGAAAAACTCTTACAATAATAATAATTATAATAATAATAAAAATGAAATATATGATAATAAGTAAAACTACCCAGCTCCAGAAGGATACAGAAAAATCCTGAAAAATTAACCATCCAAAGCAAAAATATCAAGACTAGCTTGATAATTGTTTTCTGATTTAGACTGTCGCAACTTTATTTAAATGTCATGAGAAGAAACATAAATCTTAAAAAATAAAAATTCAGTCTTGAGATTGTTTTATCACATCACCCTCCCACACACAAAAGTATATATATATATATATATATACTGAGAGAGAAAGAGAGAGAGAGAGAGAGAAAGAAAGAAAGAGAGAGAGTGAGAGAGAGAGAAATCTGAAAACAGTAAAGAGAATCAAGAAAATGAAAAAATGTTTTTAGTTTTAGAATCAAATTTTCTTTGCCTTAGTCTCTACCTGCTAAGTTGTTCCTCCGTGACATCTATTTTCTGAAGCATTGATCGAATTTGGTAAGTGCATCCCTCCTACGGAAGCTTGTGTGGTAATAATACCTCTTTTTTACCGGAAGAAAAAAGATCAGAAGTTGGAAGAAGATCAGAAGTTGAAACAATGATGAAGCTAACGTAACGTTTAATGATCTAAAGAACCCCCTACCCAACAAAAACAAAAACAAAAAAGAAAAGAAAAAATAAATAAAAAAATAAAGAAAGAAACAATACAAAAAAGCAACAGTGTATCATGTGTCTTTATTCCAAAGAGAACTGTTATCATTTGTATATCTTATGAAGAATGATTGTGTGAAAGAGAAGAACGATGAACAAGTTCTGTTACGGTACACAACCACCCACCTCCATTATCCTTACAAAGAATCTTCCTTAATTATAGTTGGAACGAATCAGTGATACCTAACGGAGCTTTTAAAACCTTTCCGTTCGGGTATTGACACAGAATCTATAATGTATGTTCACTGTCTCTACAGGCGTCCTTTGTCCGTTCGTTTCTGTTCAGGTTCATCTACTTCAGATACGCTTATTATTTCTCGGGAATAAGGTTTCGAAGCTGACCCGTTTACATGTACTTGATTCGGGCATTAGCTATCCATTGTTCGCTACTCAATGCGAAACATGAATCGGATGGGATATTATAGTTTGAATATATATTCCGTTATTTCTTCATGACCGGACAGATGGATCTCTCGGCAGCAAATGAAACAGTAGATATACAATTATGGATATCGTTTCGTCTTTGACATCGGATTTCCTTGGGTAAGAGAAGTCCAGAGCCAGAACACACAACATTTAATATACTGAGAATAACGGTTTTCAAAGTTTTATAATCCGGCAAAAATATAATTGAGCCTTAAAATTTTTTTCTAAACGATAAAGATAGCAAGTTGCAGCTTTTCTGTTGCAACTGCAGGGCCGCTAAACTAAGGCATGATAGAAGTTTGCTTAATGCTCTCCCAGTTAACCACTAGCATATATGTCAAGTAATTTGTGAAGATATAGGACTAGGCCAATGGATTAATGGCTTTTTAAAAGAGCAGTAATGTATCGTAATTATATTTAGCTGTAAGTCAATTTCATTTCGGTGTATTGATAGCCTTTACTCCGTTCGAATCCACAAGAGATATATATCTATCTTCCTTTCATAATACCTACACTTGTCTCAGAACCCTTTATTCGGAAAATTGAAGCGACGTCTAAACAAGTATTAAGAGAATTAGCCTTTAAAAACTGTATTATCCCGGTAAAAGTTATGGAGAAGCAAAACCGCCCAGTGCTGCATAACATTATATCTATATACGTTTGCATTTTGAGTGTGTAAGTGCGTATGTAAACCTATGCCTCAACTATATTACCTATCATCAAGTATTGCTAATATCATGGATTCTCTCTCTTTGCCTCTCTCCCTCACTCCATCAATTCCTATCAGTCATCACTCAAAGCAGGTTCTCTAAACTGTATGCAGTGTCCACACAGGGCTGATGTAAGTAATTTTTTGCTAATCGGTCGACACTAGTGTAAGAGTCCATTAGGGAACGTCTTTTATGAATTTATCCTTATTTCACCTGCAGTGCCCAGCGTGTCTTATTCGTCTCACTTAAATGGTTTCTGAGATGGGAGGTAAGTAGCTGTATAGGAGAATACTGTTTATGAGTTCATCTTTATTTAACCAGCATGTCTCGTTAGTCTTAATTGTGTCGTTTGTAAGTTTGAAGCCATGCAGCTTTACAGGTGCTGTTAAGTGGGGTGCTGCTTCAAAGATTTATTCAAAACAGTACGAAACATTCCAGCGTAGATTTTATCCAGTTTTTTTTCAGTCGGTTCGTTAGAATTCAGGTGATGTATCCATACAATAGTGCCAACAATGACACCGCTTGGAAGAAATCTTGTTTTATTTTATCAATGACATCAGATTTCAACTTGATCGATAATTTGTCAATTGCGGTGTACGCTTTTCCTGGGCGTGTGTTGCCATTTCTTTCATGGGATGAGATGTTGCTACCGAGGTATATGAAATGAACTTCCTCAGAGGCTTGCCACTTAGCGGATATGGCTCGATCTTGTTTTAAACTCTTAAATTCTTATTGATCTGAGTTAGAACTGAGATCAATATTTCTTGCTTCTTACTCCAGGCTATGCAGCAGGGACTCAGTTTGGGCTGGTGTATTTGCGAAAAGCGCTCGATCGTCTGGGCAGTTTGTATCTAAGATAATTTCTGCGGGATATAGTCTGCTTCATGTCTTTTTTTATTTAAGCCATTTACTTTTATGAGACATATTGACGTTCATAGTATCTAATCTAGACATTTTATAAATAGACATGGTGTGAATGTATTTCCTTGCAAGACCTAAGCGACAATGTCAGAGAAGCCGGTATCCTTTTTTTTACCAATAATATTATCATATTTCATGTAATTATAAACCCTATTTATGTTTAGTTTGGTTTGGCTTTATGTCATATCAACCATTTTTGGTTATTAAATGCCAAATCTTGTTTTGACATGTACATAAAATTTACGATTTTAAAAATATTTTGTGGATACCCATGTTTAAATGTCTAACAATTCAATTTAGCATAAAGTCAAAGTTAAGTGGTTCCAAATACTGCTATGTATTTCTAAAAACTCAATTAATCATCCGTCAATTGTTTACACACAGTTAAATATCAAACAGTTCTATTTCTAACAATTCAATTTATCATAAGTCATTTATTTTCACAGTTTAAATTCCAAATAGTTCTTTTTGACCCATAGGAAGACCCTATCAGGTGCTACCGTTATGGGAGCGATGTCAGTGAAGGAATACTCCATATTCTCCCAAGTTCCAGTTTTACTGGAAACTCACCATCAAATTTGTTTATTGTCATACCAAGAACACGCGTTAGTGGGGTCTAACACCTCTGCAGAGATGCAGTCGCTGTATTTTACAGCCCCAGCCGGCTGGGCTAAAATGCGTTTTATATAAATATATCAATTATAAATGATTTGTAAACTCAATTTGTTGATAGAATTGTTAAACTAGCCTAAGATTTTTGGCACATATTTAAATAGTTTCAAGTATTCTTTAAAAGAGTCAAAATTTAACATGAGATGTTTGTTTGACCACATATTTAATTCTATTTGACCCATATATTGGAGCCTATGAGGTGCTTCAACTCCGGGTCAGAGTGTACCTCTAAGCGATGGCAATAAAGCAGTTCTCCACATTCCTCAAATTATCAAAATTGTATCATCACTATTAGAACATGTAATGTCACATCCATGACACTCGTAAGTAGTGGGGTCTAATTCTTCTGCAGAGATACAGTTGGTGTATTTTACAGTCTTTGCCGACTATGCTACCAATTCAGCTGTTCTTTTGTGTCAGATATACTAATTGCAATTTTTTGAGCACTATTTTGAACAAGGCCATAAAATAACTCAGGCGCCTTTAGAATTTGTATTATGGAAAAAGATAAAAGAACATATGATCGTATTACCTAATATTGGCTTAAGCATTTTTAAGTATGTTGGATTCCTGCTCGAATCAGGTCCTTGAATTAATGACCGTCGATTGTTGATCATGACAATTTGAAATGCAACGTAATGAAGAATCCAAAGACTGCAACAGAAAACGTTTCTGAAGACCTACGATCATCAAAATATACTATATATATATATAGCATTATGTAGTCCTCAGAAACATTTAGCGGAACTGTGATCATCAAAAGAGTCCACAGGTAAAGCATTACATAATCTTCAGAAATATTCAAAGGGGCTGGGATTATCAAAAGATGCCATATGTAGAACATTATTTAAGCTTCAAAAAAGTCCAGAATTCTTAAAATATACCACATGTAGAGTATTATATGTGCTTGGAAAACACCCAGAAGAGCTAGGATGATCAAAAGATACCATATGTACAGCATTACATAATCTTAAGAAACTGCACAGTTGTTCGTAAGAGTTTTTACAAGAACCCTGATTTACTTAATAATAATCCATTTGATATGATGTACACCAACACACTTATTTACATAACCAATCTCCAAGATGTATAACTACGCACACACACACACACACACACACACACACACACACATATATATATATATGTGTGTGTGTGTGTGTGTGCGTGGGTATTTAGTCAGTAGAAAAAATGTTGGAGAGAGCAAGTGAGCGAAAGATATATATATATATATATATATATATATATAAAGAGAGAGAGAGAGAGGGGGGAGAGAGAGAGAGAGAGAAAGCAACATATATAGAGTGAAAGAGAGGGAGAAAGAGAAAGCAAGAAGAAGTGATAGATAGATAGATAGATAGATAGATTGTGTAAGAGAAAGAGAGAGAGAGAGAAGAGAGTGATAGAGTGTAAAAAAAAGTTTACAAAAATTGAAAAAATCCTGATCTTTCTATTCGTAAACGAGGGGTCAACATTTTAAAATGTAGCCTCTTGACATTTTCCACTGCTGTTATTTAACTGCAATACGATGCGCTACTTACTGTTCCACGTTCACATATGAGTCTCGATATCAGAACAATGAACGTCTAATAAACTCGATTTTTCAATAAACAAATGATGTCGTAATGATTAATCTCCATATTTTATCTTTTTCATAAAGTTTGAATAATTAATTGAGAGCATCTCCATTAAGAACGCCGTGGAGGGAATCAGCCGTGTGGCATTGATGCTTTACACAGAATGGTAATTATGAAGAACGTAAATCATTGAACAATGATGGAGATGAGTTGGCCGAAGAAGATTCAGTGGAAAAGATGAAAGGAGATAGGAAGACTGGAAAATGACGAAGAGAAACGCTATTAATAAGGATAATAATGTTTCAGAGGAAAAAAAAGGATGATAATTATTAGCAGGAAAATAATAATAATTATAATAATAATAATTAGAAGAAGAAGAAGAAGAAGAAGAAGAAGAAGAAGAAGAAGAAGAAGAAGAAACTTAATTAAGTAATGAAGAAATCATCCGGGCAGTGAATGAAAAATATCTTAGAAATATTGCGGAGAAGATTAGAAATTTTAATCATCATCATCATCATCAAAGTTTGCTGACAACACGGATTCCCTAAAATCTCTCTCTTACCATTTACCGTTATCAACTATCTCTCGTGATGTCCTCTTGACGATACCTAGCATGTGCTCAAAATTGGTGTGTTCATAAACCTTCTTCAAGTGTATCGTAAAAAAAATCTCAGTGGTGCAATCATACATTCGTACTGAAATGGCTACATCTTGGAAGAATTCCAATTTTATTTTATCAGGGAGATTAATTTTCTATGTGGTCCTTAACCAGTCAATAACAGTCCATGCTTTAGCTGGTAGGAGAGGGTTAACGGAGTCGATACCTTTCCCAATGGTATTACCCCAAGTTGAACCAAATAGAACGACTGAAGATTGAACTCACTCACTATATGGTCACATTTCATCACCTAAACCACTACACCACAGCAGCTAACGCTTCTATAATGAGTAAGTTTACTTTTTTTAACAAATCAATCCATCAAGCATTATCTTTTAGCTTTGGTTTGCTTTCTTTGCTAAATTGCATATCAACCTTTGCCAAATCTATTCTCCTAGAAGAACAGTAGTGGTACTATTTAACCCATAGGTGGGAGGATAAGGGGGTTCATACCTTTCCCAAGGGTATTGGCCCGAAAGGAAACGTAATTGCGCGACTGGATTACACTTACTACGATTACGCAGTCCATCGCTTTAACCATTAAACCACGAGGACCCCCCCATTATCTTTCAACACGAAAAAAGCAACCTTTGGTTTTGTTTAACATCATAATTCTTAATATTTTAATCTGGATATTTAACATGATCGGGTCGCAAAGGAAAAAAAAGGTGTTCATAGAATTAGATTAGGAAGTATATCCAGAATTATCTATGAGTTAGATAACGAAGTATATCCAGGATTATCTATCCGTTAGATTATGTAAGATGTCCAGGATTATCTATGCATTAGAATACAAAGTATATCCAGGATTATCGATGTTTTATATAAAGAATTATATTTAGAATTATTTATGCATTTTCCATATTTCATGAATCAATTTATATTGCATTTCTGTGTCCTGATGATGTTGCTGAAGAATCACAGATCAGACGAAGAATAGGTTACCAAAAGGAGATGTGTTTTCAGCATAGGTCACTTAATGCATCTTGGTGTAAAGAATATATCCCAAATTGATATGGCATGTACAGAAGTGATTACTTGAAGGAGATAATTGTACAAAATCGATAGATTTTAAATAGATGCGGATGTAAGTTGTAAATAGATGCAAATTTAAAGAATAAGTCTGGCAATAGTTGTTTCTGTATAGATTAGGTCAACCAACTCAGCTGCATGTACAATATAGATCACCTGAGGGAAATGTGTTTACAGAATCAGTCACCCGTTGGATATTATTGAAGAGAATCGACCATTAATGGGATGTTTTATAAATTAAATGAAATAACTGAGGTACGTACACAGAATAGGTTGTTATAAGCTGTTACGGAATAGATCAACAAATAGAAGCCGTTGGAGAGGATACGTCAACCAATGGATGCCTGTTTACAAGTAAGTTGTGCCAACTGAAGTGCATGTTCTGAATAGATCACTAGAAGGCTTCAACTAGCAATAAACGCACCTCAGAAAATCCTCATTAACTATTGTATCGCCTCTGCGTAAAGCTAGAAGGCGATACCTGTTCCAATTTGGTCACCAGATAAATAATAAGGAAGAAAAAAGGTCATAAGTTGTAGCAGCGTTTACAAAATAGCTCACCAGTTGTATATGCGTCAATATAATAGGTCACCAATAGAAGAGGATGATAATTTAGAACTTAAAGTAATATGTATTGGACAGGTCACCAAAGGGATAGGTGTCTACGAACCTGTTCACCAGATATGTACTGGTGCGTCACGAGATAGATGCCTGCGTATGTATTCGGTTACTCTTTCAGATTTGCAAACAGAATAGTTTACTCAAGGTGTATGTACAGTATAAATCACCATTAAACGTATATAAAATGTACACCATGAACAGATCTCCGTCTGGTGTTCTATTCGATACAAAAGTATTCATTTGCTGACCTATAGAACATATCGATCCTTTCTTCTGATAACCTCTTCTTAACGCAAACTTCAACTTAGTGATTATTCTGTTTGTGCATCTCCATTAGGTGCCTTTTTCTGCATTTTCACTTGCATTAGGGGACATTCTGTTCACCCGCTACCATTTTGTGATTTGACCTGTACAGTGATATTCATTGGTAAACTTAATTCTGTACAGGCATCTTATTCAGTTGACCCCTTTGTACATTAAGATCATTTTGGTGACATGCACAGTTGACCAACATCCATTTGATGATCTATTTTGTACTCTTATTTTCTTCCGGTGACCTTTTCACTAATGTATCTAGTGTTTAGAAAAGATGAAAAGAAGTTTCATGCACAGTAATAAAACAAATAACCCACCCGGTAGAGGCTGGAGATGAATTTACGGAATTGTTTACCCTATATGTACGCAGGCGTATAGAAGAGTACAGTAGAAGGAACTATGTGTACAAAGTAGTTTACCAGGGAGGTGTACAGAATGGGTCACCTGATAGAGATAAAAGTGTACATTACCATTTTTGGTATACTGAGTAGATAGACAATTATCCTTGTATACAGAACATGTCATGTAATGGATCCTGGTTTATCGAGCAAGTCACCCAAGGGAGGTGCACGTGCAGAGTGGGTCATATAAGATCTCTAAATGGATACCGCTGTACTCTATTGGTAACTGAATGGATGAACTCTTGTGTAGACAAGAATCTATTTAGTGACCTACTGAGTCCTTTTAATCCTGGTGACCTATCCTGTACCACAGTATAAATGTCTTCTTTCTCACAGCTTCCACTGAGTAAGCCTCCTGTACATTTACGGAATAAGTCCTCATTGAATGCAGTTTTTAAGAATAGGCTACCGACTCGATGCAGTTGTACAGAATAGGTCAACTAATGGATGGAAGTGTTCCAGAATAGGTCACACGCATAGGTATGTTTACATCATACGTCACAAATAAGAATTGCAAGAATACTGGTTCCTACTATACCGAAAAGATCACCAAATCGATCCTTGTGTACAGAATATGTCATTTAAGGCAACCTAGTACACAAAATAGGTCAACTGAGGGAATTCTTTATATAGTAAGTAACCAAACACAATGATGTTGAGGATAAATCTCAAAATTAATTACAAGTTATGTTACCTAATTAATCTTGATGTACAGAATAGGTCACCAAATAGAGAGGTGTGGATAATAATAGTGACCTAATAGTGGTGTTTATAATAGGTCACCCAATGGATGAGGGTGTACAGAATAGGTCAAAAGTGTCATATGAATCTACAGAATTGGTCATCGAAATAAAAACGTGTACAGAATATGTCACCAAGGTTCGTGTACATTGTAGTTTACCAAATATTAAAAACAGAATCTTGGTGTACAGAAGAAATAACACAATGGTGGGGTGTAGAGAGAAATTTCCCCAGAGGAAAATGCGTGTACAAAACAGGTTAGCCAATAGATGCTCGTGTATAGAATAAATCACAAAATAGATAGGGGTGTACAGATTATGTTACACAAACGAAGTTGGACTTTTGAATAAATCCCATAATGGAGGTGCATGTATAGAATTAATCACTAAATATATGGTGGCATTTAGAATAGATAACAAGAGGAAAGTTCATGTACTGAATAGATCTCCTATTGGATAACTGGTATACAACATAGGTCATATACCTTTTAGTAATTGTTCTTAATATTAAGTGTATTACATGCCAACATTTGATAGACGAAAAATTCATGGCTGCCCTTATTTTACGTATTTACAAACCCTTCCACACAGGTGGGATGTGACAAAGTTCAATGTTTAGGCGGTTTGAATTCAGAACTTTTCATCTTGTAGACTGTTTGGTAACTAAAGTTAAGGAGTCAAGTCTTCCTAAATATCTGCTCATAGCTGAAGTAAGAATAATTCCTAACGGTTTTAGTGCTAAGTGAATTGCACTCAAGTGCGTCCAGGATTTGATCTCGTGTCACCTGCTCCATTTCCTACAACGATTATAATTGCACCACGGACACCGCCACTTATTGAATACCAACCATTGTTGATTGTTTAATATTAAAGTCAGACTTTTTCTGAGCAAATAAATGGTTCCGTGCTTATTATTATTCATGAAGAATTATAGCTTCCAGGATCTTTTCTTGGTATTAAGAATATATTTTGTTTTCAGTTTTATTCGACCGTTATGTACTGTTAATATCTCCTTGACTTGTATTATACTGCGAACAACTTCAATGGATAGTCTTTATCTTTATTAGATGTTAATTTTGTGTTTAATTTTACGTATAATTTAGCATTTTGGTCTAAAGATAGTAACAATGAAAATGAAACAAAGAACTGCCAAATGCTTTCCCACCCTAATTTTATTATGTTTAACTCATATTAAATGTTTTATGTTGACTTGGTCAACATATAACTTGAAGGCACAAAGTTGGATATACGTGTTCAAATAAAGAAAAATATTTCAGGAAAATGCGAAGAGTCGCTGTAAAATCGTTCGTTAAATACGCTTTATTCATAAAAAAATACGAATTGTACAATTATGTTTGTTTATCTTTATAATATTTTTGCAATCAATTGTTTTATCGTTAAGTTTGGTCACTGTATTATGAAGTGGCCATTTAAATTAGAATGAGATATGTAGGTGTGTGTAGTGAATAGGTCACCAGAGGGAGATTGGTGTATATAATAGATTACCGAATATAATAGGTGATGTGTGTGTACGGGATAATTTACTAAAGAGAGATGCATGTATATAATAGGTCACCAGTGGCAGTTACGAGTCACTAAAAGACTATTATGTATGAATATAATACCAAAATTAGGTAATCCATTCAATGTTGGGAACAGAATATCTCAACAGAAGAAGTTGAACCTTGAAAAATTGTTTACCAAATGGGTACATGTGTACAGAATAAATGATTAAATAGATGTTAGTGTACACCCAGTGGTAGTTTGATAACTGACTATTTCAGCCGGGAAGGAGAATGTACAGAATAGTTACATATTCAGTACACCAGCAACGGATCTCCGTCTGGTAATATACTCTATGCAAAAGGATCCAATCTGAAGACTTACGGTGCATACAGTTATATATAGTGACCTATTTTGGTTACTAATATTCATCATTTACACGCACGGTCATTGGGTGATCTATTTTCTTCACAAATCTACTTGGTGACCTATTCTGTGCTTGAATCTTCTTCGGGTGACCTCATTTCTGTACACCCAGCATCCATAGCATGACCTATTCTTTATAAGCATCTCCATCAAGTGCTTTTTCCGTATATGCACCTGTATTGGGAGACATATTCACTTGCATCAATTTTATAACTTATTTGGTACAAGCCAATCTATGGAGTAACCTATTCAGTATAAGCATCTCCCTCTAGTGACGTTATTCGCTGTCCCCTTGAATTTACAGAGTAACCTATTCATTACACCAATATCTCCCTCTGGTCACCAATACTGTACACCAGCATTCACTGAGTGACCTATGATATATCTATGCAAGCAATTGTACTCCTGGATCAATTGAGTCACCTCTTCCGCTGAGCAGGATCCATTTAGAAACTGATTTCGTACTCTTGCGTTTATTTAGTTACCTCTCATTAAGTGAGTCTTTGCTAACATAATCACCTTATTCATCTATCCTATATTCACCCCTCTCTCTAGTGACATATTCTTTTTAAGTTTTTCCGTGTAGGATACCTCAACTCTAACACACTCCCATTTCGTGACCTATTCTGTAAAATTGTCTATTTTGTGACCAATTCAGTACACCAGCACTGATTACCTGATCTAACCTTTACGTCATACCTAAACGATTACCTATTCGTTAAACCAGCATCCATTGTATGATATATTCTGTGATCTATTATCTATGATAACTCCATATATATGTAGAATAGGTCACCAAATGGATATGTTATATAATTAAGGAATGATTTTTTATATTAATCATTTTTCGTTGATTATATTTTAACATTTATTCTGGTAAGACTTTGAACTATTCGGCTCTTAGTTCAGGTGCATAATCATTTGGCGCAGTTTTACGCTCGTGCGCAAAGGATATGACAATCACCATTTGTCATAATAAACCCCCAGACAGGAAATGGGGCTCGAGTGTGGATGACGTCATGCCTGAAAGAGATAGTCCTGAGAATTTGAGGATTTTGAAAAGACGTCAGTTGAGATTAGACCATGGAGGCATGTAGTCGAGTTTCTGTCGTTGCGGCATAGATTTAGGTTTTCTACCGTTGCGCCGGCGGTTAAGTTTTTCGATTCTCGACCGGTGGAGATGAATCGAAATCTTCAACATCACAAGATACGCCACGGGTTCAGGTAGTATGGTTAGCATAGTAAGAATTGTGTCTCTCCACTCGTGTTGCCATAAACTGAATTCAGAAATTAATAAACCCGTTCATACCTGAAACAACAGAGTCCGCCTGTGTTTTGTACTCGTGTATGTATTGTATAACTGTTGGTGATTGATATCTCATCATGGTTATAGCTATACAACAGTCCCATTAATGGCATCAATATCAACCAGCCAAATATCATATAATTACCATATCATATTCTTTGTTTACATACCGAAATATGTTCATTGAGAACAATTTTTAACAGTATTCTTCAGTTCCGATATCTTTGTGTCCTCGGCCATCAAAGAACCTAAAAACAATACCGGTCAGGATGGGGTTAAATGGTCATAAATACTAATAAATTGGGGAAAAATAGAAAAAGAGTTAATATTAGATTTGAAGAATGTAAATTCTGAACCAGTGTTTTACGGCATATTAGGCCATGCGTTTTGTTTCAATTTCTTAAACGATCCATAGATACTTAACTTTGAATGTTCTTTCGAGGCCAATGACAGATGTTTTAACATTATAAGGAAATGATACAGGGATGTGAATAGATGCGTTAAAAAATCAGCTATCGAAAAAAAAAATGAGTTGTAAAACTTCAGCATCTCGTCCAGTACACTAGGCGTAACAAGATATATTTGATCTAGCATCCCGAACCAAGTTTTATCTACGTCGCTAGCAACATAAGTAGTCGCGATGACAAAGAAAGTGGGACAATACTGGTTGCTTTCTAAAATAAATTGCCCGTAGATTGTCTATTTTCTAGAATTCTGCTTCAGTTGAATTCATGACCTATTACCATACTTCTGGAAAGATGAAACCTAACTATTTTATAATGCAAAGAGAAGTTATTACAAGGCAATGGTATGTAAATTTCCATATTTGTTAAATATTGGTTTTAAAATGAGGCTCAGAAGTTAATATTGTGTTCCAATTTCTCGAGAAAGGGCCTGTATCAAATTGAACGCAAGACTTGTCATGATGTTAGCTCTCTCTCTCTCTCTCTCTATATATATATATATATATAGAGAGAGAGAGAAGGGAGGAAGAGATTGTTCATCTTTATATCTACATATACCAATGGTAGAAAAGTTTTTTCCGTCTTCCTTACCGAATAGTCGAACTGATATGTAGGGTTTTTTTATAAACCTAAGAACCAAATTATTACAAATTGCAAGTACGAACACAAACAAAAGTCCAGTTGACATTTCTGTGTTAACGAGATATATTTTATTTAACTTTAAATAACTGTTCACTTTAATTTCACTTGCAAGCTCAGAAAAAGTTTAATTTCATTACCCCTGCGTATATTTCGGGACAACCCATGAATAAAATTCTATATAAAATTGTTTGAAAAATGTTCTTCAAAAAAGTTATTATTTATAAACAGAAAACCGTTGACTTTTAACAATCTGTACCTCTGATATGTAAAAAATCAGTTTCTAGCAATTTCTTTCCAAAGTTTTATATTAAACTTGCCGACGAAATACATTTTGTATTCAAGTAATGACATTAGCGAGAGATTTGACATAGAATTCAGGTGCTCCAAATCTTGTGAAAAGAGAGTATGAGAATAAACATAACATTGAAAAAATAGACTGATGTTTATCTTTATTTTTCATCAGAAAAAATCATAACCAAATCATTTGCTGATCTCGGGATATTTTTCTTAACTGATCACAGATCAAAGTTATATATGAAATTCTTTGAGAAAGTGTCTTAGAAAAATATATTAATTTATAAATAGAAAATCATTGACTTTTAACAATTAGGCAAATTTTTAAGGTTTGAATTAACGGAAGTTTTTTTTAAATATTTGCTAAAAGTATGAATACTGGGTTAATAGATAAAATAAAGGTCCAAAAAAAATCAAACTTTTGACTTACCCCGGCTCAGCAACCATCCACTTTTAGCTGAAGATTGTTGTACTTTTCGTAATCAGAAAAAAATTGAGTACTTTGATTGGAAGAATATATCCGGAATTATACCTGGATAAGACTACAAAGAAAAATTAAATACACACAATATTGGGAGAGAAACTTTATTCTTTTTGTGAAGCATTACTCCCTGAAGAAAACGCCAACTAATTGTAAAGCGACACGTTCACTGCGGCCATTACTTCACGTCTCTTTACCGAGTTTCGCGGCCAGCTCTCTTTGCGAGAAAAATGGTGGAAGAAAGTAAGTAAATAAAAGAATTTCAGTTGGACGTCTTCCAGGCAGTTGTCGATTATCAAATCTACAATCATAGCTTTTCAAATGACCTTTTAACACCCCGCCTTCGACCGCTGTTGCAAGATTACAGGTTTCAATGTTACAAAGATTCTGACTACGGTGGATCTCGAAAATTTATCTCACAGGACAAATTTCTCTTAGATCATTGTTATTATTCTTGTTACTAATTCTGCACATAAACACCAGAAATATCTCGTGGCAATCATTGGAGATTATCTGACCAGAAATATTGTCTAATCTTCTCCACTTTTCTATACATGATCCTTGGGGGAAATATGGTGAAAGCGGAACGGTTTCGAGTCCTAAATATTTCGATTTTTCCTTAACTCTTCAAGACAATTTCGATTACTCTACTTATAAAGACACGACCTTAATCGTCTTGTTTAGGAATATATTTTAAGGATATAATTGATTTCTTGTTTAAGAATATATTTGATTCCTGAGTCAATTCTTTAAAAAAACTCTCTGGCTTTTTTCTTCGTTTTATCAGTTCCCAGACATGGTCTTGGTATTTTCTCTTTTTAAATTCTCCTCTTAATGTTTATACTGTTAAATCTTAGCTTCAACACAGTCATATCTCGTTGCCTTATTTGGAAATAGTGTTATGTCGTTATTTCAAGAAGCATTATCTATCATTTGCCCGAATCTTTTATGATGAGGTTATTGTGATATAAGGTAATTTAGTTGAGCGAAGTACAGCAAGTTTGTATTAAAAAAAAAAACATCTGAAAAAAAATAAAATGTGAGCGTTGACAAGAATGAAAAATGTCATTTTGAAATATATTTATTTATTATTTGTTTGGTGGTGTATAATTAATGAATGTCTATTCTTCCTCCTTCCGTTTCAAAAAATCTTTACCGTCTAATGCATTAAGTACCCTTCGACACAGACTTTTGACTACGAGTGATCTACACTTGTTGTTTATTCTGTGTGACTATGAGAAGTAAAATATCCGCTAATTAGCATGTCAGTCTGATTTTTTTTATCTTTACATAAGTAAACTACGATTAAATTATAGAACTAAACTGTTTACTTACGGTAAAGTGAATTGTTTAAAAAAGAACTGTTTTACATTCAAACTACGTCCTTATGTTACACTGAATTGTTTGAAATAGAATTGGCTGAAATAGAATTGTTTGAAATGTTTTTGAAATTTAACTATGTGTAACCAAAAAAACGTACTTATACTTCATTGAATTGTTCGAAACTTTTATCAAAATGACTTAGGAAATGTACACGGCGACACGAGTTCAAATCCTGGACGAGGCTGATTGCATTTCACATAGTACTAATACCCTTGGGAAAGGTATGAATCCAATTGTTCTCCCGCCATCTATGGGTAAATAGTAGGACAGACTAGGTTCTTCAGCCTTGAGGAGGCAACTAGTCTTGGAGAACGAAAACTCTAAATTCAAACCTGTTAAACTCCGCTTAAAAATTGACCTTGTATCATATCCTGCCCGAGCAGAGGGGTTGGTAAATAGGATCAGAATGACTTAATTCGACGTTAAATGACCCGAAAAGGGTTGATACGCCATAAAACAAAACAAGCAAGCAACTATCCTTTTTTTGTAACTATTGTTATGAATATTATTTTGAAGGCCCCTTTATAATTAATCCCTTTTCTTAATCTATTATTATTATTATTATTATCATTATTATTATTATTTCTGTCACTGATATCGATTACCGTGTCGTTTTTCCTGATATTGGTTCTCGTGTCATTCAATTGATTAGAGCAATTACTTTCACATTTTTGTGCACATTGTTAGTTTATGTTTTATTGATAGTTACTAAGCAATTTTTTAGAATCAAAACACGAAGTTTGCAGTATTTTTTCATGTGTTTCAGGTTATGTGAGTGCAACAATTATTTGATTGTATCAAAAATAGTTTTGTTTTTTTTAAGACTTTAAACATCAAAAGATTATTTTGTACGAATTTAAAGACAATGGTAACCCAATACTATTATCTGCTTTCTCATATGAGAGTTTTTCGCTCCAACAGTAGCTGACTGTTTACCACTAGGCTGAGTGACAGCAAGTCTCATCAAGTCTCAAGGACTCTTCTTAGTATTCCGGCCGCTCCCAATAATACTGTAGTTTGGGTGGTCTCAACTGGTCTTCTTAGTTCCAAATCACCCAGTCCCAGTACCAATCCTTTGGTGACTGTACCGAGCACACAAATTACAACTGGTATCACCGTCAATTTCATGTTCCAGTTTTTTCTGTTTTCTAGCAAGGTCTACGTATTAATCACTCATTTCCCTTTCTTCTCTGTGTTTACCCAGAACGGAAAAATCCACTAATCGCTAGGTTCTCTTTTTGTTGTTGTTGTTGTTGTTGTTGATTATCGCTCGGTCAGGTCGTCTGGCCGAGATTAGATGAACCGTTTATATCTGAAAATCTCAAAGAACTTCAGGCGTCTCATTTTCCTGATTGAGTGTGAGTTGTGCATATACCATTGGGTCTCTTGATCAAATTAAATATCTTGCACAGTTCCCAGTAGATCACCCTTCCCACCAAGCCATGTATCGTCTTATACTCTTTTTTGCGCTAATATACTGCATTCGCTTATTATGTGATTGATCATTTTGTCTCTATGCTACATTATCTAGTTCTTCTATTTTGTTGCATCTTGTCCATTCTTGCTCTGACACAGTCTTTATGACGCTGGTTTGTGCTGCTCTCAGAAAAGATCCAGTATGTCTCTTAAGGTTTCTCTTTTTTAGTCATGTTCAAGTCATCTCATGAGAGTTTTCGCTTTTTAGTCGCTTGAATTGTCCATTCAGGTGGTTTTCTTCACATTTTTGTTTTCTGGTTATTTTTGTCCCGTTGATAATTTTGTTGTCTGTATTGATTCTTGTCGGTGTAATTAGTCTTCCCCCACGACTTTTTATGTAGTCTTCTATTTGTTCTGTCGATGCATCAACACTGTCTTGAATGCTGGCAAGCCCTCATCCTCCTTCTTTTAACGATACGTAGTTTATCTACGTCATCTCTATTACGTAAGGCCTTATGTACGAGGATCATTAAATAAGTTTCCAGACTTTTTCCTGTGGACACTTTTATTGATAGTACACACATGAAACTCTAGACCCCTTCTAAGTAATCGCCTCCGGTTGCAATGCACTTGTACCGTTCAAACAACTTCTGGAAGGCTCCATGGAAGTCTTCTTGTGTGAGCGTGTCACAGCCTCTTTCATCTCCTCAATTAAGCCTCTGAGATTGGGGAATAAGTAAAAGTCACAGGGAGCAAGGTCTGGAATATAGGGAGGCTGAGGAACTATTTTGATGCCTATCTTGGTCAAATAGTCTGTGACAAGGATGGAGTTGTAGACTGGTGTATTGTCCTGGTAGAAATGCCACTGACTCGATTTGAAGAGTGCCGGCCTCTTCCGGCGGAATCTCTTCCTAAACTCCCTTAAAACCTCAACATAATAACCCTAACCCTAACGCTTTGGCCAATCAACTATGGTGTACTGACTTCCTTACTCCTCCTACACCTGTCATTATCTCTCACAGACTCCCTGCCTTCCTTGAATCTCTTATGCCACTCAAAAACTGATGCTCGATTCATGGTCAAAAAGTAGTCTGAAGCAGGGTGTATTCCAATTCCTGCTGTAGCTGTTCATTTGAACCTGAAATTATAAGAATTGGTCAGTCATCTCACAAGAAGTATAGCAATAGCATACTGAATTTTCAAGGCTCTAAGACAATTTTAAATGGCAGTACAAAAAAAGAAGTCTGGAAACTAAATGAATGCACCACGTATCGTCATGAGTTTTCTTGTTCTCTGGTCCATTTGTTTAACTTCTTCTCTGGTCCACTTGAAGGATGATCTTGAGTATTTTACGAGGAGATTGTCCAGGTATTTATTACTTTGATAAGATATCTGCGATGTAGTTTTGTTTCGAGTAGTGTTCCCGTTCTCTTGAGGTATTCTTTTTTTTTAATTTTATCTTCGTATGTTTAATGGCGTCCGCTTACAACATTCCCAAGAATTTATAAGTTTCCGTTTCTTGGTGCTTCCTAATTTATTATTCGTTTGGTTGTTCTACTCCCTGCGTCGTATGTCGTTTTCTGCTTTTTATTATTAACATGGCAGATTTTTCTAAGCCAAATTTCATCCCTATATCATGATTGTATTTTCTTATTACCTGTAAAAAGGATTTCTCGTTCTTTCTCGTTGGCAAACACTTTGATATCGTCCATGTACCTGAAGTGCTGTTTTTTTTTTTTAGTTTCTCACTGGGGTTTGAATGATAGCAAGTCTCCTCAAGTACTTCTAGAGAATTTTTTACACTGACGTTGACTAATAGTCTTAGACTGGGGTCCGTAGTTTGGATTGTCTTCATTCGTCCTTCGATTTCCAAATCCTGCAGTCACCTTTCCAAGCCTTTGAAGACCATTCAAAGTTTGCTAACTACAAATGGTGTCACTATCACTGTCATGTTCCACAGCTTTCTTTGCTCTCTCGCAAAGTCCAAGTATTTATCTTTCTTTTCGGTCTTTTTGTTGTATAGTATAATATAATTGCACGTATACAAATATACACGGAAACATAATCAACTGATAATGACGACTTCAATAACGAACGAATACACTTCTTTATAAAGATATAAATCTCTCACACTTTATTTTCGAAGGGGTGATGTTTGTTGTGTGTGAGAAATGAGTGGAGACAAGGACGGACTGCTATATTGACCCAAGTTCTTCCTAGCAGCACTTCTTTCTCATCTTGGCTTGGGTTGCTCAACAGGGGGTCACTAAGGGCACAAAGCCCTCTGTCTGGAGCTGGTTCTCACTTCGGCATCCTGTCTCCAGCTGACTCAAACCATCCGGGCATCTGTTTATAATATTTTCTAATGCCCACCGGCTTCCGCTGTTCTTCCGCTTATTTCCACACGTGTATCTCTTGATTGACGGCTTGTTCGAGGGTCAATATATAACATTTTTGATTTTCGCTCTTTAGTCCACAGGAATGGCATAGTCCACTGTACGATTAGTTAACGGAATATATGTGCTATAATCAAACGGGGGGCATCTCCACTCTTAAACTAGTAGACAAATTCACTTAGCTAGGAAGCAGCGTCGAATCAACCGAAAAGGACATCAAAACGAGGTTAGCGAAAGCATGGACAGCTATCAATAGGTTATCGATTATTTGGAAATCAGACCTAACCGATAAAATGAAACGCAGTTTCTTCCAGGCAGCGGTCACATCGATACTGCTATATGGCTGCACTACATGGACGCTAACAAAACGGCTGGAGAAGAAGCTAGACGGCAATTACACAAGAATGCTACGTGCAATCTTAAACAAGTCCTGGCGGCAACACCCCACAAGACACCAACTGTACGGCCACCTACCCCCTATCACGAAAACTATTCAAGTTAGACGAGCCAGACATGCAGGATACTGCTGGAGAAGCAGGGACGAACTCATAAGTGATGTACTCTGATGGACCCCCACACATGGCCGTGCAAAAGCAGGACGACCAGCACGAACATACATTCAGCAGCTATGTGAGGATACGGGATGTTGTCCTGAAGACCTACCTAGGGCGATGAACGATAGGGAGGAGTGGCGAGAGAGGGTCAGGGATATCCGTGCTACTAGCGCGATATGATGATGATGATGATTTCTATGTGTTGTTTTCTGGCTCGGATTTGGGGAGTTGCTTGTATCTCAAAATCCTTGAGAATTTTATGTCTCATTGTCCAGATTTGTGCATATACGATTAGTTAGTATGACCAAATTTTAATTTCATGCAAAATCTAATGTAGATCACTTTTCCCACTTAGTCGTTCCTAGTCTTATATTCCTTTTGTACCAGTTTGCTTCTTTCGATTATTATGTGATTAATCGTTTCATTTCTATCACCACATAATCTATGCTTGCTATTCTGTTATGGATTATAGATTTTGATTTCAATATATCTGATCCTTATGGTGACGTTTTGTGCTGCTATAAGAAGAGATTGATTTTCACTCTTAAGGTTTCCCTTTCCTAGCCATGACCAGGTTTACTCGTGTGACATTTTGAAATTTTCTCACTTGAAATACCCATTTATTTGTTTTTCTTCCCATAACTGTTTTGTGGTTATTTTAGTTTTGTTTGTCCTTATGTCATCAATGATTTTATTTGACGTTGTAATTCGTCCCTATTTCAATTGTTTAATGTAGTCCTCAAACCCTCATATTGATGAATCCACAATACTGGCGAGTCCTTTTCCTCTTTTTTTCTTGACACGTACAGTGTATGTATGTCATCTCTGGGATGTAACACCTGTACCGCCATCAATTTCTTTACCCTCGAGTCCGTTTGTCTGAGCTTTTTTCATTTGTCCATCTTAAGAATGATCCCGCCTATCAAACAAGGGGACCACCCAGGTGTTTATCCCTTTGATGTAATTTCAACTGCAGAGCATAGTTTGGAGAAGCTTTCTCGTTTGTCTAAAGATATTCTTTTGTTGTTTCTTCTTTCATCTTCACTTGTTTGATGAAATTCCAATATTCCTAAGTATTTGTCATTTTCCATCTTTCAGAACATTCCTGATTATTATTATTATTATCGTAGATATTTAGTTGTATGAAAATATATTCGGTCTTTTGCAGATCTCTACTTCAAAGTTTATTTTATGTGTACATCTAAAGAATATCTATAACTACAGTTTGTTGTTGTCGTCGTGGTTATTATTATTATTACACAGCATCCAAAGTCTTTTTTTAATACACACGTTTACATTTCGAAGCTTTTTCCATGTACATATCTTAATACATATCAATAACTCTAACACATTTTTTATTAATAGTAGGGTGTGTCAAAGGTTAGCAATATTTTGATGGGTGCTTGTTTTCGCTACGTATATAACGTGACTGAAGCACTTAAAGACGTGATGGCCGCCTCTGTGATTGATAGTATCGAATTGTTGATGTGTTTACGTGTTGACCATTGCTTCACTCCATGTATGATTTCAAAATGACACGGATTAACATCCACCTCGGTATAATTCGCGAAGTTATGCGTAACGTGTTTTAAGTGAGGTGGACGTATAAAATCGCAGAAGCAATCAAAAATATGGAAAGGCACAGTTGAACACATTACAATAACCAGATGGTCCAAGAAATTACCACGGGGTTCCAAGAACTTTGACGATCAAGCAAAGTCAAAAAGGGCCATTGACTGTGATTTTGAAGACCGAGCTCCAGACTAATGATGCAACTCCGGTAAGTAGCACCATGAGAGCATCAGATGAGCCGAACAAATAAGTTTACACTCGTTGGTCTCTTTCTAAACGTTGGCAAAGACATCCGGAGGTGCCGAATTGTGTTTTATGTTACCAAAATTGGAAAACCTTTCTCTCACCATTGCTTTACCATATATAGCATATATCAGAAAGTATTTTCTTTTTTTTAAATACCTTAAGGGTGCCTGGCTATGACTCTAAAATCCATCTAGTGGATAAATGAATCCGTTAAAGATTATTATTATTAGAATGATTGAACAGAGAATCCCTACTTGATTTCAAGTTGTTAAAACATTAGAACTTATTGAATTATTTATAAATATGCCGCAATCCTGACCTAGATTTGGGAAACCTACCGTTCACTCCCCTCTCCTCGTTTTTCCCTTATCATTGTCTGTGTGTGCGTCTCTCTCTCTCTTTTACTGCTTCGAGTCTCTTTCTTATATTTATCCCAAATTTTCCACTGTCTTCTGGTTGATCTCTAAGTCTAGTTAAGAAACAACTTTCTACTGAAACAATCAACCAAAATGCCTAATTATATAACAGTGGTTTTTACTGAATTTCTTGTCACTACAAGTGGTATTCCTTGTTCTTTTTTTTCAATTTCCTTTCAAGATCTTTGTATCTGTCTAGGATTCGATTTTCTTCTATTTCAATCGGCGATTTGCTCGAAAGAGAAGTCTTCTGGTAAATTAATTTCTTCTTAACAATAACAAGGTGTTTCCTTTGTTTCGCGTTTGAGAGACCTATTTTTAGCTCAAAATCTCGAAGAATTTTACGTTTTTCCTTTCTCAGAACAAATTCTAGTGGGTATATACCATTGGTTTCCATGATCGGCATTCAAACATTTGCACAATTATCAAAAGATCAGCCCTCATTCATGTTTGGACTTTATTTCTGTACCACTTAACATCATCCGCAATTGTTACTGAATGTTTCATCTCTCCTTCCACCTAACCAAGCATTACTTTTCACCTGAATCTCATCTATACTAACTTTAACATACTTAATTTCTATGGGGTTATTCAAGGTTGTTATCTAAAACAGTTTGTTTTCTCTCATTTGGTATCTTCTGTGTCACCCTTTTTTATATCGTCTCATGAACAATTTTCTCAGGTTTTCCTCTAAATTGTTCATCCTTTATTTGTTTTTCCCTGCCATTCTTGATTCATCGATTTTATAATTCCAGTTTTACTGATTTTCCTTGTGTTATTTTTGTTGCTGCAGTTTTTTGTTATTGTAATTTACCTCCTTTGATTATTTTTGTATATCCTTCAAGTTCTTTAATTTCCGCATCAAAACAATCCTCAGTTCTTGAGGATCCTCTCCCTTTTTAATATCTAATCTGTTTCCATAACGTCTCGAATGCAACAACTTGTGCGTAGTCATCAATTTCTCGTTCTATTGTCTATGTTGTGGAACTTTTCTCTTATCAAATTTAAGAAACGTCTCGAATAAATTTGAAGGCAGACAACCCAGATATTGATTTCTTTCATGATGTTACTGTTGCTCAATTTTCTTTTCTGAAGTTTCCTTATTCCGAGATATATCTCACTTTTTTTCTTTTATTTCAGTTTGTTCAATGGTATCTTCTTCAAATATTCTCAGGTATTTGTATTTTTCTGTATGATGGTTTCTTCACAGTGTAGTTCTATTCCTTCTGTTGCTTCCTTTTTCTGCGATTTACATTTAGTATTGCACATTTCTTCATACAAAATTTCATCGGTATGTCTTGGATAGAGTTTTGGACTCTTTAGATTAGAGTTTCTTACGCCTTTCTTTTTTTGCCAAATTTTTTAACATCATACAGGTCCATGAGCATTTGTCTTTTCTAACAGTTTCTTTGCATTTTCTTGCAATAAAATTTAGCAGTATCATTTAATAAGAAACATTAATGGTGGTAATGATTCCTTCTCTGAGAAGCTGCTTTGTATTTTTACTTCTGCTTTTTTGTTGTTGTTCTCCTGTCGTAAGTTTCCCGTTCCAGTTTTTTCATTTCTCTCAAAGTTAAATTCATATCTTGCCGGCAGATTTTAAGCAATTTTAGAGATTCTGTTATACTGTGTTTGGGGATCATGTCGCAATCGTTTATGTAGTCTATGTCATGGTTAAAATTTTCTCTCGTATTTTTTCTGTTAAGGTCTATATATGGTAGATCATCCTTTTATTTAATATACTTATGAGGAAATGAAATAAATACCTTATAAGAAATATTTGTTAAAAAATTGATATGTTTCGGAAATGAAGTTTTTTATTGCATCATAGAATTTTCTAATCATGTTTTTCCTAATGATGATAAACGCTCAGAACTTTAATGTTGGTGTAAGTTATTGAAATGTTAAACTGGAAGTCGTTGAACACCATGGTGTCGGCTGGGGATGTATAATATAGCGTACCGACTGTCCTGCATTTGACTCTAAACAATTTGGTGGTGAAACTGCAATCTTTGAGTTTAACAGAATGTGGAGTATTCTTTCATTGCTATTATTCAAAGTTCAGCTGACCCAGAGCCAAATAAAACTTTTTAATCATTTACTATACTTGAAACCTTTTAACTGAGTGCAAGCAAATTATTAATATTTAAATTGAATCATTAGTATTACATA
The DNA here is from genome assembly GCA_963585895.1 of Sepioteuthis lessoniana. Taxonomy (NCBI): domain Eukaryota; kingdom Metazoa; phylum Mollusca; class Cephalopoda; order Myopsida; family Loliginidae; genus Sepioteuthis; species Sepioteuthis lessoniana. Next base: position 80,588,024 of record OY757931.1, on the reverse strand, counting down.
TATATACTTGAAACAATTTTGTATCCTGAATATTATATAATATTTGATGGTAAGGCTTCAGTCTAGGATTTGGGGGAATTCATTACCACTACTCTCAGGTTCACTTTAATTTGGAGAGGTAATACCTGTTGGTTTACTCTCTTTGGCTCTAATAGAACTGTTAAAACTTTTACTGAGTATTATTATTAATATCAAATAGAATTGTTTGTGTTAGATAGTAATACCTGAAACCATTTAGCTGAGAGCAAATAACAAATTACAATACGTGAAACCATTTAAATATGTGCAAATAAATTGATAATAGTAGAGAGAATTATTAGTGTTGGATAGAAATACATGAAACCATTAAACTCTTTTGCAAACAAATGATTAATATTAGATAGAATTATAACAGTTAAAAATCAATATTTGAAACCATTTAAATGTACACCAACCATAAATATCGATAGTTGAAATCTTTTAACTGTGAGCAAACAAATGGTTGATATTAAATGGGATGATTAGTGTTAAGTTGCAATATTTGAAACCGTTTAACTGTGTGCAAACAATAAATAACTTTACTTGAAACCATTTCCCTGTGTTCAAACAAATGAGCTCTTACTCGTTTAAAAATAAAACTCCCAACAATCTAGAAACGTAAAAATCATATATAATATTTAATTAAACAGGATTTGGCATGAAATAACCATTAATGTTTGAAATGCCATGAAAACAAATGACCTAACCTAATCTAGTGGGACATATTCAAGACCACACTGTTAAAATCATTCTACCATTCTGTATACGAAAATTGTCGAAGCGATGACATAAAAAAGATGGATTTCCCTTCATGAGACGGTTTGATAATGTTTTAGAATAAGGAGCAAAAATATTAAGAATATACAAATGATACTGATATTCATTTAATACAAAAAGTTTAGCAATTTGGCTCTGAATTACAACATTGACGAATGTTGATCTACCATAAATTTGAAAAACGGCAGGAATTTAAGGGTGAATATTAATATGACAACAATAAAAACCAGAAGCTGTCGCGAGAATAAAAAATAAGATTTTTTAGGACTCATATATCAAAAAGAATCTCGTTATGATTACGAGACAAGAGAAAAAAATTCGTTTACGGAGCAGAAATTACTGGTTCCAGATGAACACAGCGCAAAATCGAAAAAAAAAAGGTATGTAAAATGTGTTTAATTTCACCGGCAAAGTGAAGAATTTTGAATTATAATGTCCTCTCTATCGGTCATCTTAGAAAAGTCCCAAATTCATTCATGTAGAATTTGAATTAACTCAAAATCTGAAAAAGAAGAAAATAATTTATCTAAACGACATCATTACTTTAAATTAAATCACTAAAACGACGTTGTCGCTTCATGATGAGTGGAATCTTTTTGTCACAATTAGTAGACAAAACTACTAAAAAGCAGATATCATAAAGAAGTTTTAGAAAAGTTATAAAATGCTTTGCACACGTGATATTTTTTCTGTTTTTTTTTTTCTAATTTTTTCGAGTGGAGGTGGCCTTTCAAGAGAATCAGCTTTAAAAATGTGGGCTTTTCACATTAAGTACAACACTAATCTCTAAAATCAGTGAGAAATGGGTATCTAGTTCGACCCGAAAAAAAAAACAAACTTAGTCATCATTATTTTCTTCTACTGAATATTTCCCATCAGTTATAACTGATGTTCTTTTTTTTCACTGAAGTTTGAGAAACAGAAAGTTTCCTCATATCTCAAGGAGTCTTCTAGGTATTTTAGCTGATTTTAACTGCCTTGTGATTTGAATAGCCATGATTCTTTCTTCAATCTCCTATTTATCTAATCTTCTTTCCAAGTTCTTGGGTACCTTTTAAAGTGCGCCAATTAGCATTGGTGCCACCGTCAGCTTCATTTTCCACTGCTTTTTCTGGTCTTTAGTAATATCCAAGTATTTTTCTATATTTCCTTTCCTTTTATTTTTCTTTTGTGGTTTCTTGGAACAGGAAAATTCACTAGATGCAAGTTCCTTTTTTTTTTACAATTTTACTCTTAATCTGGCTGTGTTGAGTGTTCCGTTCGTATCTCAAAAGTATTTCATGTTTTTTTTTTATGTACGAGAGGTTTTGGTTTGTGCATATGACACTCTGTTCAAATATTTTGCAAAATTCCTAATGTCACCTTTCCTACCTAGTCGTGCCAATAATGTTTTCCATTTGTACGTACCAGTCGGCTGGGGCTGTAGAATACACCGACTGCATCTCTGCAGATGGGTAAGCCCTGTCCCTAAAAGTGTCCTGATATGACATTAAACCATCTGATGGCAAAGCTCCAGCCTTTGGGATTTGGAGAATGTAGAAAACCCCTTCATTGTTATTGCTCCCAGGTCCACTCTGATACGGAGTTGAAACACCTGATAGAGTCCTATCTATGGGTCTAATAGAACAAACTGTGTGCAAATATATAAAGGATGTTAAATTCTGACTGCTATATAGCAATACTTGAAACGATTCAACTCTGTGAAGGAAGAGCTCAGGCTCGTTTAAGAATTTTATCTACAAAATGCGTACATGAATCATATACCTATATAATAAATATGTATGAAGAGGATTTAGCGTTAAATAACCTGCAATGTTTGATATGCCATAAAACTCAACCCAATGAAGACATTTATCCATTTGTAACATTCGTTAATAATGTGATTTGCTGTCTCTACTCTGTTACCACATAACTTTCACGAGCTATTCTTTTGCTTGAGAACAAATTTTGCTTTGATGTAAATTGATCTTATCGTATTATTTTGTGTTTTTTCAGTTTATAATTATTTCACTACTATTTCACACCAGCTTTAACTTGTAGGTTTTTCACTGGGGTCTAAATGACAGCGAGTCTACTCCAGTGAGCATAACTTTTCTGAATATTCTAACCGATCTTAACAATGCTCTGGTCACTATTGTTCCGATTCTTTTTTCAGATTTTTAATTCATTGTCTCTTTTTCAATACTTTGAGGACTGTTCTAAGCCTTCAAACGACAACTGGTATCATCGTCATCTTCATGTACCATAACTTTTTTTTAGTTTTCTGGCAAAATATTATCTTAGTTCCTCGAGAGTTTTTCACACCAGGATCAGTTGATGGTCTTTCGCTGGATTTGAATGTTGGCAAGTCTCCTTAATTTTCAAGGACTCTTCTCAGTATTCCGGCCGATCTTAACAATACTTTCGTATGGATGGTCTCTACTATTACTCTTATCTCCAAGTCCTCCTGTCCCTATACCAATCCATTAGTGACTGTACCGAGCGCACCGATTACAATTGGAACCACCATCACTTACATGTCCACTGTTTTTTAAATCTACAAAGCAAGGTTCATTTCGCCATACTTCAATTTCAACCTTTGGTCCGTCAGGAGGACAACGTTCACAATGCAGCAAGATCTCTCTCTCTCTCTCTCTCTCTCTCTCTCTCTCTCTCTCTCTCTCTCTTTTGTTGATTATTAATAGATCTGGTGGTATGGCTGAGATTTGGTGATCCGCCAGACATCAAAATCCCAGAATTTTGTGTGTCTTGTTCTCCAGGAGTATTATTACTATTATTATTATTAATAGTGTTGCTATTGTTTTTTGTTATCATCATGATTACCATTATTATTATTATTATTATTATTATTATTATTGTTGTTGTTGTTGTTTTTGTTATTATCATGATTACCATTATTATTATTATTATTATTGGTGTTGTCCTTGTTAAAAGTAGTTTTATTGGTAGTAGTAGATTAGCAGTAATAGTAGAAATAGTATCATTTATAGTCATTGTAGTTGTGGTAGTTGTAGCAACTATAGTAGTAGTACTATCATAATTTACTTTAGGAAGGGTCATTCTTCCATCTTTGAATAATGATCAAAGTTTTGGATACATGCCAGAAATTGAGAGAATTTCTCTCCTGCATTAGTTTTGGCAAAAACGGCTCGATGATTCTCTTTCAGAAGATCTGCAGTCTTAGATTTTTTTCTACCTCCGTTGCATGTCCTTTGTACAACTAACTATAAACCTGAATAGCCAAGAGAGTTGAAAGAGAAGAAAGACACAGGGTTTTGAATTATTTGACCCGTAATTATAGAGGCAAACATTATTTTTAATATAAAGATATGGCTGGGAATTAAGTGCAGAGTAAATAAGCATATTAGTCAATAAATAAGTGTGAAGAGAAAGAAAGAAAGAAAGAAAAATAAGGAAAATATTAGGAAGTGAAAAAGAAAGAAAGTTGATGAAAAAGAATAAATATTTCAAGTAGAACCGACAAAAAAGGAAGAAGAAAAAAGAAAGAAAGAAAAATATGTAGAAATAGAAAGAAAGAAAGAAAGAAAGAAAGAAAGAAAGAAAAATAAGGAAAATATTAGGAAGTGAAAAAGAAAGAAAGTTGATGAAAAAGAATAAATATTTCAAGTAGAACCGACAAAAAAGGAAGAAGAAAAAAAAAAAAAGAAAAATATGTAGAAAGAAAGAAAGAAAGCAAGAAAGAAAGAAAATAAGGAAAATATTAGGAAATGAAAAAGAAAGAAAGTTGATGAAAAAGAATAAATATTTAAAGTAGGACCGACAAAAAAGGAAGAAGAAAGAAAAAAAGAAAGAAAAATATGTAGAAATAGAAAGAAAGAAAGAAAGAAAGAAAGAAAGAAAAATAAGGAAAATATTAGGAAATGAAAAAGAAAGAAAGTTGATGAAAAAGAATAAATATTTAAAGTAGGACCGACAAAAAAGGAAGAAGAAAGAAAAAAGAAAGAAAAATATGTAGAAAGAAAGAAAGAAAGGAAGAAAGAAAGAAAAATAAGGAAAATATTAGGAAATGAAAAAGAAAGAAAGTTGATGAAAAAGAATAAATATTTAAAGTAGGACCGACAAAAAAGGAAGAAGAAATAAAAAAGAAAGAAAAATATGTAGAAATAGAAAGAAAGAAAGAAAGAAAGAAAGAAAGAAAGAAAAATAAGGAAAATATTAGGAAATGAAAAAGAAAGAAAGTTGATGAAAAAGAATAAATATTTAAAGCTGGACCGACAAAAAAGGAAGAAGAAATAAAAAAGAAAGAAAAATATGTAGAAATAGAAAGAAAGAAAGAAAGAAAGAAAGAAAGAAAGAAAGAAAAAATAAGTAGAAATTTATCCAAGAAAGATAGAAAGAACAAAGAAAGAAAGACAATATGTAGGAATAAACAAGGAAAGAAAGAAAGAAAAAAAGAAGACAAAGGACTTTAGGTAAAGAAATAGAAATATGAAAAGTTGCAAAAAGAAACGGAAGTAAGAAGATAGGGTGAGGGAAACCAAGACAAGAAAATGAAAAAAAGAAATTATAAATACAGGAAATTGAACTGATCCATTTGAGATAGAAAGTAGCATATGAATATAAAGAGAGGTGAACAAACTGATATATATATAAAGAGAGAATATAGTGATATAGATGGACATAGCACAATAAACATTGTCATAGAAAGATATCAAGATAGTGATTAACAGACAGTCAAATAGATAGAAACATACTTAGATAAATAGATAGATAGATAGATGTGCACATACTGATAAAATATCTGACTGAATATAATGAAGGGGGCTGAAAATAAAATTGATTTTGTCTTCATGACAAATACGCAATGTGGACTTCATCAGATAATAATTTAGCAAACTGTTTGATTTTAATAAAAGGAAAGTTAAAATTCTTAATGATTTCATGGCAAATTAATTTGGAACACATAACAGCATGAAATTTTAGAAGAGAAGAACGAAACAAATTAAAATTTTTAAACTTTATATCTAAAAATCAATTAAATATTTTTAAAGAAACAAAAAAAAAATCTAAAAATTCCTAAATGATGAAGCGTAAAATGTAGAAAAACTCCAATAATTTGGTTTGCATTCTTTGTTTAATGGGTTATTTAATTTCAAAACAATCCTTGTAGAACCACAGCAAGGATACGATTGAATCAGTTGGTTGGGTGATAAGAAGGTTCATACATTTCCCATTGGTATTAATCCGAAAATAAATACTGTGACAGGAGTTCGAACTCTTTCATTTCAAGGACTTCCAGCTGCACTTTAACCATTTATACCATTGAGACTCCTCAGTAAATATTTGCTTCTCACATAATCTTTTTCATTCATATATATATATATATATAGAGAGAGAGAGAGAGGGAGAGAAATAGAGACAGACAGACAGAGTCAGAGAAAGAGAGTGAGTGAGGGTGATATAAAGATACTGAAATAGATGGATTAATAAATAGATTGCTAATTAGGTAAATAGCAAACTAAAAAGATAGTTATGACGAGAATAAGATAGACATGACTTTATTAATATTATATATATATATAAAGGGAGGGAGGAAAGAGAGAGAGAGAGAGGGAGAGAGAGAGAGAATTCTGTGGATGTGTGTGTGTGTGTGTGTGTGTGTGTGTATTAATAAATAAACAGATTGTTTAAAGAAATTTTTCTTAAATCACATGACGAGAATAGTTATGACGAGAATAGGATAGACATGACTTTATTAATATATATATATATATATATATAAAGCGAGAGGGATGGAGGAGAGAGAGAGAGAGAGAGAGAGAATTCTGTGGATGTGTGTGTGCGTGTGTGTGTGTGTATTAATAAATAAATAGATTGTTTAAAGAAATTTTTCTGAAATCAAGAAGGTGTTCAATCCTGTCAAGAAGAATAGAAGAAAACCTTAAATGAAACTGGAATCTCCAACCATTTTGTAGGTATCATTACCAAAAGTTTTATCTGTTAAAAATACAATCAGTAGAAACAAGATTCACAGTTAACAAGGTAAAGGACGCTAGCTGTCAAAAATGTATTTTTCATTATATCTTAAGTCATTTTTTAAAATTAAATTCGAGATGAATAATTATTGATTGAATGGAATCTTGAATTCTACCTATTTAAAATGGCTACATGTGGTTTTGCATGTTTTGAATTATATATGTGTGTGCGTGTGGGTAAGAAATTACTGCGTGATTCATAGAAATTGTGCCTGAATCATTATTTTATCAAGATCACTAACTGATAGAAATATGAAGTAGTTTTGTAACACCTATATTTGTCCTCTTTCCTCACAGACCCATACTCAGTATGAATTCTTCCATGTTGTAGCCATGTTATTATTATTATACTTTATGAATTTTGATAAAGAGTCCGGTGAGGAATCTTGATAACAATTATACAAAGATGTTGTGTGCTGATTTGAAAAAAAATCCTTGAAGCAGTACCCCAGGAAATAGCTATTCGTTCACTTAACTCCCATCTCACAAACCATCCTGGTAAGACATGCTAGAAACTTCACAAGAAGCTGGGAAGAACTAATAACATAAGTTCTACAGTGGTCTCCCATACATAGATGCGTTATATTATCCGACCAACATATCTATCAACTCTGTATGACATTGGATGTCGTATTGAAGACCTGTCAAGAATGATGGCTGATGGGGATGGATGGTGAGAGTCAAAGCAATTCGAGCATGTTGATAATCACCATTTACAGAGGAACAAGAGAAGGCATGGACAGCTATCGATATGCTATCGGTCATATGAAAGTCAGACCTGACCGATAAAATAAAACGCAGTTTTTCCTATCAGCGGACGTGTTAATACTGCTATATGGATACACCACATAGACGCTAACAAAACGTATAGAGAAAAAGCTTCATAACAATTACAAAAAAATGCTGCAAGTTGTATTGAATAAGTCCTGGAGGCAACGCCCTACAAAACAGCAGGCGTACGGCCACCTACTACCCATCACGAAAACTATTCAAGTTAGACGAACCAGACATGCCGGACACTGCTGGGGAAGTAAGGGCGAACTCATAAGTGGTGTACTCCAGTGGGCCCCTTCATACCGACGAACAAAAGTTGGACGACCAGCTTGAACCTATATACAACAGCTCTGTGCCGATACAGGATGTAGCCTTGAAGACCTCCCGGCAGCAATGGACGATAGTGCCGGGTGGCGAAAGAGGGTCTAGGAGATCCGTACTAGCAGCGTGACATGATGACGATGATGATGATATCAATCTTGACTTAAGTTCCAATCACGCTGAGAGCATTGGTTCCCGTCAGATCACAAAAAATTAAGCTATGACGTTCTTGTTCCGAAATTAGGTAACGGTATCGAAATAACAGGTACTGTAAAACACAACCAAGCCCGTGTATTAGATTAAACAACGTGTAATGATTAACAAACTTTCATGTTCATGTGTGTGTGTGTGTGTGTGTGTGTGTGCGTGTATTTTCAATTATATTTGGAAATCTACGCTAGAGTAACGATATCAGAACACTTTCCACCATGATCTTGTGCCAGACTTATCCACGTGTTGTATTAACAAATAGCCATACATATCAATCACACTTCAGCAAATAATATTCTCTTCCATTATCAGGCATTTCTCTTGCAACTTTCATCGTCATTTGTAGCATGACAAACACAATATGATTATGAGAGGAGCCACCATCATTTACTGTCCAATTATTTCGCCGCTTCTTGATACCTTTACCAGCCGTAGGTCATCATCAACACTCTTTCTATTTACTTCTGACGATGCATCAATTTTATTAATAACACAACTGCCGGCCATTTTCTTTACTTACTTATTTTTCGGATTCATTGTATCATACTGACCTGTCACTCAACAAAAGCCGAATTACAATCTATTTGATGTTTTATTTGTCCTTCTATCTTGATTGATGTTTTCAATTTATTATCTTTTCTCTTTGGAACTCTCTCTCTCTCTCTCTCTCTTTCTCTCCGTCTCTTTAATAGATATTCACTCTCTCTCTCTCTCTCTCTGTCTCTTTAACGGATATACACACACTCTCTCTCTCTCTTCTTCTTCTTCTTCTTCTTCTTCTTCTTCTTCTTCTTCTTCTCTTTCTTCCCAGCGCTTCCTGTTTCCATTTAGAGTTTCAATCTTTGTGTTCAACCAACTTATTATCATGATTTTTTTTTTTCATCTAAGTGAATCGATCTGTCCGACTCATTCCATTTATCCTTTCAATTGAATGTATTTGCTGTTTATTTATCGATTGATCGACCGTAGAAAACTCCTCTCCATCTCTCTCTTTCTCTCTCTATCTCTATCTCTCTGTCACTGTCTGCCTGCGTGTCTCTTTCTCTCTCCCCTTCTCTCTCTCTCTCTCTATATATATATATATATATATATATATATGTGTGTGTGTGTGTGTGTGTGTGTGTGTTTATGTGTGCATATATGTATATATATGTACATGCATGAATACATACCTACAATTATATATATATATATATATATATATATATATATATATATATATATACACAAGACTGTTTTTATCTATGTATGGGTAGTCCTTGTGGCCCAGTGGCTATCGTGCTGGGCTGCAAGTTTGAACTTCTGTTAAGTCATTGCGTTCACTTTCGGTCTAATAGCCTTAGGAAAGATATTAACAAACTTATTCCTCTACCATGGGTTAAATAGTACATAAACTGTTTTTCTGTGAGGATGGATTTACCACTGTATAGTACACAAAAATTCATAAGTCATTAAAAAAAGAAACCAAATTGAAACCGAAACTATATTTCTATCCTGTGTGTGTGTGTGTGTGTGAAATAACATTTTTCCTTCCTATCAACTACGACAATGCAATCTTCCTTCAACCATTGATTTGTTAGTCAACGGTAAACATTTCTGAACATTTTAATCCGTCAAGATCTTTTATCATTCCTTCAAAAATAAATGGAGCAATTCTGAAACACGATCTTTATTAGTATTTACAATTTTCTAAGAACGTTTATTTACTGTAAACAATGTCAGTTTCAAATGAAAGAATATTTGTGACACACAGGTGTATTCAGAGTAATGTTCTCTTGTTGAGTCACAATTTTGTTGAGTCACAATTTTGTGACTTATATTCACCGGTTTTTTCGGCTATCTTGGTAATCATCGTAATCTTGGAATTACGAATCGAATCATTGCAATCATGCCAAGAAATCACATATATTTCCCTATCTATTCTACGGGATATCTTGTATGATATTCTCGTCTGTCATTCCCTGTAAGCCACGGATCAAATCCATCAGATAAATAGATATATTCTAATAATTTGTTTTTACAAGACCTTGTTTTACTGACGAAATCGGATATATTATGAAAATAAGTTAACTATCTACGCAAATGTCATGCCCAGAGGTTAGGGAACCCCGTACATTGTACGCTTATATCAACATTCTTCATGAAATGCCTTAAGAATAACTGTCCCAGTTATATGATAGCATTCTTAATATTAATAATTTGTCCATAGTTTTATGGTTACGCATATTCCTGGCCAGTTCTAATGACTTATACAGAATTATATGGTTTAAAGTAACAATTTCTTTTTTCCCAAAGATATTGTTATAGTTTTTCGTATTCCTGAGGGAAGTTCAAATAGTATAGTAGCCTACATGACTCAGTGTCATCTTAGTAATTCATTTTGAACTTCAGTCAAGCTGTAACGTTCAGTTTCTGATTTATACCACTAAGATGCAATGCGCTCCCTTATAACTTCGATTTAAACAGGAGCACTATCATTCCTCTATAAGATTGCTTTAGCATTAAATAACACACGACAGTTGATATCCCATTAAACAATTCAACCAAATCAAACCAAACCAAGCTAAACAATGTTTATAATCGGATATGATTTAATTTTCAAAGATATCCATTTAACGCATAACGGGTTATATTTGACCTTTGATAGGTACAACTACATCGGGTCGGAGTTGACCTGGGAGTAATGGCAATAAAGTGGTAACTCCACACTCTTCATATCTAAAGAAGTTGAACTTCGCCCCTGATGCAATTTAATGTTATAACGAAGACATCGTATTTTTGAGGAGTTGGTATTATATCCCTCTGTAGAGGGTATCGTTGGTATTTTAATCAAAGTCAAAAGGAGTTGGCTTTTAAAGGATGAAAAGATTGCTAACCAATATCACCAACATGAGAAAATCAAGAAGATTCGTCGGGATTTGAAAAATTTTTCTAATCATCAGTGGAAATGGCGGTTTTAAAAAAAATCAGCGAATGCGTGAACTAACCTGGAAAATCTAAGTTCGAAAGCATACAAATACTCCATTAATCTTCAATTGAGGGCCGGAAGTTTTTGTAACCGACTCCCTAGGTAGTCAAAATTTGACGCAAGATGAGTTTAATGGATGGTATCACGCAGGAAATAAACTTCTCATGAGACAGTTTTAAAATTTGTTCCATATGTAAATTATATCATTTCTTTTGATTCAAGTCATGTTAGTGAGTAAAAGGTTCTGCAGAATTATCTTAAAGTTGGGAACCAATATAAAAAAGGCAACAAAGATATAATTCAAAAGTTTATTTAATTTTAAGAAATAATTGTATTTGTCATTTAAAAAATAATGACATTTTCTTTTAAAAATTCTATCGTCCAAATACTTTCCCTCTGAAGTTATAGATTCCTGAAGATTCTCCTTGAAGTTCCGCCGCCCTTACCAAGTTATTCCTTTTAGAATCCTTGAAAGAGTAGGGCAGCCAATTGATACTAGCAGCATCGAATAGCCGTTAGTTACCCTGTAGCACCACATGGACATCTGCACCACCACAGGACTAATAGACGTTTGTCCCACCATGGTCCTAAAGTGTCTAAGACTGTACCACTACACCATAAGTTCAAGTCAGACCCCTGTTGTAACTTCGCCGTGAGAAAAAGTGACGCCCACACAAAATACGTCTGCTAGTTTGTTTGATACCAAAGTTAATCTACCCTCCCTCATTCGTAGTTGTCGAAAAGAGAGAACCAGAATATGAAAAATGAGTCAACCGCTTGAAATAGACTGTGAGAAACAAACTGTCACAGAATGACAGAGGCAGATTCGAAACTTGATATGACCTCTCTTGCTTTTTGTTGTATTTCTGGTGCATGATAACTCTGTCACCCGTATTCATGACCTTTCAGCGGATGTAGGACTTCTTCGCGGAGCTCACTCAAAACGGCTGACGTAAGTTTGGGTCCATCTTTACACCTCCGCGTCACGTCTAAATTTTTCCTTTCTGTTTTCTATCGCGCACCCATTTCTACGGCTCTCCCATTTGAACTTCTTTCACCCAATCACAGTCAGCGGTCGATTTGCAACTAATACATTTCTTTTTTTTTTTTTTTAACTTGGACGTCTTCAGTTATTCCTGACCAAGATTTGGTGAAACCTGCCGTTCACTTTCCCATTTGTCATAATGCCCCTATCCCTCTCTATCTTTCTCTGTCCAACTGCCTCGAAACCTTTTGATCCTATATGTCTCTCCTTTTTCACTGTCGACTTGTTAACCCCAAATCTTGCATGGAAACAACTTACTATTAAAACAATCAACCGGAGTCTCAAATTAAATTACACCTTGACTGCGTCGATTAGAATAACGTTGGCTGAATCCCCTGCATATCAATAATACCCTACTAAAAAGGGGTTTTCTGGGTATGAGACTGAATTGCATCAGGTGGTGGGTCTCTAGTTCCGGAGAAAAGGTCATTATGGGATACCCCTTCATTGATATTACTCTCAGATTCTCTGTGGCCCAAAGCGATGGTTCAAATAGATCCGTTCGCAAATTATTGGTATTAGATTAGAATACAAACTGCATACAAAACCACGTGCAAAAAACGTAAGAATCTCTAAAAAAAAATTTAAAAAAGGTAAAAATAAATGTACAAGGTACACAGTTCCCTCATCTTTAGGCATAACGTAAACCCAGATCAGTTTTTATGCCGTTAAAATCAAACAGTGCTGGAGCCTATGCTGAAATTTCATGATAAATAAAATGTTTTATGTACCTCCTTTTTCTGTAGAACCTTCAGGTATCATCAAAAGATGTTAAAAGAAAGGAATAGATCCGCTGAGCGAGCCAAATATCTCTAAGTTTTAAGATAACTTTCATTCATTAATACACGGTATACACAATTCTATTAAATGGTAAAAAAGGGCATATTCTCCACTCAATCACACTGATAAATGCCAGCAATTTTAAATCTCGGAGATCATTCTGCCGGACAAAGTATATAAACTTGAAATACACTCATTAAAAAAATACTTCTCTAAGACAAAATAAGACCGGCGTTTTTTTTTTTTTTCTCAAACATTAAAGAATTCCGATGGTCTTGTGGTATCAAGATAGTTTTAAGAATACGATTATCAATTCTTAATGGCTTTTAGGGAGTAGTTGCAACAGTTACTTGAAATACAAATATTGACACTTGCATTGTGCGTAATTTTTTTTTTACTCCCCAAGATCTCTACGTCCATAGATCCTCAGAGACTATGAAAAACAACTTGTTTTTGTGAAGTAATTTTTTTTTAGGTCCTAGAAAATGTCTCCGCTTGGATCAAATGGCATTTCCGCCCGACATTTATTTTGTTTACAATCGTAAAATGAAGCAGACAAGTTGCTGGGTGAAACAACATTGACTATTGATTATCGATTACAAGACTCATCTCACCTTGTGTTTCCGCCTGTCTTCCTGGATACCCCATTGTATTATCTATCTATCTATCTATCTATCTATCTATCTATCGTATGCTCTTTCTTTTTTTTCTTTCTTTCTAGTCTTGTCCGCTCTTACCTATATATCCCTCAAACAATCTATCAATCTCATGTTCTTTCTTTCTTTCTTTCTTCTCCAGTCCACTCCTATCTATCGATCTATCTATCTACCAGGTAAGTTTTTATTTGAACTTTTCTCTCTAAGTCATCTTTTTTCAACGCGCATATCAATCTCCTTTGCTGACTTTCTTGGTCTATTACAAATATCCCTCAAATTGTTAGTCAATATCTTATTATACATTGATGATTCTCAAACTTGCAATTATTGTATCTCGATCTGGACGTATAACATTTAACTAACGACTTCTGTCCTTCTTTTATACAATTTTCTATTTTTCCACTCACATTTATATATAAAGTATTTCCTATTAGTAAGTGCAACTCATGGTAATCTTTCGATGGCTGTTTTTATTCTCATCTATAAAAGCCACCCTTATAGATGAACATCAGTAGTTCATCGATCGAATTATTTGGTCCTGGCTGTTGAATCAAGAATTCGTACGGCCAGGGCCTGGTTAGACATGGCTTTGAACCGTCAGAGGGTTCATCCGCTCGCCTTTACGTCCATCATGCTGCTTCCCATGGCTTTCGAAAAAAATGTTTCTTCCCCCTTCTGCCAATATTAACTTTTAATTTAGTTAAAATCGACAATTACTTTCTTTTTAAATTTCATCGGGGTCCTTATTTATGGTCCTTTACATCCTTTTAGGCAATATATTTTATACTAACTTAGGTTTTCAATTTCTAATAAAGTCCAATAATATTAGCTTCTCTTGACCAGATTCAACTGTATCTGGGAATTACAGTATTTGTCTCTGAATTAAAACACAAATAATATAAGACAGTGATTTTAAACATAAAAAATAAAGTCATTTATTGAAGGTGTACGGGCAAAAAACCTACAAGCTACATTAATTTTTGTTGACTTTACCAAGGCTTTCGATTCCATTCCCAGAGGAAAGATGGAACAAATCCTACTAGCGTACGGCATACCTAAAGAAATCGTAGCGGCAATAACGATTCTCTATAGAAACACTAAAGTAAAAGTACGATCACCAGATGGAGACACAGAATACTTCGACATTGTAGCAGGAGTACTACAAGGGGACACGCTGGCTCCGTACCTCTTTATCATTTGTCTAGACTACGTACTTAGAACATCGATTGACAAAATCAAAGAGAATGGCTTCGAACTGACGAAGAAAAGAAGCAGAAGGTACCCCGCAACAACAATTACCGACGCCGACTACGCCGATGACATAGCGATACTAGCAAATACACCTGACCAAGCCGAAACACTACTGCATAGTTTGGAACGAGCAGCAGCAAACATAGGCCACTATGTTAATGCACACAAAACGGAATACATGTGCTATAATCAAACGGGGGACATCTCCACTCTAGAAAGAACCCCTCTTAAACTAGTAGACAAATTCACTTACCCTGGAAGCAGCGTCGAATCAACCGAAAAGGACATCGAAACGAGGTTAGCGAAAGCATGGACAGCTATCAATAGGCTATCGATTATTTGTAAATCAGACCTAACCGATAAAATGAAACGCAGTTTCTTCCAGGCAGCGGTCACATCGATACTGCTATATGGCTGCACTACATGGACGCTAACAAAACGGCCGGAGAAGAAGCTAGACGGCAATTACACAAGAAAGCTACGTGCAATCTTAAACAAGTCCTGGCGGCAACACCCCACAAGACACCAACTGTACGGCCACCTGCCCCCTATCACGAAAACTATTCAAGTTAGACGAGCCAGACATGCAGGATACTGCTGGAGAAGCAGGGACGAACTCATAAGAGATGTACTCTTATGGACCCCCTCACATGGCCGTGCAAAAGCAGGACGACCAGCACGAACATACATTCAGCAGCTATGTGAGGATACGGGATGTTGTCCTGAAGACCTACCTAGGGCGATGAACGATAGGGAGGAGTGGCGAGAGAGGGTCAGGGATCTCCGTGCTACCAGCGCGATATGATGACGATGATGATGCATTTTAAGATGACAATATAGTAAAATACAATATATAACTGACCGTTATTTGACCTCAGCCAGACAACGGGCGGATTTGCTTAGTATTTTGGTAGTAAGTTGAACACAGTCCGTGCCGCCTAGGTTTCTGAATATTTCTTATTTTAAACAAATATGAGTCTTTCTAGCGCTTGCGTGGGGTCATTTAGTTATTCGTTTCCTCCTTTTTCTTTTTCTCTAAATATTTCGTCATTAACAAGAAATTCTCAAAATTATTCTAACCTAACTCTAACTTTGATTTTTAGTTTCTAATAAAGTCAATTTTATTAGATTCTCTTGACCAGGTTCAACTGTTATTGGAAATTTTAGTATTTATCTTTGCATTTAAAGAACAGATAATAACATTAAGAAACGAATTCGATGCACTACAGTAGAAGAAAGAAACGGATACTCCGAATGACGAATATGAGAATTTCTTCAATGCCCACTTAAAAGTGGCTGTTGAATGCATACCAACAAAACAAAGAGCTAAACCTAGAGTCCCGTGGAAGACATTTGCAGTTAGAAAAGAAAAAAAAGCGTGCAGACGTGAAAACTCATTCCAAATGCAATAGGAAGAACCCAACCAATACCAATGCCCTCAAACTTTAAAAAAGCACAAAATGAATTAATTAACATATTACTAAAAGAACAAACAGAATACATACAAAATCAGATCAATAAGATTAGAGACTAGGTTGAAGATTGACAATCTAGGATAGCATGGCAAACGGTTAACGAACTGAACAGAAGGAAGAGCACTGCGAAAGCTCAACTAAAAGCTACCAGCCAACAGGAACGAATACAGCTATGGAAACATTTCGAGAATTTACTCAGAAACCCTCCGAAAGTTACACAAGCAATAATTACGAGAATTATTAGTAAACAATTAAACATTAAACTAGGACAGTTTACACAAGAACTCGACTCAGTACTATAAAAATTAAAAATAGAAAAGCAGCAGGGCTTGATGAAATGCCCCCAGAAGTATGAAAGACCAGACAATTTGACGATATAATGCTCCGACTCTGTAATGCCGTATATAATCAAAACACAATTGACAGATGGACAAAAGTATGCACCCTCTCCTTCCCTAAGAAGAGCGACCTCGGATTAACCAAGAACTACCGAGGTATAACCCTTATATTCATAGCGGCCAAGATATATAATGCTCTACTACGCAACCACATAGAACCCAACATTGAGAAGATAGGAAGAACCAAAATGGCTTTCGGAGAAATTAATCAGCGACATCACAACATTTTACTATCCGTCGAATTCTTGAAGAGGCAACACTATTATTAGTCTACTTTGTTAAGACCTTTGATTCCATACACAGAGGGAATGTGGAGCAAATACTACTCACTTATGGCCTACCCAAATAAACCGTCGCAGCCATAATGATGCTATATAGAAACACAAAAGCAAAAGTCCACTCACCGGATGGAGACACATACTACTTCGACATTGTAGCAGGTGTGCTACAAGGGAACACATTAGTCCCATACCTCTTTATCATCTGTCTAGACTACGTGGTTCGAACGTCTGTTAATAAAATGAAAGACAACAGTTTAAGCTGACAAAGGAAAGAAGAAGATTCCCCTAACAAACAATTGTGGACGCTGACTACGCCGATGACATAACGCTTCTGGCAAATACACCCGCCCAAGCTGAAACTCTGCTATATATTCTGAATGTGTAGCTGCTGGCATACCCCTTCATGTCAACGCACACAAGACAGAATACATGTGCTTTAATCAAAAAGGGAACAGCTCCACACTAAACGGTAGTTCTCTGAAACTAGTTGACGGGTTCACCTATCTTGGAATCAGTGTCTCATCAACTGACACAGACATCAACACGTGTCTAGGAAAGTCATGGACAGCTTCCGATAGGCTATCGGTCATATGGAAGTCAGACCTGACTGATAAAATAAAACAGTTGTTTTCCTAGCAGCTGTCGTGTCGATACTGCTATATGGATGCACTACGTGGACGCTAACTAAACGTATGGAGAAAAGCTTTCATGGCAATTACACAAGAATCCTGAGAGCAATATTGAACAAGTCCTTGAGGCAGCACCCCACAAAGCAGCAGCTGTACGGCCACTTACAATCCATGACGAAAACTATCCAAGTTAGACGAACCAGATATGCGGGACACTGCTGGAGAAATAAGGACAAAATCATAAGCGACATACTCCACCAAAGCCCTTCACAAGGACGAGCAAAAGCAGGACGACCAGCTATAACTTACATAAAACAGCTCTGAGCTGACACAGGATGTAGCCTCGAAGACTTACTGGGAGCGATTGAAGATAGATAAGGGTGGCTGGAGAAGGGTCAGGGAAATTCGCAATGGCGACCCGGCATGATGATGATGAAGTACACCACAGACATTTTTTATGAAGAGATACTTTTCTCTCAAACAAATATACAAGGGTTTAATTACTTTCAGAAGAATACTATAGAATATAAACGGACATTATATGGTGTTTTCTATTATCAAACTCTAATGTTTTTACGTGGCGGCCATAAATACAAATATATAGGGGTCCAAAAATAAGATCACCTTTAATATATCAATGAATTTTTAATTACAGAAATATTAGAATTTTATTGTTGCTTACGAATTGTTTTGTAACAATTAATTTAGAAATAGATAATGACCAATAATATACGTTTACAATTTACAATAATCCACAAAAAATAGTAAAATTCATTTTATCTTTGGTTCGGAAAAAATATGATAAAATATTTAAAGCTGTACTTATACGTAACTGATTATATATATATATATATATATATATATATATATATATATATATATATATATACCAGTCACCTTATCTATCGATCTATCTACCTATCTGTCTGTCTGTCAGTAATTGAATGGGAAATCCTTTTACAATATATTCTATTACACTTTAAACTCTGTTTTCTCATCTTTTCACAATAATTCTACAAAATATCGGTTTCACTTTTGTTTTTATATGTATATTTTCCTTGGCCTACGTCCATCTTCTTACACGTTATCAATTCTCCGAAGAGTTCAGAATCACTAAACTGCCAACGCCTTGCCTTTTTATAATTCCTGATAGTAGACTTGAGTCTTGGAAACCTTTGGCCTTTGTAGCACCTATCAAAAGTGAGATCAATGTCCAATGTTCCCCAGGGCAGCAAGATCATCAAGAACCTTTTGGATAACTATTCTGTGTTCAGAGTGAGAGGCTAATGAACCTTCAGGCATCTTTTGTGAACGATTGAAAGGTCTAGTCGCAAGCTTTCTCCAATCTCAGGGGATTTTTTTTATTCTGTTCTCGCAAAGAAAGCCAACTCAAACAATTGGAACGCCCTTAAAGAGATAGAACTTCGCCACTTGACAATTTTACTTCTAAAACAGCGATAATCCCCTCCCCACAAAAAAAACAAAAAAACAAAACAAAAAAACACTACTAATTTCAAAATATTGCTTAATGTTTAAGGTAGTTTTCTTGGACTTTTTTATTCGGCATTATTTTTCTTCATTTATTAAGTTTTTTAATGTAATTTCTGTAAAATAATAAAAACGAAATTGAATGAAAAACTTAAGCAATAAAAATACACAATATTGGATTACAATGACAAGTTGTTTATGAATATAATTTTGGTCTCGAATTTTCTCTTGATCTGTGTGATATATTCTACTTTGATTAAAGTATATTGGCAAGAAATATGATGTCATTGAAAATAATATACTGAAATAATGTTTGCTTTGTAAAGTTAAGGGTTTTTCATTATTATGAAACGGACTTATTCATATAAATATATATATATTTATTTATTCTCATCCCAATGTTTTAAAACCATGCATCAATCAGTTAAATTTTTTGAAAGCATAATTTATTGAAATTCTTGAGAAGCATTTAAGGTCCGCTCTAGAAGGTAAAGGTATGTAAAAAATATTTACATTTTGAATCACAAAATATACATTTCATGATTTTACAAAGAAATGCTACCAAATATATATATATATATATATATATATATATATGGTAGCATTTCTTTGATATATATATATATATATATATATATATATATATATATATATATATATATAGCCATACCAAAAACTCCCAAAATGGTACTTGATGCTTTCTTGCTTAACACTCAGCATTATGAGTTATGGATTAACGGTAAAAGGAACAGTCCAGGGAAAGGAATTATGCCCTACCTTACTTCTCGATTTAGTAGCTATTGCAAGGAGAGCATTCAAGTTGATATCGTCGTCGGTCGCCAACTTATATATAAATTATAAAGTCAAGCAGCAAGCCGTAGACCCCAAGGAAAGAGGTACAGAACTAGTGATACAACTCCCAAGAACAGAGGAACAGGAAAGTCGGTTGAAGAGCTTAAAGACAGATGATTCAGAGAGTCAGTCACGGACCTCAAATTTAAAGAGATAGTTACAAACCTTAAAGCCAGTGAGATAGAATAGGACACCCCGAGGGGTGGGGAAGAGAAATTTCAGTCTTCGACTCCATGAGCAGAAGGATAAGAGATTCGGTTGTTTATCCGAAAGCAGAAGGAAAGAAAATTCGGTGACACACTCCAAGGGTAGAAAAACAAAAGAGTCGGTGATAGACTCCACGGACAGAGGGAAAACAGAATCAATGATAGACACCAAGTATAGATATACAAGAAAGTTAGTAGCAGACTCCATGGGCTGAAGGACATGAGAATGAGTCAATAACCCCTAGGATAAAGGAACAGGAGAATCAGTTGCATACTCGCAAGAAAGAGTGACAGGAGAGTCGTTTTTAGACGCCAAAGTAAGAGAAACAGGAGAATCAGAGACAGACCCCAAGGCAAAGGTTACAGACCTTAATGGCAGAGTAACTGCTTAGTCAGTGATAGACTCCAAGGTCAGAAGGAAAAGAGAGTCAGTGACATATTGCAAAGACAGAAGGAAAAAAGAGTTCATTCCAGTCTACAAGGTAAGAGACACATAGGAGTCAGTCACAAATCCCCAGGAAAGAGGGACAAAGAGTTGGTTGTAAACTATAATGGCAGAGGGACAGAAGATTTAGAGACATAATCCATGGAGAGAGAGAGAGAGAGAGAGAAAAGAGCATCCTCGACTGAGGTAAAAGAGAGATGATTGCTGACTCCAAGGGCCTACGAATAGGAGCATCAGTTGCAAACACCAAAGGTCAAAATACCATAGAGTCAGTTACATATGGCCTGAACAGAGAGTCAAGATAGGTGGTATCAGACTCCAAGAGCAGAGAGAGCGGTGTGTGTGTGTGTGTGTGTGTGTGTGTGTGTGTGTGAGAGAGAGAGAGAGAGAGAGAGAGAGTGAGAGAGAGAGAGAGAGAGAGGGGTGAGAGTCGGGTGTTGTCTCTAAGAGCAGAAGGACAGGAGAATCTATCACAGACCACCAAGAAAATGAGAAAACAAAGTCAGTGACAAATATCAAGGGCAGAACGACAAGAGAGTCTGTTATAGACGTAAACGGCAAATGACTAGAAGGTCTGTCAGAGACCCCCAGGGAAGAGACACAAGACAAACACTTGCAGACTCCAAAGGTATAAGGATAAGAGAGTCAGTGACTGCCACCATAGGGAGATGGACAAGAGAATCAGAGGCAGACAATAAGGGCAGACAGCTAGGAGAGTCAATGAAAGACTGCAAGGACAGAGATAAAAAAAGCATCAGTTACAGAATCCAAGGACAGACAGACAAAAGCGCTGGTCGCAGACTCCTACGACAGAGGAAAGTTAATGACCACTCAGAAGAAAGAGGGTCAACAGAGTCGTTTGATAGACTCCAAAGGCAGAGAAACAATAGAATCGATGATAGACTCCATAAACAAAGGTCAAAGAGAGTGAAAGACCCCCGGAAAGAAGGACGAGTGAGTTGATTGAAGGCTCCATGGGCAGAGTGCAATGGAAGTCAGTTTACAGACTCTTTCGACAGAGGGAAAAGAGAATCAGAGATAGAACCCCGGGACTGAAGGTCATTAGAATCGGTTGAATATTGAAAGGACAGAGGGAGACTCGGTTTTTGTCTCCAAAAGCAGAGGGTCCAATAAGTCAGTCCACAGTTACCTTGACTGAGCTACAAGAGACTTAGTAGCAGATTCCCTGGAAAGAGGGACAAGAATGGCAATTACACCCTCTAAGGGCAAGATATAAGTCAATAAATTAAAGATTTCAATGAGGGACGGAGAAGAGTCGATTGTGAACCCCCAAAACAGAGAGACAGAATAGTCAGTAACGAAAGAGAGGAATCCTCGGAATAGGTGAGTAAGGCGGCCAGTCACCCTCTCAAAGGATAGAGGTAAGCAGTGACAGTCATAGACCCCAGCGATAGAGAGGAGAATCAGTCATTTTCCCAAAGAAGAAAGGAGCAGATGTGTCAGTCACAGACTCCAAAGACAGAAAGAGAGGGGAGTCATTCAGGTGGTCAGTACACTGAAGGAAACAACGTGTATCTATGAGCCTTTAGTTTCTTTTTTATTGAAAAGAACGGAGAATACATATTATATAACGTTTACTGCAATTTTGTTCATTACACTCCAAATTGGAAATAATCTATTTAATGATCTCTATAAAAAGAAAACAGAGGAAAAAGAACAAAATCAAAAGACGAATTAATATTAATTTATTTAGTGATATCCGAAAATGCATTAACAATATTTTTGTTTTTTGATTAACTGGTTTTTAATCCACCAAGAATGTCTTTGTGTCCCGAGTTAATTAGAATTCTATTTGAGTCTTCGGAATAAACAGAATACAAAACAAGTATTTCTAAAGTTTCTGCTTGCACGTTTGATTAAAATTAAAAGCAAATTGATAAAAAAAAATTATCCTCTTTTGGCTAGAGAACTGATGTCGACAAATGTGGGAGGGACTCAGTCCGATATAAACATATAACCTCCAAATAAACAACAACAGCAACAACAACAGCAACAACGACGAAAAATCTTGTTAAAAGTATATTAAAAAAACATTGGTTTAACTGATGTCTGATATATATATATATATATATATATATATATATATGAAAATAATGGAAAGGAAGAAAATTGTAAATCCAAAAGTAATTTTAAAAAACGCTGCCTGAATGACTGAATGTTTACATTATGTTCCTTTGTATACATATTTTTATACGTTTTCCCTTGTAATTTCTCTTATTAAAACACCCATTGTTGTTCTAGCAACACTTTTTTAACCATCTTGATGAAGGTTTAGTAAAACCCATACGTTTTAACGTTGACTCTCCATTCATCACATTTTGATTATTTTTTTCTAATTCCACACACACACACACACACACATATATATATATATATATATATATATATGCAATCCCTCCACCCTGAGTAGGATGTGACATAGAGTCAATTTTTAAGTGAAGTACAACTGGTTGAATAGGGAATTTCCTTTTCCTATATTGGTTGCCTAACCAAGGCTAAAGAACATTGTATGACCTAAAATCTATTTGTATCTGATAAAGATAGATAGATTCATGACTTTCCCAAGAGCTTTAGAAGTCAAACTCAAATATACTTGTTCAGGAACTGATCTCAGGATACTGATTCCAAGCGATAACCGTTATGCTGAACAGCCATCTCTAATTTATTTTTGATGCTTTTGAATAACATCGAATATCAGCTAATAGTCAGTGTTTTTGCTTGTTTGGTCAGGAGGATTCCGGAAGTGTATTTTCATGACAGACAAGCTCTCCCGCCTTTGAGTGACAAAATTTTCGTTCATCAATATTTGTGCCTGAGAATGAGAATTGCTAAATTTGTTGGAGTTGCAAATTTTGATTAGATAATCAAGTATAAAAAATGTTGGTTGTTGTTTGGTGTTTAGTGACATATCAAGCTTCGTGGGGCATTTAATGTCAAATCCAGTCATATATTAACAATTTTTAAGGGAATAGTTTGAAAAATGACTTTTTAAATATCAGTTACAGCTAATTTATTTGCACACAGTTTAATGGTTTCAAAAATTGCGATTTAACATTAATAATTCTATTTATCAGGCATTCCTATCAAATATGAACAATTGGAACACAGCTGTATAGTTTTAAATAACAAATAATAATCCTTAGTAAAAGATTTGACACAGAGATTGGACAAGTGCTTCCACCCCTGGATAGAGTGGGTATGAGAATAATGCAAATGAACGAGTACTCCAAAATTCGTAAATCCCAACGTTAAAGCCTCACCATCAAATGCAGCTTAGTTTTATACCAAGAACACTCGTTGATGTTTGATCTTACTCCTCACCATCAGATGCAGTCAGTGTATTCTTAAACCTAAGCTGACTGGGCTGACTGAATTGTTTGTTTTCTTGGATACAGTAGAATAACCCAAGAGATACGAGGTGACTTCAATAATTTTTTTTTTTTTGGAAAGGCATTTAAAATTGTCGTAGACTCTTGAAAATTTATTTTGTTATTGCTATACATAGAATGAGATAACTGACCAATTTTTATCATTTCAAGGTCAAATGAACAGCTATTGGAATACACCCAACTAAAACCTGATTGTCACAGCAGGTGAATTTCAAAAATGCAATCTGGACGTGAGGACACTTTTGAAGAACGATATGCAATAAAATTCTGTTTTAAACTTGGAAAAAATGCCACAGAAACGTATGGAATGGTTCAGACTGCTTTTCGACCATCTTGTATGAATCGAGCATCAGTTTTTGGGTGGCATAAGAGATTCAAGGAATGCAGGGAGTCTGTGAGAGATGTTGAGAGGTGTGGTAGGAGTAACGAAGCCAATAGACCAGGGATGATTGGCCAAAGGGTTAGGGTAGGGTTAGGGTTACTATGTTGAGGTTTTAAGGGAGTTCAGTAAGAGATTCCGTCAGAAGAGGCCAGCACTCTTCAAATCGCGTCACTGTGATTTCCACCAGGACAATGCACCAATCCACAACTCCATCCTTGCCGCAGACTATTTGAGCAAGATGGGCATCAAGAGAGTTCCTCACCGTCCCTATGGTCCAGACCTTTGATCCCTGTGACTTTTGGTTATTCCCAAAGCTCAAGGAAAAACTTAGAGGCTGTCGTTATAAGAGATTTGAGGAGATGAAAGAGGCTGTGACGAAGTTCATTGACACGCTCACACAAGAAGACTTCCATGGGACCTTCCAGAGGTTGATGGAACGGTACAAGAAGTGTGTTGCAGCTGGAAGAGATTACTTCGAAGGGAACTAGAGTGTCAGGTGTGTACTACCAATAAATGTGGCCATACGAAAAAACTCTGGAAACTTATTTAATCAGGCTTGTTCAATAGGGTCAAGAATTTAAAACGGAAAAAGGATATTTCAAAATAATAAAAACATATTTTATCGAAAAGTGAGTGAAAAAAAATCGTGAAAATAATTGAGAAGCCGATAAGATATTTTTGGGGCAATCTTCAGACAAGAAAACTTGTGGATGGTAGAGTCATAAATGACCATGAAGAATGAATTATGACGAATAACAAAAGCACCCGAAACCAAAATATATTTTGAATTATTAAGAATAACGCCAAAGAGTGCTATTTTAAAAGAGCAACGTCAGGATAAAATCCAATTATTTTTAGTTCAAATGATTCCCGTCCATCCATGACATTAGCTCAAGAAATGCAAATGACTACGCGAAGAAAACATCCTTGAACGGGTGACGAAAAAGAAAACAAAGAAAATTGAGCATTAGAAAATCCGGACATGACGATGTAGAGAAAATCTAAAGAAAAAGAAAAGAAAAAACAACAACAAATACGCAAATTGAAAAATATGCAAGGGAATAGAAATTGAATGCTATGTGGAAAAAATATAAAACATTCAATCTAAAGAGGGAATACAGCAAACTGGCACAAAAGGAATTCTCGTGCAAAGACGACTGGGTCAGGAAGGTGATCCAATGGAAATTATTTGTAGTTAGACAATCTTATTCATGAAGCCATATTAGTTCAACTCTACACTCAACTGATCAAATCTTTTTACTATATTGTCAATGCGATACAAAGAATATATATAATGTTTATTCTGAAATGTGCAAAGACGACTGGGTCAGGAAGGTGATCCAATGGAAATTATTTGTAGTTAGACAATCTTATTCATGAAGCCATATTAGTTCAACTCTACACTCAACTGATCAAATCTTTTTACTATATTGTCAATGCGATACAAAGAATATATATAATGTTTATTCTGAAATGTGCAAAGACGACTGGGTCAGGAAGGTGATCCAATGGAAATTATTTGTAGTTAGACAATCTTATTCATGAAGCCATATTAGTTCAACTCTACACTCAACTGATCAAATCTTTTTACTATATTGTCAATGCGATACAAACAATATATATAATGTTTATTCTGAAATGTATTAATTTTTTTTTTTACTTATATCTGACGCTATTTGAAATTCCAACATTCAAAGATCAAAGATGAATGTGATTATGATGTTATCCGAATGTCATGGAACATGAATTTCGCAGAACTGTCAAAAACCGATGCTATCTTTGAAATCAGTAACACCAAACTAAACCAAAACGACCTTCAACTTTGAATCATGGGAAAAAGTAAAACTTTGTTGACCAGAGTAATCTGAAGTTGTACACATGAAAAATCTTCAGAGT
Organism: Sepioteuthis lessoniana; assembly: GCA_963585895.1. Classification (NCBI taxonomy): domain Eukaryota; kingdom Metazoa; phylum Mollusca; class Cephalopoda; order Myopsida; family Loliginidae; genus Sepioteuthis; species Sepioteuthis lessoniana. The sequence goes on along the minus strand of OY757931.1, from coordinate 80,561,766 downwards.
ATAGCTCTATAGAATGTCAGAAAGAAAACTTTTGACATGCTGGTGTATAAAGTCATCAGTATTTAAATTCCTAAGGTGTCAGGTGATTTGAATCTATTCTTTTTTGACAAAAAGAACTAAGAGTTGACAGCTAGAATAGGGAAACTTAATAATCTAATAAAAATAGTGCCGTCCTAGTCCTGTGCAAAATAGCAGAGAGAGAGGAGGAGGAGGATGATATAAATCAGGGATCACATGTACAGTGCCAAGATTAATGTGGTAATGAAATGACGAATACCATGAACATTTAAGCAGTTTGATTTGATAAATAAAGACCCAAATTTGAGGAATATTTTGGTTGGAGGAATGTGATTCTTTATTTTTCCAGTGGAAGTGGCCTGTTTATCTAAAAAAAAACAATATATATATTGTCCTCCGAAGACAGACAGTTTCATTATATCACAACTCTTCAATATGTCTAGACACGTGAGATGCATCAACCTAGAATCAAAACCCTGTTGATTTTACATCAGATGGATATCTTAATCCTGATCTATCATCAATCTCAACCTAAGCGAAGGAAATTTTAGGTATATATTCACATATACGCTTTTCAGCTAACGGAGTGCACAATTTATGAGAAGAGCTTTGCATTTACGCGTATATCTATATGTATGTATATTTAAAATCACTGCACGCTGACAGCTTGGATTCCTTAGATTCTCTCACGCCACTCGTCTTTATTGGTCATTGCTCATGGCAAGTCCTCTTGACCGTATCTGGTGTCCTCATAGGACAGGTGGATATAGATTTATGTTTGTCGGCAAACAGTAATGTGTTCATAAGAGTCAACGCAAGAACGTCGTTTCTGATTTTTTCTTTACTTTTGAAGCATTGACCAGCATGGCTTGCTCGTATTACTTGGATGGTTTGTGTGATTGGAGGCAAGTGGCCGTACAGTTGCTGTTTTGTTGGATGCAATGAACAGGATTTGTTCAAAACACCACCCTACCAATGAAAAGCGCTGGATAGTGACTATAATAAAAAAAACATTGGCCTTCAGGGGGACTTAAACATGCGTCCTTGTTTGCACTGGAAAATCCTATTTCACCGAATAAGAGGGTCAATGGTTTTGCGTAAACGTAAATTATATATATATATATATATAAGATCCATTATTTTCTCACAGGATCTCGATTTTGAAAAAAGTGAAAAATAAATATTTATGTAAAATAAATGGTTTTGACATCATTAGTTAAGGAAGTTATTGATGAAAAAACACGCCTCCTCTTTTATTTGGAGAGCCTGCCTATCATAAAACTGTTTTACCTGAGAAGCGAATATTGCCTAACCTAAATAATTCCCACAAAACATTCATCAATTCCTTTTTTATCGTTAAGAAAAGTCGGTTTTAAAATAAATACCTATTTAAGATAAATACTTATTGATGACTAGTTATTAAAAAATTTACTATGAACTTTGAATATTGGTTAAGAGTGAAAAGATAAAATTCCACAATAGCCAAAGTTTTAATTTTCCTTGTCTATTAGTCTGAATGTTAATTATTTAGTCAGCTGACGTGATCAATGATTCATGTAAATGCTTGCCAATCAGCAAAACGAACCAAGAGAAAATGAAATAACGTGACCGTAAAAAGATTAAAATGACATGTTATCAGAAGAAAATTGAAAAAATTGGCGAAAGTATTGGCGTTGAAGGTGACAATATTGTAATGGCAACATTCTTGCTGTTTTTGTTTTGGCTTGAGGTGTTTTTCAAAAGTTGCAGACGGAATTTGATTATTTGTTTCTGTCGTCTACTGCGATAGTTTCAGAAAAAAAATAATTCGGTTAACATCGTGAAAGGGTTAATGGCTGTTGTTTTAGTAGAATCGCCAATAATGTAATTAGGGGGATGAAGTAAAATCGGGGTTCTGAGAAACGAAAGAGCTTATCAGCTGGCTTAGACGTTGGTGATTTCTTTGAAACTCAAGTTAAGAGAAAAAGAATTTGGATGAAATCAGTGGAGAAAAGAGGATCTAATGTCATCTGAAAATGAAAATTTTATAGTTGTGTATCTTGTCAATGATTTTGTATGAAGTGAAGGTAACTGTTGTGGAAACTCCGGTACCAAAATAATAGCGTTATATTTTTCTGGGGTGGGTAAAAGGAGAAAATTATGCAAGATCAATATATAAAAGCACTTATCCGCTTATATGTACATCCTCAGCGGAGGTTTAAAATCTGTCTTTAGGTCTCAAATCCTATATAAGCGTATAGGTAGTTATATATATATATATATATATATATATATATATATATATATATATATATATATATATATAAACTAAGAGAGAGAGAAAGAGAGCAAGGGAGAGAGAGAGAGAGACAAATGATTACACTGGAAGACATAGATACTACTGAGATAGATAGATAGATAGATATGCATTACCCATGTACTTTTCACTGAAAGACAATTAGTTTCCGAAAGCAATATTGGCTTTTTCCATTTAATTATGTATATTGAAGCAAATTAGGACAAATTTTCTTGTAATTCAATACATTTTCTGTGAATTGTTCTAAAGGTAAGTCTTGCTTCCCACTCTTGGCAATTAGCAATAAATTCAAACTTAGATAACAATTATCCATCAACGTAGAGACATTCAATTTTGACCTTTTAAAATTAGTCTTAAAAATTCAAATAATGCTTGTATACAGATTAGACATACGAATAGGCGCACAGTCTATATATATATATATATATATATATATATATATATATATATATACAGAAAATAGATAGATAGATAGATTGATAGACCAAGAGAGATAGAGAAAGACGTTGTGAATTCAATTTAAAAACAAATCTTTATTCATATTCTCAAATAATGCAACACTTTAGATTTTCCAATATGCATACCCACACACGCATATGTACACACGTATGAATGTGCGTATTTATATATATGTGTGTGCATGCTATTTTTATCAACAGGCAAATACGTTTACAAACACGCACATACACGTGCATACACACACGCTCTCACTCTCTCTATCTCTCTCTCTCTCTCTCACACACACACACACACACACATACACACATATATACATACATATATATATATATATATATATATATATGCCATTAAATAATAGATATGCCTTTATATATGTCATTAAATAATATATATGCCATTATTTATATCAGTAAATAATATATACGACATTATATATGCCATTAAATATTACATCTGCCATTGTATATGCCATTCAATAAAGAAAACAAATCCAATTTTTTTTTTGCTATGTATCAAAATATAACTTAGTTGCAGTGATTGTTGATAGTATCAATTATTTCATTATCTTGTATAGTCGAATAGTATAAAAATTAGTGATTTTGAAAAAGTAGTCCGTTAAAAGTTGGCATTCAGAAAGTTCCGTGGGAGTTAGATATCGTTCGGGTCGGGGTATGTTTCTTTGTGTGTTTGTTCATAGACCCTTACAGATTATCTATCTATCTATCTATCTCACTCACTCTCTCTCTCTCTCTCTCTCTCTCTCTCTCTCTCTCTCTCTCTCTCTCTCTCTCGTGCTACTGTATGCAGTCTGAACTTTGAATAGCATATCTGGATTATAAATCGCCAATATCTATAGATATATTGGATATATTACTGATAAACAAATACGTTCCAAAAACGATTGCTAATTGTTGACGGAGAGTTTTTTTTTTTGTCTTTGAGTTGCAAACACTCAGGCAACGTTGTTCAAACGAATCACCCTGACCGTTAGAAGAAATTCCGGGTTAATTGTATTGTTCCCTATTTGTGAATCTTTAAAAATAATGTGGACACAAAAGGGATTGGTAAACATACCATCTGGATACAAATGTGATAGTCACGTAACGAAGGCCACAATAAAGAACCATAACCAACGATTGTACTACATTTGCCGCCGTTACCAGGATAAGACCAATTATCATCATTAGATCTGATACCACAATTATTGACATACATTATGGTACAACATTTGGTATTGGTAACGGTGCCACCATAATGTCACAATTCGCGCAGGTATCGGTAACCATGACCACGATATCATCATCATCATCATGTCGTGCCACTAGCACGGCTATCTCTGACCCTCTCTCGCCACCCCTCCCTATCATTCATCGCTTTTGGCTGGTATTCAGATCTACATCCCGTATCTTCACATAGCTACTGTATGTATGTTCTAGCTGGTCGTCCTGCTTTTGTTTGGCCATATGCGGAGGTCAATAGGAGTACATCACTGATGAGCTCGACCTTGCTTCTCTAGCAGTGTCCTGCGTGTCTGGCTCGTCTAACTTGTATAGTTTACGTGATGGGAGACAATTGGCCGTATAGTTGGTGTCTTGTGGGGTGTTGCTGCCAGGACTTGTTCAATATTGCTCTCAACATTCTTGTGTAATTGCCGTCTAGCTTCTTCTTCAGCCGTTTAGTTAGCGTCAAAGTAGTGCATCCATATAGCAATATCGATACGACCGCTGCCTCGAATTTGTTACAGTAGTATTGTTTGATGACCAAGATAGCGTCACAAAGAACCAAAACAGTTTTCATGACCAATCGGCAAAGGTAAAACTTAAAACAAGAGAACTTTTTTTAACACTTTCTTTGGCTGCTACACTTGTATTAGTTTCATGCAGTTCTCTCTATGGGAAGTAAGCAATATCTATATCTATATATGTACATAAGGCGTGGAAGAAGCAAATTTAGGAATATTCTAGTTTGATAATAAGCGATTCCATAATAAAACAAGATTCATTTTAATTCAAAAAGATAAACAAAACAAAAAGATAGACACAAAACAGTCATTTTACTCAATATGTCCGTCATTTAAACAAAAAATATTGTATTAACACGCCTTCAGTATGAGTTGCATTCCTTTAAAATGAATTATGCAGACATTCTATTGCATTCCTTCTCAGTAGCAGTCTTAAGCAAACCAATATTTTGATGGGAAGTTGCATTCGTATTGTTTTCTATTATATATATATATATATATGTATATATGAGGTACCAACTTATATATATTCCAATATTTGGTCATAAATACCTGGCAATATTAATCATGATCATAGATTTCCTTGAATCTATCTTTCCATCCGACCCTATCATTAATCGCCCCAGGCAGGTCTTCCAAATTTCACTCGGTGTCCACAAAGAAGTAATGTCAATAATTTCTTGTTGATCGGCTTGTCCGTGTGTAGTGGTCCATTGAAGAACGTCACTTATGAGTGCGTCTTTGCTTCTTCAGCCGTTGTTTTTGATATTGGAGGTAGGTGTCCGTACAGCTGAAATATTGTGGGGTGTTGCCTCCAGTGTTTGTTCAAAATAGCTTGCAGTATTCTTGTGTAGTTTCCACGTAGATTTATCTCTGTGTATTTTGTTTGTGCCCATGTGGTTCATCTATCCAGTAGTATTAACATAGACTCACCTTAGAAGAAATCCCGTTTCATCTTATTGGAAAACGAATTTCATTTATGGACATATACATTCCTTCTCTCGTAGATGGATATTCCGGCAATAATGATATAACTTTTATTTAATTTTAGTTTTATTCGTTAAAAATCTTTTTCTATGTACAAAAATTAAAATTCCTGAAATACATATTTCAATTTTACTTTTTCATTATCTTTCTTTCTTTTTTACATCTATATTTATATTCTTCCAATTTAATGAGCTTTTTCTTAAAAATAATCCCAATCTATGATGAAAATCGACGTTTTGAAATATTGTTTTCTTATTAGATTATTCCCTTTATATAAAATTCCTTGTAAATGGTCTCTTTAGTGAAAATATGATTGCAAATGTCGTTTATGACCCCCAAAATATCTTGTCAAACACAGATTGTTCGTTCATTTAAAATATCCCCCTCTTTTGAAGAGGTCACATGTGAGCAACACATTACTTGATGCTGTCACCCCTCTTCCAGCATTCTGTTTAGGGTTCAATATCAGGCAATTAGACTATATAATCCAGCTAATCTTCTTCTGATATAAAGAGATTTAAATTTTCAAACTTAATTCATCATCCCCATGAAACTATAATGAACCACTTTGAGAAACCCTGATTTGAATTCTCTTGACCTCATTAAAATGAAAATAGTAAATGCATTATTAAAAAGTTTCATTGAAAGGGTTAATGCGCACAAGTGAGGTTTAAAGCAAATATAAATGGAATAATACTTTTAACGTGTAAATATTCATTTTGAAAAAAATCTCACAGTAAAAACTAAAACACGGGAACATATAAATTTGGGAGTATTTCTCAAAATTGAAGTTGAATGTTGGTGCAAAAAATCTTCAACTCTATGTTTAAATTTCTGGAAATACGTTCAATGCTGTCCATGAAAATAATTTTTGTTGTTAAGTAAATGTTATATCTTTAGCAAAAAGCCAAAAAAAAACAAACAAACAATATGCAGTTTTGAATATTTTTCTCAGAGTTGCATGTATTTGAATATGCACACACACACACACACACACACACACACACACACACACACACACACATATATATATATATATATATATATATATACATATATATATATATATATATATATATATATATACGTGGGTGGGCTGAAAAATTATAGATCCGAACAGTTCATCTAATCATATCAGAAATGTTATTGATAATATCTTTTGTCAATGGGATACAAGGACTGCAACGCTGATGGAAGAAGATTGTGGACGACAAGGGGTATAATGTCTAAAAACAAACATTTGATTCTGTTCCATGAGTATATCGTGCTGAGCCTATGATATTTTCTGCTGAGTCTAGTATATATATATATATATATATATATATATATATATATATTCCTGAAAGGAACAACTTGACTTTCTCTTGCCATACGAGTTCTCTAGCAACACATGTTTTTATCGTTTACCGGGAATAGTTTATGAGGCAGGAACCAATTGGCTTTACTGCTCCTCTTTTCTGGTACGTTATTTCCCGAATTTGTTTAAAACGGCAGAATGTATTCTTGTGGTGCATTTCAGTAAAGTCAACGTAGTGCATCCCAACAGGAGTACCAACACAACTACTGATTTGAACAAATCCTATTTTATTTCATCATAAAGATCAGTTTTTCCCATGATCGGCAACTTCTTGAAAGCAACCCCTGCCTTTCATATGCGTATGAGAACATTGCTTTAAACTAATAAGATGTTCCAGAAACTGGTCAGCAAATTTCAGAGGCCAGCATATATATATATATATATATATATATATATATATATATATATATATATATATATAGGTATTATTCGGTCCAGTTAAACCGGAGTTGGGAGTAATTCCATCAGAACAAGAAACCATTCAACAGGGTTAGTTTTTTGGGGGGTGTTTTTGATACATATCAAAACCCATAACAGGATGGAAATAAATTTATAATCTTAATGTGACCGGGTTTTGTTTTTTTTAAGAATATATATATATATATACATATATATATATATATATATATATATATATATATATATATATACAGAGAAATAAGGGAATCATCTGGATAAGAGAGACAAATTATTTTTTTTAAACAAATGAAAGCGAGCGACCTTTCGTCTTGTTCTATTCTTGCAATACCACCTGAGGAACGATTAAAAACAGGAATTTAACTTGAAATATGGGAAGAAAATATGTGAACAAAAATTTATAAGAAACTATGTCACGCCAGTATTTAGTCAGTGTCCCAATATGCATAAATTATGATTGGTTCTCTGTCTCCATAGAGAGGTGCGATCTAAAGAAATATAGATCGCCTCTAACATGTTCTAATGGATTTTATTCTTGGTTCTATGTCGAACAGGAAACCAATCATCTTAGTAGTTGGTCCAGCAATTATTTGTAGTTAAAAGATGTTTCCTAATAGTCAATTCCATAGCCTTAGAGTGCCCGGATGTTGATCGGCCACTATTTAAAATGCCTCTAGTACATGCTGCCTTATTTGAACTTCCAAACGAAGGCTTACATATATATATATATATATATATAAGATTTTTGATTCAGTTAAGCAAAACGTTTTTTTTATATAGCATTTCATTTTCAAAAGGCAAATCTTCTGAAAAAAATTTAGAACAATATGAGATTTGAGATATCTTTCTCAGAAATCTTGTAAACTTTTGCTATAGAAAGATCCATGCTTGGAATGTCTTTCTGTGAAGACATCTGAAGAAAAATAGTTTGAGTGTAGAGTTGAATGAAGATCGTGATATTGAAGTATATAAAGCAGAATTTCCGCAATACCGGACACAATGCAAGGTTCACAAACAACATATAAACTCGTGCTGTTCTCTAGTGGTACCTAGCAGACCGGAAACGACCAATCAGACATCTTCTATGACGATGAGAAGATGAAAATATTAAACAATTCTGATCAACATGGAGAAGAAAGGTGAAAGAAAGAAGGAAATGGAAGTGCTTTGTGGCCAGTGATGTTGAAAGCCTCGGGTCTTCCGGGCCATTGTCGAACACTCTAACCATTATTCCAATATATATATATATATATATATATATATATATATGAAGATCTTGTGTTAGGTACACAATTTAAATATTCTCTTTAAAAGCGCGTGCATAATAAAATGTTTTGAAAACGATTAGAATATTTATAAAACCTAAAAAAGGGGTCCCTTTGTTTCGGTCACTTCTCTTTAGAGATTTATGTCAGTTACAACAAAGTTTACATCGAAGGAAGTTAACATCGAAAAAGTCTGAAGGGGAGAAGAAAGCGGATTTAAAAAGAAATTACCGTAAGCCAGAAGAGTTGGCGCAGGCAATTATGTTTTCTTCACGTAGTCCAATGGGATTCTGGACATGTAATAGTGTTTAAAATTGTTTTTCAATTTACAACTCGGGTTGGTGTCTTGTTATAAACAAGGATTTTAGTATTGACAAATAAAATTCATTATTTAAACATCGCAAACATGGTAAACATCGTTGGCTTATATGCGGCTGCGCAAACCGTCTTGTCTAATGGGTAATGGGCAAAACCCATTGCTTTCTAGAAGTACCTCCAATATCTTAAATTATCTCGTGTGGGGTGAAAGAGAACTTAGACAAGCTTTTATGATTCCTCCATCTACCTCATGTCTAATAATTTTTTTGATTTTTCACATATGATCGGTTACGATCATTGCTTCATCCGGTACACACCACGTGGTTGTTTTTATATGTCTGATAAGTCTGTAAATATCACAAACAGAGCTATTCGTGCTCATTTAGGGTCACGACGGAAAAACAACAAAAAATATTTTCGTGGACAACATTGAACGTATTTCCAGGAATTTAAACATAGGGTTGATAATTTTTTGCGCCAACATTCAACTTCAATTTTGAGAAATACTCCCAAATTTATATGTTCCCGTGTTTTAGTTTTTACTATGATATTTTTTTTCAAAATGAGTATTTACACGTTAAAAGTATTTTTTCATTTATATTTGTTTTAAACCTCACTTGTTCGCATTAACCCTTTCAATGAAACTTTTTAATAATGTATTTACTATTTTCATTTTAATGAGGTCAAGAGAATTCAAATCAGGGTTTCTCTAAGTGGTTCATTATAGTTTCATGGGGATGATGAATTAAGTTTGAAAATTTAAATCTCTTTATATCAGAAGAAGATTTGCTTGATTATATAGTCTAATTGCCTGATATTGAACCCTAAACAGAATGCCGGAAGAGGGGTGACAGCAATGAGGTTGTTCCAGACAGAAATTTTGAGCCTTATGTTGAAAGGGAAGATATTTTTCCCCACAAGAAAATTGGCCTCGTCAAACATAAATACAAACTAAACTAGGTTAACGTTACTCCCCCAACCCACGTAGCTAGTCTCGCACACAGGGACTTCATTACTGTTTGTTGAACAAGTTCGTGTTTAAAACTTTTTGTTATAGTCCCTTGTAAAATAAAGGGAAAGAATATTTGTTAAACTTTTCCGAATCCATTTTTCATTTATTGATAAACTTAGTCATAACGCCATTGCAGAATCCATTTTCTCTGAGAAACAGCGTCATTAAAACGTTACATCAAATGAGCACAAATCATTCTCTGTGTGTAAATTGTTTATTTCCCAGTTTCAACAGAAAACTTAGTGCTGGTCCAAGCTATCAAGGTAACTAATTTTATGTGAAAAAAAATGATAAGACATCAGCTGTATAGAGCTATCTTCGCTACTTACTTAAGTTGACTTGCATCGGGCAAATAACATTTGAAAATATGAGAGGTCTTCCTGTCGCAGCTTGTTTATGGAACATTTCTTTAATACTGAGCGACTTTTTATTCTAAGCCCTTTCATTTTCAGCAAAAGGCAAGTATTTTGAGAGATATTTTAGAACAATATGAAATTCGAAATATTTTTCTTAGAAATCGAGGAGACTTTTTGTACAATATATTATCAGTAATATCGATACACACACACACACACACACACACACACACACACACACACACACACACACACACAGAGTTGTATATACTTAAATATATACACATGGGCTTATAACGACATCTCTATGTAAATCTATATGATGTAAAATTCACAAGTTCACATTTATCAATAGATAAAAAGATTATAGAAATAAATAAAATCATTCACACGCACACATACATTTATTGTTATATTCGAAAACAGACATAAACGTGTGTATATGCAAATTCATATATCTGGATATATTTTGCCGGTAAGGAGATCGGGATTCATACGCACATAGGTATATAAATATTCATAGCGATATATTCTACGAGAAGAACACACACACACACACACACACACTCATACACACACACATACACACTCATACACACAACACATACGCACAGACATATATATATATATATATATATATATATATATATATATATACTGTATTTATGGGTTTGCTGCTACACAAGGTTGTATATCATTACGCAAGATATGAGCACAGTAAAGAATAAGAGAGAGAGAGAGAGAGAGAGAGAGGATAAAATAGAAAGAAAATGGAAGTATATCTGAAATCGATCATCCGACGAACTCCCAGGATTGTCATTGAAATAGATTCGCTTATTGATTTTTGTGGGTGTTGGGGAGAGGGTCAGAGTAATTGTTTTGTAGATTCACTTTAAGAAAGGAATCGTTCTTATAATTTGTGGCACGGAAACAGCAGAGGGTATTAAATAATAAACGGCATCAAAGAAAGACAAGAAGACAAAAACATAAGAAAGGAAATTGAGGTCTTCGACGCAAAGTCTTGCAATACTCAATGGAATAATAGTAATTTATCTCTGACTAATGAGGTACAATATATGCACAACCGGTTTAAAGTATACTTTGTCACACAAAATCGTTTACCCTCAAGATATCTTCAATAAAATTCTGTTTGTGTCTCGTACGTTCGTTTGTATGAACGCTCATCGACATATCCTCTCCCTAGCCAACTGGGATATTCCTCCCTCTCAACCGAGATACACCACTGGCATTGCCCTGTGCTAATTACATCTATCCTCATTAAGTACCATAGTAGACGTAAAGTATTTTGAATCGGTTTGCTGCAGATCTGATCAGCTCTGAGGAACCGTTGAGTTCGGAATTCCTGATAAGCTCTAACAACATGCAGATGAAGTCTGGAAAGGAAAAATAAAAACTGCTCCAAAGAGTCCTCGATACCAGTAATACCATTATGCACGAAATAGAATATGTAATTATATATAGATATTTCTCTTTCAGTTGAAATAAATTCTTACAGATGATATGTACTTTAAGTATTATAAAAATTGTTATCGTAAATTTTTGTATTATTAATTGAAAAGGAAACAATAAAATTCATATGTCTTAAAATTACAAATAATCCTTTGTTACTTTTATATGTAACTTCCCTTGATTTTGTTTTCGTTCTTTTGCTGAGTAATATATACTAAGCTTACCTTCATCATCATCATATCGCGCTGGTAGCACGGATATCCCTGACCCTCTCTCGCCACTCCTCCCTATCGTTCATCGCCCTAGGTAGGTCTTCAGGACAACAGCCTGTATCCCCACATAGCTGCTGAATGTACGTTCGAGCTGGTCGTCCTGCTTTTGCGCGGCCATGTGTGGGGATCCATAAAAGTACATCTCTTATGAGTTCATCTCTGCTTCTCCAGCAGTGTCCTGCATGTCTGGTTCGTCTAACTTGAATAGTTTTCGTGATAGGGGGCAGGTGGCCGTACAGTTGGTGTCTTGTGGGGTGCTGCTGCCAGGACTTGTTCATCATTGCACGCAGCATTCTTGTGTAATTGCCATCCAGTTTCTTCTTTGTTAGCGTCCATGTAGTGCATCCATATAGCAGTATCGATGTGACCGCTGCCTGAAAGAAGCTGCGTTTCATTTTATCGGTTAGGTCTGATTTCCATATAATCGATAGACTATTGATAGCTGTCCATGCTTTCGTTAGCCTCGTTTCGATGTCCTTTTCGGTTGATTCGACGCTGCTTCCTAGGTACGTGAATTTGTCTACTAGTTTAAGTGGGGTTCCTTCTAGAGTGGAGATGTCACCCGTTTGGTTATAGCACATATATTCCGTTTTGTGTGCATTAACATAGAGGCCTATGCTTGCTGCTGCTCGTTCCAAACTATGCAGAAGAGTTTCGGCTTGGTCAGGTGTATTTGCCAGTATCGCTATGTCATCGGCGTAGTCGGCGTCGGTAATTGTTGTTGTGGGGTACCTTCTGCTTCTTTTCTTCGTCAGTTCGAAGCCATTCTCTTTGATTTGGTCAATCGATGTTCTAAGTACGTAGTCTAGACAAATGATAAAGAGGTACGGGGCCAGCGTGTCCCCTTGTAGTACTCCTGCTACAATGTCAAAGTATTCTGTGTCTCCATCCGGTGATCGTGGCACAAAGCCGAATAAATTTATATGATTCAAGGAAACATGATGTATACTAATCTCCCCAAGGGCCCGCATTAAACCAATTGGATTAATTACTCCCAATTAAGCTTTGGACCTTAGAGGAATCCGTGTTTTATCTACTTTCGGCTCGTCAAATATACACAAAACTTTGCAAAATTCATATTCCCAATTGGGCCCCCCCACCTAAGACCGGCACTGATCTCTCAAGTAGGGAATGAATTCCCATCTCTCTCTCTCTCTATATATATATATATATACAGCTGATCTCGGGTGTATGGATTAACTTTTCATTGACATTTCTCTCTCTCTTCGTTGATATCACTACACTATGACCCGGGTAGTATGACTAGTTTAGCTCAATTCGAGGTTTAAAACGATGTTCTACTCCATTAATACATTTGCTTTTTAAACATTAAACATTTTATATTTTTAAACAATAATTTTTTACCTGCTTCAAATGATTGTAACGCTCCATTTCTGTGGCGTATGTAATCGAAGACTTTGATTTTTAAGCTGGTATAAAATAACCCAACAAGAACTGACATGCAGTTAAACAAACTGATCAATAATGTGAAGGTTAGAAATGATTTTAATGTTGAAATCCAAACAATTTATGAAAAAAAGAATGATTTCCTGATCATGAATTAAATGTTGATTATACACGTGTCTTTTTATTTTTCCGTCGGTGATGTCGCTTTACCGTGAAAATTAGTTTTCAAAAAATTGAATATTCCTTGCTCAGATTGATTAATTAATTCATTTCAACGTCACGTCAACTCGTTTTGGGTTGTTTTATATTTAGAGGTTAGGGAATTGCGTACGTTGACCTTTTACATTTTCATTTCTGTGTGTTTCTTTAAAGTTTTTTCACACTGTCACAAGACAACAAGCGTTTCTATCAAATAGAAATAATTTCCTAACAAATCTATTTGATCCACACTTGGGACCTTGACTGGCACTACCACATCGCGTCAGAGTTCACCTGGCGATGAAAAGTTATTTCACACTCTTCAAATCTCCCAAACTAGAGCGTTACCATCAGATGGAGTTTTGTCTCATATATAGAACACGCTCTTTTTTTTTGCAGGAGGATACAGTCCGCGATTACTAAGCCCCACCGGCACGCCAAAGGATTATATGGGTTAAATCAACGGCTATTATGGTCTGTAGAAAGATGCTTCTATTTTACCCACAAAACAAGACATGGTCAAAACTGTTTAAATTAGGAAAAGACTCTCACTCTATCGTTTACTGGCGCCGTAACCTATCTGGAGCTCATCCCTCTCCAGGTCATATTTTTATTCAGTTTTTCTTCTCTTCTCATTCTAAGATTCAAGAGCCCAGCCTAGCCTAGCCAACTATGGAATAGTTGGATTTATACACTTCCCAAAGGTTGTAGTTGGATTTATACACTTCTCAAGAGTTGTAGTAGGATTTATACACTTCTCAAAGGTTGTAGTAGGATTTATACACTTATCAATGGTTGTAATAGGATTTATACACTTCTCAAGGGTTGTAGTATGATTTGTACACTTCTCAATGTTTGTTGTAGGATTTATACAATTCTCAAGGGTTGTAGTAGGATTTATACAATTCTCAAGGGTTGTAGCAGGATTTATACACTTCTCAAGGGTTGTAGTAGGACGTGAAATGCTAATAGTTCAATCCAGGATTTGAACCCCAGACACCAAGTAGACTTTCTACAATTATGAAGAAATTACAACTCGTCTATGTCTTTCTAAGACGAAATTGGCTGTGGGACTATCGTATGTACTCATATATTGTTAGGATTTTAGAGACCTAATTATGATGAACCAAAATGACGTCGATTTGTAAAGTTGCAAATCAAACATACCTACACGGACTAGCAGCGATTAGTATTCAAAAATGAATCCCATAAATTAATTATTTCGTGGCCATATATCAAAAAGTCAGCTGACACATGTGATCGATATATACATGTGTATGGACAGTAACCAGGATTACTTACTCGGTTCATGATTTAATTGATAATGAGTTTTATATTTCAGGCCATTATCATATGAAATATATTAATGGGTTTGGGTGATTTATAGCGCTGAATCCGTTCAGAAAATAAACAATCAAAACCAAAAAGTATAAATACTGTTTAAGAAACTTGCTGACGCTGAACCTTGCTGCATAGTCTAGATATAACAGCAAGTGGCAAGTGGCATTGATTATCTCAGACAAAATAGAGTTCAGGTGTTTTAATCAAGGTGGCGACACCTCATTAAATGGCAAGCCTCTGAAATTTGTTGATCAGTTCATGTACCTCGGAAGCAATATCTCATCTACTGAAAGCTATTTCAGTAGATACATTTGTACAGAATATACTGCTATTGATAGTTTATCAACCATACAGAAATATGATCTCTGATAAAATAAAACGGGAAATTCTTTAAGCGGTAGCCTTGTTAATACTACTGTAGAGTCGTACTAATATACTCTAACGAAAAACTTTGGGAGAAAAAAATCTAGATGAGAACTATATGAGGATGATGCTTGCTGTTCTGAAAACATCCTGAAAGTAACACCATAACAAATAGAAGTCGTATCATCACTTACCTCCACTCTCAAAAACCCACCAAGTAAGACGAACATGACATGACGAAAGCTGCTCAGGAAGTTTGGACATAGTCATATGCCACTTTCTCTTTTGGACTCTTACACATTGACACACCGGTGTTGACCGATCGGCAAAAACTTAGATACATCAGCTCGATGCAAAGACTTATCAAGAACGATGACCAATGAAGACGGATGGTTAGAGAGAGTCACGGGAAATCGTGCTGTCGGTACACTTTGATGTTGATAATGATCAATGACATGAATTACAGAGAATCTATAATAATGAGCTACTAGTGATGGGAATATGCATCGAAATATTAACTCAAAAGATGCATCAGTATTTTCTTTTATCGAGCCACTGTATGGCATTAGCTCCATATTTCTTAATAATTTGTTGACTGATTTTAACGTTATGTTAACCCGTTTAGGGTTACTTTATTTCAATAAGTTAGGGAATATGGTATCCCGTATAGCTATTTATTCCTAATGATGTTCAAGCAGAACTATTTGAGCTATAGATTGAACCATAACACCATTCCTGGTCAGAGTAGACCATGGAGTGATAGCAATGAAGCTGTGGCCTCATTCTTGCAAGAATTCCTGATTGGAAGACTCATACCTAGACGTAGTTTAGTCCCATACGATGAAAAGAATAGAGTCAACGTTTGTTAAGGTCCATCAACAGAGTTGTATTCCAGATTTAGGTAACACACACACACACACACTCACACACACACACACACACACCACACACACACACACACACATATATATAAATATATATATAAGGGTTATATGAGATCAGTACTTGTTTGAATCTGCGCGCTGTTTTGAAAAGAAAATCATTGACTATTAATCAAAATTTGAAACTGAGTTTTACCTGAAAATTGGAAACATCGAAATCTGTGTTATTTTATATTTAAAATATCATGATATCACTCAGGAATCTTTTACATAAAGCACTGTATTTTATAAGTTTTTAACTCTCTCTCTCTCTCTATATATATATATATAGTCACCCATAGACAGACTTTTTAGTTGTATCAGAACTCTTATGTGTGGCAGGATATCCGGCTGACTTTATATCAGTCGGATATGTTAGTCCTGAGTTATCTTCAATCTCAGTGTAAGCAAAGAGATTTTTTAGGTTTATTAATATTTAGGCTCTCGGCAACCGGGGAGCTCAATTCATGAGAAGAGCTTTGCCTTTTCGAATATCGAGCAACTTGGAGGAGAGTATAAATTGTTATCCACTGACAGAATGTTTCGTTTTATCAAAACTCTCCAATGTGGCTACAAAGTCGACATGCTTCAAGCTGAGTTCGAACCCGACTGACGTAATATCAGTCGGATGTCTTACCCCTGAGTTATCGTCAATCTAGGTGTAATTGAAGAGATTTTACGACATTGGATGCACTCAGGGGCACAGATGCGCAGCTTATAATTTAAGAGTGAAGTTGTCTTCTCGTCAAATCCTGAATGAGTCAATGCTTCCCCTCGATACATTTTAGCTGTATTTTTTTTTTTTATTGACATACAGTATTGTGCCAATTCATCCCTCACTTGAAAACCACATTAATTTCCTGGCAACATTTTATTGTACATTAAACTAAATATTCATGTCAGTGATATGATTTGAGGACGTAGAAGACAATAAAATAAATTCGATGATGTTGTTTAATACCATATCAAAAAATATGATTCCTTGGTGCTTCGACTAATGGAACAATCACTGGACTAAAGCTGATGTTTCATTCATTGATGATTCCTGTCTTCGTAAATACAGCTTCAGTCTAAATGATTTCTGAACATCATTCGTATATTGGGTTTAACTTTGCTTTTATAAAGGCTCTAATAAGAAAAATTGATGTTTAGATGAACAAAAGGGTTATTGAATGTGGCCTCTCTATCCAATCTATCAACTTGAAAAGGTTTCATTAAGATTAAACTGTGGTTTATTATTGAAAATGAAACACCTCTACTTCCTCTTATCGATAGAAAATACATAGCCTGATACAAATTTGAAGAATGATCTATCTATCTATCTATCTATCATTTCTTGTCTGTTTTATATATATATACATATATATATATATATATATATATATATATATATATATATATATTTCTCTCTCTCTCTCTCTCCCTCTCTCTCTATCTTCCTCTCTCTATATCTCCCTCTCTATATATATATTCATATATGTTCATATCTATCTATCTATCAATCTATTCTTGTCTGTCATATATATATATATATATATATATATATATATATATATATATATATATATATATATCTTTCTCTCTCTCTCTCTATCTCTCTCCATCTCTCTCTCTCTCTCTAAATATATATATATATATATATAGGTTCATATCTATCTATCTATCTATCTTGCTTTCTGGCCATATACTTTGTTCAATTCCTATACAAAATACGAATTAAGATATGTTCTTTTGTCCTTTGTAAAACTAAGTATCGCTTCATCTACTTTGGTAGATATTGAATTTGCTTTTCAACCTCCATGATTTTGATCGTTGAGAATGGTGTTTTTTTCGCAGTGACATCTGAAGGAAAAGCCAGGATTTCAAATATTCATTACTTTTTAAAAACCTGTGAAACATTTAACTTGGCCCAGTTTTCTAAGGCAATGTTTTAGTACAGAACCAGCAATTAGTACATTCGTGAATTTTTAAAACCCAGAATGCTTATAGGACATGTATCATGCTTTATACTTCTTTCCTTCAGTCTGTGTTATATATGAATATACAAATGGAGCCACTCACATATGATTGATTCGAATAAGTACTGATCCTATTTAAACAAATTGCAAACAGTAATCTATGAACAGAATATCTCAAGACTAGCGTTTTTCTTTTGATTGTTTTTTTTTTTTATTTTATGGTGAGATGAACTTGTTCCTGCATGACTTGCTAATACATAATTATTTTCCCTCCGTTACTCAATTCATTCTGGCTTTTATGTAATTATCATTATGAAAAAGAAAAAAAAACGATCAATTCATCGAAAGACTACAAAATACTCTTTAATAATATTTTGCACCCAAAAGATAACTATTTATTTGATTCCACTCAAGGTCAAAATGTTACACCAAGTGTGGTGCCACTCAGCAAGAAAATCTCCAGTGCGTTAGTTTTAAGAAATACTTTGATTACATCAAGATTCCTCTTCAGTGGCGCCTCAGACTACTTGCAATAAATTCATCTCTTACTCTTTTTAGATGAGGGGGCAAGTTATGCCTAAGGTGAAGGCCCCGTGGAACTCTGCACTTATTCTATCTCAACCAACCGGTTTGAATTCAAAGTCCAAAAAGTCAGAAAGTTTTGTAATTTCCAGTAAGTAATCAAAAAAATAGAAAAAGCAGTAAATATATCGTTAAATAACGTTAATATTAAAAAAGAAATGTCTTACTATAGCAAATTAACTGAACAAATTTCGTTACCCAATATGTCAATAGAAATTTTATTAATTCATAATTAAAGTTGTTATTTATTTCAAAAGCCAATTTTAATTTATTAACAGATTTTAGTATTAATTTCTTATGACTTTTTTGGACACACAGCGTTATTCATGGTTATATCTACACGTCTAGATCTATTTACATATGTTTACACATATGAACAGCGTCACACTTAAGATACATTCATAGCCACACACATATATACACACACTCATATTCGAATAAACACATATAATGAATAAAAGATACATTCAGGTATCTATATTTATCTTTAAATATGGCTCCAGGAAGAATCTCATAAAATCAATGAAAATTATATCCTCTACATAACAAACTGTAAGTAGAATTGATAATCGGACAGAAATAACCCTGAAATATTTCAAGACAGGGCTTCATTGAATAGATCGCTGAAGCTATGGTCGACCCAATACTTAGGTAAGAGAAAATATAAATTAAGAAAAAAGAGACCTTGGTCAGAAATCATTTATACCGGTTACTGAAATCGGTTTATGCATTTACCTGGTTTTATGTGGTCAGGTATATATATTATATATATATATATATATATATATATATATATATATATATATATATATATATATATATATATATATATATATAATGTATTTCTCTATTGTTAAAACACTGCAGTGGCCTCCGAGATCTTCCCTAATGAATTAGTTCTTTTTCTCTTTCCAGATAATTGTTGGAAATCAAGTAACACATGAACATATTAACCAAATATAACGAAATCATGTCTTGACCGACCCGGAGAAGATATTTTGTGTGAATACATATTACGAAACAAACTATTTCAAAATTGTTCAAGCAAGAAACAGAAGGACGTTGAATTTCAAGACAATTCCAAACAGGATTCTGTTTTCAAGTTGGTCAAGAACATCGAAGCACATAGGATTTGTGAAGCTTGTAGGGCAAACGGATTACTAACCATCTGATCGTCCGACAATAAGCGATTCACTCCGGAGGAGGAATTTGCATACCTTTTCAGCAAGTTTGCACGTCACATTCAACATTGTTTTACACTGAACAACGGACATCTGAAGCGTATAATATTGGGTTTTTCCTTTCATTCACTGTTAAAATTTGTAACTAAATTGTTGCATATCTTAAATGTTATCCTTTTACTGTTCAATAAATATAATTTCTGTTACTCTGTAATTTTGGCCCTTGATTTGTGTACTTGTTCACGATGATTTTATATAAACATATATGTGTATGTGAGTTTGTGTGGATGTGTGTGTATATATATATATGTGCGTGAGTATTTGTATGTGTGTGTATGCGTGTATGTGCGCACACAGTTGTAATATTCATGATGCTTGTGAAACAACAAATTTTCAACAATGTATTCATTAAATTATCTCCCTGTGGTGATGCCTGGATTCAGGACAAACATTATTACAACTTAAACTAGTTATTCTCAAAAAAATTCTTATACTATAAGGCAGGGAGGATTTTCCGTCAGAGTGTACGAATTCCGGATGAAAATGAAGCTGTATCATTATATTTACTTCTGGATTTCTCACTTTCCAATCTATTTTCAATGGATCAACCAGCTCCAGGGGATTCTTCTTTTTTTCTATTGAAATAGTCATCTTCAAAATTACTTTTATCTCCGAGAAGGACATTAAAATATAAATACTTGAGCCAATCATAATCCTCGTCTTTTATACTGTCAACATCAGTAGTTTGATTTGGTGTCAGGCTCTCTATTTAATGGCAGAGCAACCTTCGTTGGTACTTTAATGCCAAAGCCATCCTTGTAGACGAAGTGCACAGGCCCTATCTTACACCTAGGCGAAGGGTATGTGGCTCAACAGTTTTTACGAGAAAATTAGTCCGAAAGTGAACGTAATAGCGCCATTGAAAACACTGAGCGAGATTTTGTCTAATCATGTAGAGAAAATATATACAACAGCTCTGCGCCAATTCAAGATGTAGCCTAGAAGACCTTCTCGGAGAGATAGACGATAGAGACGGGTGGCGGAAGAGGGTCACGGAGATCCGGGCTGGTGGTGCAACATCATCATAATGATGATATAAATATAGCAAACTCATTATTTATATATATATATATATATATATATATATATATATATATATATATATATATATATATAATGAACGTTCTAAAGCCCCCCCCCCGCTAAAAAAATAATTCCTTTACTCTTTCTCGCCATTTGTCCCTAGCAGTCATTGCTCCTGGTAAGTATTTTATGCAGTAAGCTGTGTCTACACAAAGCTGACGAATGTAAGTTTTTTTTAACAAGAATGGTGCCATATCTTCATTAAATTGCAAGACTCTGAAATTAGTAAATCTGTACATATAACTCGGTAGGAATATCTCATTTACTGAAAGCAGAAAGCAGTGTCAAAAGATTGTGAGGTACTACTATATATATATAGATAGAGAGAGAGACAGAGAGAGAGAGACAGAGAGAGAGAGACAGACAGACAGAGACAGAGAGAGAGAGACAGAGAGAGAGAGAGAGAGACAGAGAGACAGAGAGACCGAGAGTGAGTGAGTAAGAGAGAGAGAGAAAGTGAAGGAATCAATATTGCACGAAAGGAAATCCTAAAACAATGTACGAAGAAATAAGAACAAATATTACGAATTCTAATTAAACAAAGCGATTCCTAATTAAATTTGAAGATCCTTGCCCGTTTAAGGCAAATGGAAAATTATTTGATGTTTCACAAGGAAAATGTTTGTTTCATTTTCTATATTTATTTTTTGTCGATTTATAAGGAATGAGTAACGAATCTTCGGTTTAATCGATTGTCTCTTGTTTGTTTGCTTTCGATATGTAAAGAAATCATGAAAAAGCATTTATGATGTAAATGATCTCAACACAAAATGGACACACGTTTTTTCGACATTTTTATTAGAAAAAAACAAAACAAAAAAATATAGATATTTGAATGGTGATATATATTGACTTTCTGTGAGGGTGTGTGTGTGTGTGTGTGTGTTTTAAATCTTTGTGTACAATGTATGTTTATGAAGACATTGATTTTTACTTTTTTCCGATCGCCAAGGGAATCCTAATACGTAATTTGATCAATTATCATAAAATAAATTATCACAAAATAAGTTAATCTATTTATTTTTAATTTATTAGCAACGCTATCACATGTGCTGTGTAGGGGGTGGTTATTAAAGAAAAGGAAAATCCAGATAATGTCATTCATCAATGAATGTGTCAAAGAGTTAAGCATTCACAAAATGAAGTCGGTCAGCAACAGTGAAAGAATCAAGAATTTGGTAAAGACAAATTACACTGTTCAAAAATGGTAAAACTGGGAACCCACCTGTTGTATTCTACCCTTGCTTGTTGCATATATTATTTCATACGAAGTTATGATAATTTTGCTCTGTCTTCTCTCTGTCTTTGTCTCTGTCTCTCTGTATGAAGATATATGAATATAAAAGTTACAAAGGACAATACTTCGTAGGTTAATCTCACAAAATGTTAATCCTAAATTCGAATAGGAAGTGGCCGTCTCCCACTGTTAGTGAACTTGATGTTTAGCTATGGGACTTATAACAAATTGTCAGTCACAACAACTTTCGCAGTAGGTGCAAGAAATAGACACATACGAGAATCAGAGATATTTGAAAAGGCTCAATCAATTAGTCAGCTACTGACAAAGCATGAACTAACGAAATAAATGTCGGGGTAATTGAGCCTTCTCTCAAGCTGTGATGGGCTACGATTTTTCAAAGAATAGATATTTCTTTCATAGAAATGAGAATACCACTTCATATCTCCCTGTAATTTTGAGACCGGTCCAGTTATAAAGTCAGTAGTTTTATTTGTGTAGGTTGGTCCATAGTTTTCCCTCCATTTTTTATTGAATTTATGTTTTGGAATGTTAGCCTTTTCTCGAGTCCGTGATATAAAAACTTCTGCTTGTCGACTTCTGTAAGCAAAAATTGTTATTCCCGTCTTGCTTATTTGAGCATTCACTTCATTGCACAGGCGGTAGAATGCATCTCCTGCTTCTCTGCAGAGAGGTAAGACGCCCCCCCCCAACGAGTGTCCTGGATATGACACTTAACAATCTGATGGTGAGGTCCCTTTATTGCCATCGTTCCCAGGTCCAGTCTGGCCCAGAGCAGTTGCACCTGACAGCGTCCTATTTATGGCTCAAATAGAACTAAACTGTGTACTTCTGCTAAATTGAAATGTTTGAAATAGAACAGTTTTGACATTCAACTGTGTGTAAAGGAAAACCATATTTATACTTTTGTGAATTGTTTGAATCAAAACTGTTTGACCAAACTGAATAGCTTGAAATAGAAATGTTTTGACAATTGAAATGTGTACTTGTGCTAAACTGAATTGTTTGAAAGAGAACTGTTCATTTGTATAAAAATGGATTTAGCTTTAAATAACCTAAAAAGGTTGATATGCCATACAACCGAACCAACCAACCAACAAACCACCCATTCATGTCAACAATAATGATTAGAACGTTGTGTCTGGGAATGTGTCCGACAACAGAAATAACTTGTTACAGAACATGATGGTGTCCGTTTAATCATGGACATTGGTGCCACTATATGCAAATGCCAAGACAAATCAATTACCCGTATTGAGATATTTTATATCTAGTTCGCTATTTGAACTTCTGCTTTTGTATGCATTTGGTATTCATATTGTGCCTGTCTATCGATGCTGACTGATCACGAAACTAGTTTACTGTGCTTAAAGTACAAACATTAAATGTCATTCTATTGGAGAAGCTTTAGCACTTACACAAAGAACTCTAAATCCCCACAATCTTATATATAAACGATCATCGATCAGCTCAGAAGTGTTTAAATTGGGACTTGGACAGTGTGGCATACTCCTCTTTTGAACGAGTATATTCTGATTACAGAATCACCTTGAAAACATTCAACTCGCTCTGCGTAGAAATAAGAAACTAACATTTATAGATTCCCGATATGATAGATGCTCAGTTGACAATAGTGATATAGAAATCACTATAGGATAACAGAAAAAAAAAAGGTTTGATCCTCATCAGGAGACATCTGGAATGCCCCATGGAAGTCCTCTTGTGTGAGCGTGTCATTAACCTTCGTCACAGCCTCTTTCATCTCCTCAATTGTCTTATAACGGCAGCCTCTGAGCTTAGGGAATAAGCAAAAGTCACAGGGAGCATGGTCTGGACTATAGGGAGGGTGAGGCAATGGCTTGATGCCAATCTTGGTCTGTGATAAGGATGCAGTTATAGACTAGTGCATTGTCCTGGTGGAAAAGCCACTGACCCGATTTGAAGAGTGCTGGCTTCTTCCGACGGAATCTATCCCTGAACTCCCTTAAAATATCAACATAGTAATCCCAACCCTAACCCTTTGGCCAATCAACTCTGGTGTATTGACTTCCTTACTCCTCCCACACCTCTCATTATCCCTCACAGACTCCCTGCCTTCCTTGAATCTCTTATGCCAATAAAAAACTGATGCTCGATTCAGGCAAGATGTTCGAAAAGCAATCTGAATCATTCCATACGTTTCTGTGGCATTTTTTTCAAGTTTAAAACAGATTTTTTAAAATATCGTTCTTCTAAAGTGTCCTCACGTCCAGATTGGATTTCTGAAATTCCCCAGGTGTGACAATCAGGCTTTAGTAGGGTGTATTTCAATGGCTGCTGTAGCTGTTCATTTAAACCTGAAATGATAAAAATTAGTCAGTCATCTCATAAGATGTATAGCAATAACATACTGAATTTTCAAGTGTCTACAACAATTTTAAAAGCCTGTACAGAAAAGTCTGGAACCTTATTGAATGTTCGACGTATACCATTGAAAGAAAGACATCAACGCAAACACACCAGACCTTGATAATCGTTGGTACCCTAATATATATTGGTATCCTAATATTTATTGGTATCCTAGTATTTACCAGCTGCTAAATATAAGTTAGAGATGTGTTTAACAGAAGAAAAATTGACTGTGTGAGGTTCCAAAATGTTTGAAATTGTTTACATTATATGTATATATGTAAGTGTATGCATATGGAAAAAAAATTGTTCTGTTGTACATTGGAAAAATACCCTGCTGGAACGCCACATCAGGCATTTTGAGAAACACTGGTTTAGAATAGTACGTTGCTAAACATTACTTTCCTGCAGGTGCTAACATATTTACAAATCATAGTTAACCTGACATAAGGCGATAATTTTCAAGCTTTCAACGAAAAGCAACCAGCGAAATGTTAACAATAGCATTTGACAATATTTACCAATTCTATGGCAATGTTCACACTTGTTTATGCAAGCAAATTAGTGCGTGCATAAAAATAATGTACCTGTCATTTTAATTGGCGAATTTCCAGTCATTTGTTTCTCCGATAGTAAGCAATGAATCTTTGTTTTTGACCAACACGTCTGTCTTAGTAGCGTGCTACTTATTGGCATAGTTTGTATACATTACCTTTGGCAAGATCCCAACGTTACAATCCTGTCACGATGTTTGGAGGTATTATGTCAAATGTTTGAATACAATTACCAATTCCACCTTAGCTGTGAAGAAAAATATTTGAGTATTGAGTTATCGAGCAATGAGAGAAAACTCGTTGCTAACTCGATGTTTCATGAATATAACCTTAGGCCATGGCTGACATGTCAAATCTATCTATCTATCTATCTATCTATCTATCTATCTATCTATCGAGAGAGAGAGAGAGAGAGAGAGAGAGAGAGAGAGAGAGAGAGAGAGAGAGAAGTATGAATCTATCTCTCTATTTATATGTATATAAATGTTGGAATATATTTCTGTTTGTCGGCTACTATATTTGCGTATTTCCGAATGGCGACAGATGTCAATATCTGAGTCACGAAAAAAAAAAAAAAACATGATTTCGAATGTTGGTTGATTGATCAATACAACACAATCTTTTTATTTTTTATTTCCATTAACCTTGTACCAGACTAACCTAAACTCGATAATATCTGTTGATCTATCTTCAATGTGTTGACAACTTTCTGAAAATTACAATTTAAGTTTTTTTTTTCGTAATACAGGAAATATTCATCATTTTGGCGCAGGAAATCTGATAAAAGCTTTATCTTCTCAAAGTAACTCACTGATTTAAGGTTTTCAGGCTTGGATTATAACTAATCTCTTTAGTCTGAGAGCCTAGAAACAAGTGCAGACAAATTTCCCGGTATGAGAGCTACAGATAAAAGAATAAAGTGAACTGAGCTCTCGAGGTTGAACAGCCAATTTAGGAGAAATTAAACTCTGAATTCAAAATTAACCTCTTACGGTGTGGTAGTGTGAGGCCGATTACTTCCCATCTTATACGGACGTTTGGAAAAGTCTTAATCCCTAAACAGGCCCAGAAAAAGGTGAACAGGTGGGGAAGGTGAGGATAAGATAGGCTACTTCATATTTCATCTGATTAAACTAATATCAACGGGATAATCTACTTACTATACAATATTTAGTACTTTAGTTTACATGCAAACGTAAATGGTTCTTTGTTCTATTAATATATCTATCATATTATATATATATATATATATCTGTGTGTGTGTGTGTGTGTGTGTGTTTATCTATGTTTCTGTGTATGTGTTTTTATCACCGAATCGTGCTGATAGTTCCATGATTCTCTCGCCATCCATCCCAATCGACCATCGTACCAGGTCCTCTAAACTGCATCCAATCTCCGCACAGAGCTGATACCTGTATATCCTAGCTGGTCAGCCTACACTGATAAGTCTATTTGTTAGATTCCATTAGAGAATGTAACTGAAGGTTTCGTCCTTACTTCTACTGTAGTGTCCAGTGACAGTTTTATTCGCATATTATTTGAGAGTTGGGTGGCAATTAGCCATAAAATTGCCGTCTTATTGAATATTCCTTACAGGTTTTGTTGAAAACAGATCGTAGTCTTCTCGTGTAGTTCTCATCTTGCTTTTGCTCTATCCTTTCAACTAGAGTCCTTGTGGTGCATCCATACAGTAATATCGAAACAGACGCAGCTAGGAAGAAATGCCGTGTTATTCTCTCGGAAAGAAATTATTTCCTTATAATCGACAACCTTTCAATGGCAATCTACGTATTCTCTATGCGTTTGTTGATATCTAATTCAATAGATAATATACGGGGGACGAGGTATGCGTACTGGTCTACTATCTTGAGAGGTTTGCCACTCTGTTTTATTTGTGTTCACGTAGAGACCAATGTCGCCAGTTACTTGCTCCAAATATACAGCAAATATTTGGCGTGTGCAATTGTATTTATAGAAAGTGCAGGGTCATCTACGTAGTCTGCATCTGTCATAGATTCGTAAGGATATCGTGGATTTCTTGTCTTTTTTTTTTAAGGCGAAAACATTTTCTTGTATTAGATTATCGACGTAGTTGGTAATCTTGACAGATTATGGACATACATGGTGCTAATGTGTTTTCTGGCGAAACTCCAGTGACTACGTCGAAGAAGTCGGTGTCTCCATTTTAAGAGCGAATCATTGCTATCGTCATTTTATATAAAATCATTTTAGCAGTGATAGTTTCTCATGAATATATTCCTATTTTCCTCTATGTATGGAATCAAATGCACTGAGAGAATCTACCAAAGAGAGTCTTGCCTCGAATTTTTTTTCGGTACTTCTTCGTTGATTCGATGGATACTTAGAATATGTGAAATTGTGGATCAATTTCAGTTAAAGCCGTTTTAATTTTTCTGAAGAATCTTTTCGACTTGATATCGGATACGATTGAGACACAGGGCATTTAACTTTAGCAGCTTTAGCAATAAGAGTAATGCATCCGTAGTTGTTAATGATTCCGATGTCACCTTTTGTTGATAATTCTATTTTGTTTTTTATAGACAGTGTTGCATAATCGAAGAAGTATGTCGTCAAATTTCCTTGCCTTCCGTATGAGAAGAGGAATTTCCTCAAGGCCTGCAGCTTTTCTGCTTTTAGAGTTTTTTGGTACTGGCTGAAGTTCTTCCTCCATACACTGTTCAGATTTGATGTCTCGCTTGCAAATTATTTTTTCGGCAGATTTTTCAGGGTTTTCAACCGAGTTTCCAAACAAATTATAGAAGTTTTCCTTCTGATTTTGAATTCTTCCTTCTTGGCAGGCAGCTTTTAGGTATGATCTCGAAGTGCTCTTTTTACTGCTAACTCCGTTTACTATGCCATCCGAAACGTAATTTACAAATTTCCAGTTTTATTGATTTGACTCTCAATGTATTTCAGTTGTTCTTATTGGTAGTATAAGTTACTTATTTGTTCGTCTTCTGTGCATTAGTTATTCTGTGATTTCTTTTATTAAGTAAGGATATATGTTATCTTGTTTTTTTTCCTTACGACTATTGATTCTTTGGTCAATCTATATTTGGATCTTGGTTTGGTTGATATGAACTCTTATGGGTCTTAAAAAAAGTTCATATTCGTCATTTAGAGGATGTCCTTCTGATATCTCCTGAAAATTATGAAACTTGTTTCTCCCTGTTGACGTATATCGATTGCTCATATCCCTTGTGGCAAGTGAGGAACAGTCATATGAAGCTTTTCTTTGACTTAATGTTTATTTCTGCACAGACTCAGGGGAAACTTTCACATGACGATTTTATCATCGGAAGATACTCCTTCAAAAGAGGAAATTCCCTTTCAGTTCATCGCGCTATTTACTCGCTAATGACATAAATATATTTGTATATGTACCAGTCCACTGGCCTAATAGGTAGTGATTTTGCCACTGGCCTGGGAGACCGGTGTTTAATCCCAGGTCGAGACATACCAAAGACTCAAAAAATGGTACTTGATGCCTCCTTACTCAGCATTATAAGGTACCAATCAAGGGTAGAGTGGAACAATCCAGGGAAAATAATTGCACCCTCCCCTACACCTCGGTGTAGTAGCTATTGAAAAGGAAACATTAGGATTGTCTTTAGCAACGGTCGTCACCTTTACTTTTACTTATATGTAAATGTAACTATATATGCATATATCTATGTATATGTATATATCCCGAGTATATATTTATATAGGCTGACTGATCAACAAGCAGAAAAAGCTTTTGCTCTTCATACACTACTTGGTAATCATATGGAGCTGTGTTGCTTCGGATTGTGTTTTCTCAAAATACCCGGAACTTAATTATATATATATATATATATATATATATATATATATATATATATATATATATATATATATATGCACCTGTTGTTCTAAAATTTCCGAGTCTCTCAGAGAAAGATCATAGTCAAACATTTTTGTTTGGGTAACACACTAGAACTCATAAAACTAGAAAATGAGTTTTTCTTGGTGTATAAATAGGAGTATATTACCACAACAATTAGGTTCAGTAATGATTTTTCACTCCTTGAACGTCCCTCATATATATATATATATATATATATATATATATATATATATATATATATATAGGCTGTCCTTAAAAAACATGCAAATAACACTGTTAATGTCTTGCAGGTAGAATTACATAAAATTGACAATAATCAATGGTTATATATAAAGCGTCATATTACTTCCAAAATGTTAGAAGAATTTTCTCGTGTGTCTTTGTTGACACTGATAAACCTCCAAACGAAGCCTTCATACCAAAAATTTACTAATTTGAAGAAGACTATTAAATTGAATTAAAACAAAATTCTATTCTCATTGGTAATTTATTCATGTGAATATCGTCTTTCAAGAATTTAAAATAATGAATTCAGCAAAAACAATATAAAAATAAAATGAATGAAGTATTTGCTGGAAACAAACAATATGGAAAAACGCTTGTAAGTATTGAACCTTTTGATCTTTTCTCAAATTATTTGGTAAACCCAATTTATTTCGTGGTGTCCTCCTATGTACTGCAAGATTTGTCTGGAAATGTGTAATTCTATTGTGAAAAATGATTACTGCGAAGTAAATTTTGTTTATTAGAGGTATAGATTTTTAAAGGCAAATGTCTGCTTTCAAGTCTCAAGTCTTCTCTCTAGAAATTATAAATTCTGTGAGTCTCTTTAAAAGTTTCAATTTTATAAGTGAAATAAATAACCTGAGCTCGATGAATAAAGCATTTTTAATTTTTAAATGCGCTCTTCGGTTTTTTGAAATATAAAGCACCGACCTCTCTTTCTCTCTTTCACCCTTCGTCTCTCTCTCTCTCTCACTCTCTCTCTCTCTCTCTATATATATATATATATATATATATATATTACAACAGTATATTGTTGTCACTATTTTATTTGGTGGGTTTGTGGCAGACCAAATGCGTTATAAATTGGGGAGTACTCAATATATGTGATAGAGCTAATATATAATATAATAATAAATAAATAAAATATATTAGTTTTTAAATATGTTTAATTGAATGTATAATTATCTCTTCATACGACACTCTTCAGAAAGAAAAGGATTGTATAAAAACGGCTTGAAACCTGTGGTCGCAGATAAGCGTCCATCTATTAAATATATATAAAAACTAATATAATACATTGCCTCATCTGCTATCGGGCAAGATGTAATGAACGGAATTGGATTTGAAAGATTTTCTTCTTGTTCGGTTGTCATGCTAAGATTAAAGAGCCCAGTTTGCCCTACTACTTACCAATAGCTTGAGAGGGGTTAGTTGAATGCATTCTTTTCTAAGAGTATAAGCGTGGCGTGAAATGCGTATACCTTCGTCTGGGATTTGAATTTGGTTCACCGTATCCATTTCCTACGGCGATAACAATCATCATATTTACCCAACCCCTCCGCTCGGGCAGGATATGACACAAGGTCAGTTTTTAAGGGGAGTTTAACAGGTTTGAATTCAGAGTTTTCCTTCTCCTAGACTAGTTGCCTCAACAAGGCTGAAAAACCTAGTCTGCCCTACTATTTACCCATAGCTGGAGGGAGAATAATTGGATTCATACCTTTCCCAAGGGTATTAGTGCTATGTGAAATGCAATCAGTCTCGTCCAGGATTTGAACTCGTGTCGCCGTGTACATTTCCTACGACGATAACCATTACACAACGGCGATAACAACCATACTCTGAAAAAACCGTTACAAGTTTTTCCTAACTCATGGTCGTTCTAAAATATTTGCAAGCAGAGCCGCAGAAAACCTAATGTAAGCTGATATCTCATCTATTTATGTTATTTTCTTGACGAAATGAATCATGTATTAAAATATAATCAAGAGATAAAACTCAAGAGTTTTAACTTATGATTGTGTCTTTGATATATTAAACTTTTAGTTTGGAAAACAAAAAAAAGCGTATTATATATATATATATATATATATATATATGTAATTGTAAAACAATGAAATCCAAAATTGATATATTAATTACGGAGGGAAGAAGACGTTAAAACGTCTTCATGGACTTTAAGATGGTTAAACAATTGTTTATAGAATAACAATTAATTTTCTGCATTTTGTCTGATTCCTTTCCATTATTTACATCCATATATATATATATATATATATATATAATGTGTGTGTGCGTATCAGGGGAAATAAAGATTATGGAAATATAAATCAAGTACATGAATGCTGGAAAGAAATTCATCCCGTACGTTCATTTTTGTCAATGAAGTTGAAATCCACCCTGGAGGGTACCCCCCCCCCACCAATTTTAGAGGATAATGATGAGAAGAAATTTATTGTAATACTTGCACACTGCTCGTCAAAATGTCTTCCAGGAGGGGATTATTCATTCCAGGAATGCGTCCTGGAAGTCAAAACAAAAAAGCACCCAACAGAAAAAAAAAGCGGGGGGGGGGAATAAAACCCCTTGCCATAAAAAAAACCCCGAAAAAACTCCCAAAAGAACAAAAACAAACCAACAGAACGAAACAATACAAAAACGTTATTACGACAGTATAACTGCCTATTTTTTTTTTTACAGTAAACAATTTGGTTAAAACGTTTACATTCATTTGTGATTTAAACAATCTCGAACTTACTCATATTTGACAAAAGATGATGCCCCTAATGCCCATTTTTCTCACTCCAGCGATGAATATATTGTCAACAGAGACTGTAATCTCTAGCCTTTAGTAGCGGAACTTGTCGAGGAGAAATTAAATTCTGAATTCAACGTCACTGGCAACTATTCAGGAGCCAGCGTAGAAAGTTTAGACGTAACTTACCGGCTTTGCTGGAGTCCTGCTGGAGGAATAAGACAGAGACGATGATGAGACAAAGAAAAAACAACTTATCTTTATAAATCAAAGCTTTACAAAACGACTCTTTATCCTTCAACCTTCGTCATTTGGTTACATCAACCTGAGAATATTCCGCTAATCGCTCTCCGTATTTCTCTAAGGGAAGGATCTTCTATCACAATCGATTCCGTCGGCATGTTTTGCCAAACTATCAATTGCTTCTCGGATGGTAAAGCGGCAAATAACATCGTAATCCTGTTATTTTCGAAAGTCAATAGCCTTGGGAGTAGGGAGCAGACAAGTGATGGCCAATTGCTAACTCCGGCGCCAAACATCAGGAATTCGGCCAACATCAATTAGACATTAAATGTATTTTATATTCTTCAACATTCTATTGTACATAGTGCAAGAAGATGATATTTTCGAAGCGCGCAGGAATACACACAGACATACTCAAACACACACACACACGCACACTAACTCGGACACATACAGAGACACACACACACACACACACACACACACACACACACACACACACACACACATACACACACACACACACACACACACACACACACACACACAAACGATCATGCACAGCAGCATCTTCAATTACGTTTGTATCTTTTCTGGTTCTGTACGTTCAAACTGCTTTTTTACGTATTGTTATTCATTTATATTAAAATTTTTGTGAGTCTTCGTCTATCCCGGAAAAATGAGACAAACCTTTTTTAAGAAAAAATGCAAAAAGCACAGTATAAAAAATGCCGACGTAAATTAAGTTAGTATATCTATCTATCTATCTCTCTCTCTCTCTATCTATCTATCTATCTATATATATATATATATATATATATATATATATATATAACGAGGTTTATTCAATAAAAAAGGTGAATATTGCCTCAGGAGTTGAAAGTATGAAGCACTGTTTCACCATTTTCAAGAAAATTAATTCTGATGGATAATTCAATTTTCCAGAAGACTTGCCATATAGCCTTCTTTACTGACAGCTGCGCACGGAACTCTCTCTCTCTCTCTCTCTCTCTCTGTGTCACCCTCTCTCTCTCTCTATATATATATATATATATATATATATATATATATATATATATATATATATATATATACCCTTATCTGCACACAAACAAGATATGAAACGGAATTTGAATAGAGAGAGTATTTTTTTCACATTATGGATTGTATTTTCGAAACATGCTTCGTCTATGTGTAAACATTCTAAAACAGATTACATGTGCTTTAATCTCAGCACTAAAGTGGGGTCCTCTGATACAAGTGGACAAGTTCACCTACCTCGGAAGCAGGTCACATTAACTGAGAATTATATCTACACGCGACGAGGAAAGGCATGGACAGCTAACTATGAACTATCGGTTATATAGAAGGCAGACCTGACCGATAAAAAAAAACACAGTTTTTTCCATGCAGCGATCTTATTAATACTACTATATGGATGCACCACAAGGACGCTAACTAAGGAGAAAAAGCTTGACAGCAACTACGCAAGAACGCTGCGAGCTGTATTGAACACGTCCTGGAGGTATCACCCCATTAAGCAGCCGCTGTACGGCCACCTATCACCCATCACGAAAACCATCCAAGTTAGACGAACCAGACATCAGGAACACATCTTGAGAATTTAGGAAGAACTCATACACGATGTACTCGTGGGGACCCCTTCGCATGGACGAGCAAATGTTGGACGACCAGCTAGAATCAATATACAATAGCTCCGTGCCAATACAGAAGGTAACCTGGAGGACCAGGCGGGAGCGATGGACGATAGCAGTATGACATCATAATGATATATATATATATATATATATATATATAAAGAAAAATTGACAACAAGTAATCCAAATAGAAAGTGGGGATTTATAGAGAAACAAAGTCAGTCGACACTATAGCGTTTCGGTTCTGCTGAACCATCATCAGGATGTGAGGGGTTTTATTAGTGATGGTAAGTGTAGATGGAGGTATAAAATGTGTAAAAATATATAATTTTTTAAATGTATTTTTACTCTTTTTATACATTCATCTACACTTAACATCACTAATATAACCCCTCACAGCCCTGATAATGGTTCAGCAGAACCGAAACGCTATAGTGTCGACTGACTTTGTTTCTCTATAAATCCCTACTTTCTATTTGGATTACTTGTTGTCAATTTTTCTTCACAAATTGTCGGATTACTATCCATTATTTTCTTCCATATATATATATATATATATATATATATATATATATATATATATATATATAAATTAAGATAGTGTATAGACAGATTCAACTGTGCTTAGTGACCGTCTCCAAATATTGTGATCATCAGTCACCAATCACAGTTGGCTCTATGTCTTCCCTATTCTAATTCATATCCACATAGGTTAAATCACCTATATAGAGAACTCTTTATTCATGAATAGAACTGCATTTTTTCTAATTTTTTTCTGATTACAAGACTAAAATATCACGGGTTTGCACATGCTGTTTGAACTAGATTAGGATTTGTAATGCCTGATTAACAAACTCCTTTCAATACGAAAATCTTCAGAGAATGTATTAGGATGATTGGTGCAACGGAGAAATAGTTAACCATGTTTCGACTCCACAGGGTCCCATATTAATGTTATTATTTCCAATGATATACAAGCACTGAATAAACGGAAAGAAAACCAGATAAGCTCATTCTCACATATATGAAGATTTAAGACATACATAATATAACTATAAGAATGACTGATAAAAATATACATATATGTTTCCAAACGGATAAGATAAGCACATTGTTCTATTAACGACCATTATTTGAAAGAGATATAAAAACGGTAACAGTTGATTCGAACGAGTAGTACAACGTATGGTAAAGCAATTTTGGATTTACTGTATCATAGCCAGACAGAAAACGTGTTTCTTGTGTTCAAAAACAGAAACAAAAAATAGTTCCTTGCCGTTTAAAGAATGGACACAAAAGAAAACAAGAAAGGATTTCTGGGATGTTCACGTTGCCAGAATTTTTTTCAATCAGACACGTCCATATTTCAAGGAGAACAATTATTTACTGGTTCTTTACAAATGTACCAAAATATACTCTTTCCATTAAGTTATCTAATTTCATTAATGTTCCATTTTTTAAAGTCGTTAAAACAGTTTTTCTTAGAATATATGACCTTGTCAAAATCCTTAGTAACTGAAACAGCCTTTTGTTGTTATTGGGGTAGCCAAGATAATTATTGAAGACATTTTTGAAGCAGTCATTTTCAAAATTTCATGAAACACTGTAGCATGTCTATGGCATGACACTGTTGGTATGAGCGTTATGATTCAGCGTCAGGATTATTCTTGGGTATAGGTTTGGGTTTGGGTAGGGATCCACATCCGTACGACCCCGCAACCACCTTTTACAATTTTCTCTCCGCCTTTTGATGCTGACTGTGAAGAAGTACCATTACAATTGCTGATGGAACTCATTGTTCTTCAGTTTTCAGAAGATTTGAAGTCCAGGTTTATTGCTTGCCTTATCCCGATTTCTATAAGATCCACCTGCTTCAATCTGGACGATTCTCCAACCTTATCACCTGCATACAGCTAGTGATGAGCATGTTTGTCACTACATTCAGCGGTAAATTAATGTTTTCTAAAATGTTGCATGCCAATAGTATGCTGCATTCGCAACTGTCAAATCATCTCATGTCTAATGCACTCCTTCTGCCAAGCACTTCATTTTACTCTGATGTTACATCTTTAATAATTGCAAATAACGTAATTAATACATTATGATTGATGCTTGGGGATTTTGCTGTTTTTTCTGGTCTTTTAAAATCACCATGGACCCTTCTGACTAAAGCACCTTAACCGAAAATATTGGGAACCCTTGAATTAAAGTTTATGATTAATATTAGAGCTAGTATTATATGCTGATTGATGTGGGTAGAGCTACGATAGAATTTATACGTTTTCCATGCATATTACTGTGAATGGAACATAAAAAAAGTTTTAGCAAAAATTAGAAGCCAGTCCAAGAATCCGCTTATCTCTGCTTTTACCAAAAAGTAAAGATAGCTGGGTGGGGTTGCTATCCTCTGATCTTATTATATCCACCATTAAGTTCATAAATTCCCTCCCAATCTAAATCTGTCTTCGCTTGTGTATGTCAACTAACTTAGCCAGTATTTGTCTTGATTTTCTTTGGTTGTATTCAATAGTGTTGTATATTATGACCTATGGTCACGTTACCTTTAAACACGCCAACTGAGGCCCTAAACGGTTTTGTCGAAAGACCAAATAGAAGTGACCACTCCACCATTTAACTGTGTGTAAACGAACTATTGTTATTATTAAATGACATTACTTACGTAATGCCCTATAACTATGAACAGATTATTAGAATTAGATTGGAATATTTGAAACAAAATAATTGTTCAAAAATTATTTGTCTAAGATAGGAATACTGAATATCATATAACTGTGTGAAAAGAAATTATCATCAATAATTAGACCTACTTAATTAAACCTTATAATAGTGCGAAAAATATTTTTGTTAGATTGGAATACGTGAATTCATTTATCTGGGTCCAAACAAATCATTATTATTAGTTAAGAATACTTACTTAAAACCATGTAAAAATTAATCGAGTCAAATCTTGGCCTTAAATACTCCATAGGGTGTGCATATGCCGTTAAAGAAACCAAACTAAACTAACAAATCTATAATCACAGACAATTATTGCGTTTTTTTCTGTTTCTTCCTGAAGTAAATTCATCTGATTTATAAACTGTCTGCTTCCAGAGCTTAAACAAAATGTTGTATGATGAATGACTTACATTCTCAATCGGCAGACGTTATCGAAAAACAGTTCTCCGAAAAATAGATCTTTGTTTTAGTTTACCGAATCAATTGAATACTAAAATAGAAAGAATTCGAGAGACATTAGAGACACCTCTCGGAATTAACCTATCTCTAAAAAATAAATAAATAAAACCTATATATGATTAACAGTGTCAATGGTATTATTTTTCTTACAAATAAAAAAAAAGATGGTTTCCATCCCTGCGGTCTGAATATTGGTCTCGAATAAAGGTTTATTTGCCTTAAATTTTCTTTTATTTTGTTCACGTTTTTCTTTCTTAGAAGATGTATTTGTATAGTTATCTTTTGTGTTTGATCTTTTTTATTTGAGTCATTATTGTTTCTTCTTTATAAATCTCCACCGTTTAGAGATTTCTTAGATTTGTCTCGCTTGAGGCCAAACAGCAGACACCGGATCTAAAAATAGAGGAATTTCCGCATTATAAAAAAAAAAAAAAAATTAAAATAAAACTTATACAGATATTTTGAAAAAAATGCAATTTCACGGGAATTTAAGCAAATTTTTTGGTTCAAGGATGTTTAAAATAAAAATAAAAAAAGAAACAAAAAAGTAACCTATCAAAAATTTAGTAAATAAAAAGAAAAAAAAGTGACAGAAATAGCTACTTTCTTTAACGAATTACAATCACAAAATACAAAAAAAAAAACAAAAAACAAAAAAAAAAAACAACCAAAGAAAATAGAAAAGAATACAAATTAGATAAATTAAAGATCAGCGTTAAAGATAAAAATAAATCTTTATTCAATGATGAACTTCTCGTTGGGAATATTCTAAACAGAAAAAAAAAAGAAAAAAAAAAAGAAAACTCTACCCAATAAAAAATATTTTTTGACCGTGAAAGAAGAAAAAAAGCAATTTATTCAATAATGAGTTTCGAAGGATATTTCCCGACAAAATTTATTTTATTCACTCAATCTTAAATCATGTCATCTCCAGCAGAACTATGAATGAGACGTTTAAAAAAACTTGTAAAATCTAAAATACACGAAATTATCTCAATAAAATGATTGAACAATTGATTTTATCGCCATGTCAACTACTCACTGAATTGCTGCCGATAACATGGCTTTCTCACCCAGACAATATATATATATATATATATATATGTGTGTGTGTGTGTGTGTGTGTGTGTGTGTATGTTGAACAATTGCTCTATCAATTGGTGATATTGGGTTCTATGTTTTTCTTGTACTTTCAGCGGATTATGACGCATTAGATCTTATAAGCTTAGCATGCTGGCTATAGTTGGTTGCTTGGTTTGTCATCAGTTCAAGACATCTGCCTATAAAGAGAGGATTGATTGTTGATTGTAAAATTGATTCATTTTGCAACCATTCCAAAGAGGAAGGCTTGTACAAGTGATGTTTGACGCCATATTTATAAGATTTAATATGATTTAACAAAGAACACATAAACTCGAAAATCATTTGAAGAAATATTAAAAATTCAAATTTAACAAGCATCTAAAATTAGTTGAGCATTTCAGATACATCGGCATCAATATCTCAACAAGAGAAAATAATATCAACATAGGCATAGGGAAGTCAGGGATTGTTCTTGACAGATTATCAGAAATCTGGAAACCAAATCTCTCCGATGAAGCTGTAACTCAGTCAGTACTATCGAAAGGTTTCACTACATAGACACTAACAAAATATATAGAAAAAAGTCTTGATAGAAAATACATCAGAATGCTACGTGTTATTTTGAACGAATACTGGAAGCTGCACCTAACAAAACTGCTGTACCACCATGTGGCGAATTGGTCGGTGCGTGTATCACAAGCTCTTAAGTGGTTGTCGCACTCTGGTGAAATCTCGTCGTGGAAAAAGGTGACGAACACACAAAGAGTCCGTCTTGGTTGACTAACAAAAGTTAATTCGCTGCTGCAGTTTTTAATTAGCCGTCCGGAGACAGAAACAGAGTATGAAAAATGGGTTGGGCACTGCTGGAGAAGCAATGACGAACTAATAAGTGACATTTTTTTACGAACACATAGAAACAACAGTGTTAATTGATTAGCAACGACTTACATATATCACCATTGGAGGGACGCTGGAAGCAGTTCAGAGGACATTTAAGGATAACTGAATGATAGGGATGGATGAATAGAGTGAAAGAGAGACGGAGAGAAAGAAAGAGAGAAAGAGAGAGAGAAAGAGAGAGAGAGAGAGAGAGAGAGAGAGAGAGAGAGAGAGAGAGAAACAGAGTCAGATAACATGCCTTAATAATAATAATACACTAAATGATAAAACGTTACTGCCAGTGTGTGCATGTTTCATAGAATTGAAAACTGCTCAACTGATTTTTACTGAATTTGGTTGATATAAACAGCTAACTGTCGAGTGTATCCTGACTTTATTCTCTTACGATTCCTTCTGTGTACACTTTAGGCTGGTCTTCTTGGCTACATCTTGTGCCGGCACCGAACTGATATAAGAAAGATTTTGCATGGCAGCCAACACTGGCATATCTATGAGTTGGATTCAATTATAGAGCGCCACTTATGAGTTCTTCATTTCATTGCTAGTGGTGCCCCAATTGTCTTGTTTGTCCTACTTGAATAGTTAATGAGATGGGAGGAAAGTGGCCTTACAGCTGATGTTTTAGGGTACTGCTTCGAATATTTGTTTAAGACAGCGCAGAATATACTTGTGTTGTTCCTATCAAGCCTTTTCTCTATGTGTTTTGTTAACGTCCATGAGGTGCATACACCCAGTAGTATGAACACAGCAATAGCTTAAAAAATCCCGTTTTCTTTGATGGGATCGATCACACTTAAACAAGATAAAAAATCCAGTCAATATCAGTCCATGACTTTGCTAAGTGTATGTTGACATCACTTTCTATAGTTGAGATGTTGCTGTCGAGGAATGTGAACTGGTAGCGGCTAGCTTTAGGGGCTTGCAACATAGAGTTCAAGAAGCGCTAGGTTATCAACGTTGTCAGCATCTGTCATTGTTTCAGCGAGATATCTGCTTCTTGCCTTTTTTATTTATTGCGAAACCATTTTATTATATTAGATCTATTAACGTTTGAAGTACATTATCTAAACTGAGTCGGAACAAATATGGCACTAATGTATCTCCTAGCAAGACACCAGTGACTATGTCAGAGAAGTCAGTGTTTCCATCAGATGAGTGAACGACTGCTTTCGTGTTTTTTGAAAAGCGCCATTATCGCGATAAAAGATTCTTTGGGAAGAACGTATGCTAACAGTATTTGCTCTGTCTTTCCTGTGTGTGGAATTGAATGCTTTTGTGAAATCAACGAACACTAGAGTTGCCTTAAGATTCTTTGTTTGACTACTTCCATGGATTGATGGATTTCTGAATCTGTGAGGTTGAGGAAGAGATTTTTCGAAAGGCGTTCTAATATTTTCCAATAATTTTCTCGATTTAAAGTTTGATACGATTCAGAAGCGGGGCATTAAAAACCTTAACAACAATAACGGTTAAAACGCTAACTGTGAAATATTAAGTGTTTCCTTGGTCGCCTTTCGTCGGGAAGAGAACGATGACGATTTCCTACGTTTTTCTATTGTTTTGTTTATAGTGTGCATCGTATAAGCGAAGTACGTAATCAGATTTTTTTTAGTTTTCCATACCTCTAAAGGTATTTCGTTGAAGTTGGATACTGTTCTACTTTTTTTATTGTTTTTCAATACCGTGTCAAGTTCTTCCACCAAAAATTGTCTATTTATGATTTTTGGATAGATTTGTCAGTGGTTTCTGGAAGGTTTTCTAGCAGATTCTTGATCAGTTTTTTCCAATTTAGAAATCTTTCTTTTTAGCTGGCAGTTTTTACTTCAACTCTTGATGTGCCCTTTTTCGCTCATGTCATTTACTGCTTTCTATGCTACTCGTCATTGTATATCTTTATCTGAATTTCTAATTTTATCGATTTAGCCTTGAATATATTCTAATTCTCTTTCTGGTATGTATTAAATTGTTCGTTCCGGGCTTTCTTTAGTTTCTACTTATAGGCATTTGGTGGTTTTCTTTTATGGAATAAAGATACTTTTTAAAGTTATCTGTGTTTTTTAAACTCATATTGATTCCCTTGGAATTCTACGCTTGAATCTTGGTTTGTTTGGTTGGATCTCTGCTGTTGCTTCCATTTGGGCAGTGATGAAATTTTCATATTCATCACTCGGAGGATGTCTTTCAGATATCTCAAGTATATCGAATTTGTTTCGTATTGTTATTCTATACTTATCGCTTATATATGTATTGGCCAGTGAGGACCAATCATAACGTGTGATTTGATTGTTTTTTTGTTTCTGACTCAAGTGTATGTTTACTGTGACGACACTGATCGGAAGATATTCCTTCAAAAGAGGAGAATGTCTTATATTTCACAGCGCTATAAATAAATTTCTAGCTTATGAGAGTATAATCTTGCCGCATTTTGCACTATTTTGGTAATTGTAGTGCCGTAGTTCCTCACCCAACTTTTTTGGAATTTAGAGTTTTGGTATGAACGACTGTTCTCGAGTAAAACATCGGCTGGATATTGACCATTTCTTATTGACAGGTTGTGTAAGCCTACTTCCTCTTTGGCTATTTGTGAATTCATATTTTCATCGATGTTTAGAACTTTATGTTTTGGAATGTGTGGATTAAGCGAGTTAACCTGCTATAGAAGACGGTGATATACGTTTAATCACTGGCATTGCTGGGACTGCAGCAAGAATTGATCCTTGTGCAAGGCGTGCCATTAA
>OY757931.1:80427532-80510032 GCA_963585895.1 Sepioteuthis lessoniana | reverse complement strand
CATGTATTAAAGAGATATCCCTTCAACACAGCAATAACGGGTGACCGCCTGCTTCCTTCGTTCTCGTAAAAGAGAATCAGTGGGCTATGCAAAATAACAAAATATCAGGGTTATTAATATCCGCTTCAAGTATGATAAATAATGTTACATGCAATGCACTCTTAAGAGTACCATTAAAGAAACTGCTGTGTTAAATCAGAAAAGAAAAAAAGGACACACACACAAAAAAAGAATGATTCTTTTATCTATTCTGATTTTTAGATGAAGAATATTCAACTATTGTAAGTACTGATTTTGATTAATCTTTTCATATATATATATATATATATATATATATATATATATATATATATATATATATATATATATATATATATATATTAATATGTATGTATATATTAATTTTTAGTTTGCTTTCATAGTGTACTCATCGACCACTGCTATGCAAGTAATGGCTTATTGTCAGATGGAGGAGTATCCCATTTCTGGGTTTCGGTGAAAAAGTCATCGGAGACAAAGACGAGAAATGCCCGTGGTGTAATGGTTATCGTCGTAGGAAATGAACACGGCGACACGAGTTCAAATCCTGGATGAGACTGATTGCATTTCATATAGCACTAATACCCTTGGGAAAGGTATGAATCCAATTATTCTCCCTCCAGTTATGGGTAAATAGTAGGACAGACTGGGTTCTTCAGCCTTGATTAGGCAACTAGTCTAAGAGGAAAACTCTGAATTCAAACCTGTTAAACTCCGCTTTAAAAAAATGACCTTGTGTCATATCCTGCCCGAGCGGAGGGGTTGGTTAAATAGGAGACAAAGATGAGATGAAAAGAAAGGACAAAGAATTAACAAAAAAATTTAGAAAATCAATAAAAGTACCATTCACTTTCTTAATTTATTTCAATCTCCCCCCGGGTCAGCCTTAAAATTGGAAGACGTGAATCTTAATCTTATCTTTTTGATAAGATTAAGTAAATATCCTATTGTTTCATAAATGGTATCTCAAGAGGGGCGGTTTCTCTATCTTCCAAATTTTAGTTCCTTCCTTGTTTTCTGTCAGTCCCAAACCGACTGTTTCTTTTAAAGATCCCGACTTTTGCGTGATCGTCTTTCTCACTTACCGATAGATTTCTCGGGGATGACTTTTGTTTTCAAGTCACAAAGACTGCCTGAGAGTTTACTGGCGGTCGTAGGAAGGCGGCCTCTTCATGACATTTGGAAAAACACAAAAACCTCTAGCCTTAGGACATCCGTTGCTTTATTATCACCGTTCAGTTTCTGTGGCTATGGAAGCAGATAGAAATGAATTACGGACATTCAGTGCGGAGTACTTTTTCTCGGTCAGTTGGAACTGTTTCTTCCTGTATCTTTTAAATTTATCTACTTGGAATCCAGCTAAGAATACAGAGTGAATGGAGAAACCCGTTGGCAAAAGGATATTCAGAACACTTAACTCTTATTTCCGTTTCATGATGGCGGAATCGTCAAGACCTCCCCGTGAATTATTTAGACGGCGGGTAGAGTCTGGTGTCCTCGGAAAATCCCGTTAAACTGCTATTTTCAGCCCATAGTGTTGGATCAAGACTAACTTGTTACATCTAGCCAACTGGAGGAGAGGTTGGACTTTGTTAACTCGTCTTTCATCTGTTTGCCGTATTTTATATAACTTATCTACTC
Source organism: Sepioteuthis lessoniana (assembly GCA_963585895.1). Classification (NCBI taxonomy): domain Eukaryota; kingdom Metazoa; phylum Mollusca; class Cephalopoda; order Myopsida; family Loliginidae; genus Sepioteuthis; species Sepioteuthis lessoniana. The sequence goes on along the minus strand of OY757931.1, from coordinate 80,508,352 downwards.
ATACTTCTGTACTATTTCCTTAGAGTTTTTTATGATTGAAACTGCTTCGTCAAAAAATTAAAATACATAAAAGATGCTGTTGATTATACAAGATGAAGACTGTTTTTTGTTGAATGCAGAAGTGACGGTCGCAGTGAATTGCAATAAAAAACAATTGCAATTAGGAATACGAAGAATTACACGGATTAAAATTATTTTTCATAAAGACAAATATAATTTGAATCAGATTTTAACTGACCAGATATACTTATTGTATGTAATGCATGAAGAGTCAAAATTTCAAAAAAATATCCTTTGTTGGATTCGTAGTTGTCGTAAAGAATAATAGACAAGTAAAAAAAATAGTTTCTAAAATAAAAGTATTAAAGTTACTAAACTCTTTCAGGCACAACTCATAGTTTCTTATATCCTCACTACGAATATTCTGGTGACTAAACTTAGCCAAGTTTATTGATAAACTAGACGATCAATAAACTAGTTGTAACAGTAGTTAATATTGATGCTTCAGTTTAGAAAGAGTTGATTTAAGGTACTAAGAATAACAAATATATATATACCTCAAATGGTGACATGGACATAATAAAAGGAAAATTCTACCGAGCTGGTTCATGTCAGTACAACTGTATCGTTTCACCACTCAAGCTTTAACGAATCGCTTCGAGGAAAATCTAATGGGTAAGAAGAATGTAAGAAGCTGTTTTGAACAAATACTGTGAGTAGCATCCTAAAAATCTACAGCTGTACAGCCACTTACCGCTGATCTAAAAAGAATCCAAATAAGTCAAGCCCAAATTCTGGACAATAATGGAGGAGTAAATACAAATAATAATTGACGTTTTTCAATGGAATTATGTACAAGGACATACAAACATACAACAAGCAAAAACCTAAGTTTATTAGATCTGGGCTAAATACTGGGTGCCGTCTAGAGGCGTATTAAATGGTTATTGACAATAGGGATGGATAGCAACAGAGAAAAAATGAATCCTACTTATCAACGTGACTCCATGACGATGTTTACTGGACAAACATGGCTGATTTGGAATTTTTTTTTTCTTAGGAATTGAACTTGTACTTTTAGTTCCACAAGGAAATGTCAAACTTAAGTTACTAAAGAAGCGAAAGCATTAGATATTTTGCTTTTGGCCTGATACAATTTCAAGATCAAAAGAACCTTCTGTAGATTGAACTTAATACATAAGCAAATGTATTTTTTTTTCTATCTATGACCGGTGTATTTGACTGATTTTGGCTTCTTTGGCTTCTTCTTTTGTTTAATGGCATATCAACATTCTAGGTTATTAAATGCCAAAGCCATTTTCCTAGAAGAACAGTAGTCGTACTATTAACCCATAGCTGGGAGGATAACGGCGTTCATACCTTTCCCAGGGGTATTTGCCCGAAAGTGAACGTAATAGCGCGACTGGAGTACGAACTCCCTTACTACGATTCTGCAGTCCATCGCTTTAACCATTACACCACGAGGACACCCCCTTGATTGAGTTTGAAAGTGGCGCTTGTAAAATTCAAGTGCAAAACTAAAATTTGATAATTTGATAACTTAGAGTAGTAAGTGTACAATATATATATATATATATATATATATATATATATATATATATATATATATATATATATATATATATATATATATATATATATATATATATATAGTATATATATATATATATATATATATATATATATATATATATATATATATATATATAATATATATATATATATATATATGAAACATTATTACAATAAAAACAACTATTTAATAACGAAATATAGCCGGGGGAAACAATAATTTTTAAGAATTAAAATTTCATAATGGAATTTTTTTCCCATCGTTCACATCGATGATCCGCCATTTTGTTTTGGGCCATCCATCATTTGACAATGTTAAGCATTTCTTTAACTTGATATTCGACGAAAAAGAATTAACTAAAATATAACATTCATTCTCTTGACGGATTGGAATCTTCAACTTGTGAAATTTTTATAAGTGAATATATATATATATATGTGTGTGTGTGTGTGCGCGCGTGTTGGGGGGTGCGGTACAATGGGCAGGGGATTCTTTCTCTCTGATAAATGCCTGCCAAAGTTCCTCGAGCAAAATGTCATCAGTCTAAAGTACCATCACTATTACTTGTGCAACTACTATTAGCAATAATGTTGATAATGATAATTACCCAGCTATGAGTAAAATAATATCGATGCTGTTCTCCTACAACGATGACTTTGGCATTAAATAACCCCACTAATTGATGAGCCAATAAAAATCAGAGCCAAATAATGTGATAAACAATAGCAGTTGCTTTTGTTGAAGAAGAAGAAGAAGAAGAAGAAGAAGAAGAAGAAGAAGAAGAGAGAAGAAGAAGAAGAAGAAGAAGAAGAAGTCACCTTTTTTTCCCCAAATGCACTTATGCATTTTGATAAAGTAATTTTCGTCTTTCATTGTTTCTCTTTTCTTTTGCTTTTCTTTTTCATTATGTGCAGAACATATTGTTCAATTCCAGTTTCGATTTCTACCTCTTAGCAGTAACTTCTAATTTGTATAAGGATTTTTCTTTTTTTTTGGGGGGGGCAAATATATTTAATATATTGTAAACTTGTAGCTTTTTTTTTCGTATTTGCTTCATCATTTCTCGGTTGAAAGGGGCTTTGCGTATCGTCATCAATTTCTTTGTCCGTTGGTCGATTGGTTTACGTTCGTCCTGTGACCATTTTGAGAATTGTCTACAGTATTTTAAAGTGGTGACTGCCCAGATATTTTTACCTTTGATGAGGTTTCAGCTGCCAAACCTTTCTTGATCTTCGGAAGTACTCTTTTTAATTATTTCTTGCATCTCTATTTGTTTGATGGAGTCCAATTCCAATATCAAGCATTTGTAATTTGCTTTTTCTCCAAGAGTTCAAATGATGACCTTATTTTGTAGGTCTATTCCTTTCATTGTTTCTCCTATCACTTTCACATCATCAGGATGGCACCTATTATTACTATTACTCATTAGAGTTTTTTACATCTGCGTTAGCTGATGGTTTTTTCACTGGAGTCTGAGTGGCAGCAAGTCTCCTCAAGTCTCCATGACTCGTCTCAGGATTCTCGCCGTCTCAGCAATGCTGTCGTTTGGATAGTTTCTAACCGTCCGCCAACTTCCAAGTCCTCTAGGCCTTTTCATAATGGTTTAGTTCCTAAAGCACCAGTCACAATTGTCACAATCGTTACTTTCATGTTCCACAGCTCTTTCAATTCTCTAGCAAGGTCGAGGTAATTATTATTATTATTATTATTATTATTATTATTATTATTATTAATTTACTTCCTGCGAGTTTCTCATTCCAGCATTAACTGGTGGTCATTCATTGGAATTTGAGTGGCATTGAGTCACTTCAGGTACACAGACTCTTCTTAGTATTCTGGCCAATCTATCAACACTGCTGAAGTCTCAAATGTCTCCATTCTTTCACTGATTTCCAGTTTCTCCGATCTTCTTTCCAAACATTAGAAGAAATAAACCGTGACATCCCATTTTTGGGCTAAACACCAATATGTCTTGTCACCTGCCCAAGATAAGGTGAATCCATATGTATCTCAAAAGCCTACAAACTTCAATGCGTCTTATTTTTTTTGACAGATTCTGGTTTGTGCCAATAACATTTGGTAGAATGATCAAAATTCACTCTCTTGCACAATTTCCAATCGATCACCTTTTTCACCCAGTCGTGCCTAGTCTTATACTCCTTTTATACTATGGCCAAGTCAGCTGGGACAGTAGAATACACCAATTTCATCCCTGCAGAGGGGTAACACTCTCCTAAAGAGATAGGACACAAAACAATCTGATGGTTAGGATCCAGTAATGCTGGAGCTTTGTGGAATGCGGATATCCCCTTTATTGCCACCGCTCCAAGGTCCACCCAGGCCTGCAGTGGTAGCATTTGCTAAGGTCCTATCTGTGGGTCAAATAGAACTAAACTCTGTACCTATGCTAAACTGATTTGTTTGAAATGGAAGTTTTTGGTATTGAAACTACGTACTTTCGCTAAAATGAATTGTTTGATGTAAAACTGTTTTTGAATAGAAGTAAACTGTGAACTTATTCTAGACTGAATTGTTTGAAATAGAACTGTTTTGACATTTAAGTGAATTGTTCTGACTTTAAACTGCTTGTAAACAAAATTATACAAACCTTAAATGATTGAAATTTAATTAGGCGTAAAAGGACCAAAAAAGGTTTGATACGCCGTAAAACCAACCAACCAACCATCCTTTTATGCTAATTCGCTTCATTTCCTGACTAAGTGATTAATCCTTTCATTCTATTTTCCGCATAATCTCCTCTTTATCGTTATTATTTTCTCCATGATTGTTTTTCACATCAGTGTTAGCTGATGGTCTTTCACTGGAGTTTGAGTGACAGCAAGTTTCCTTTAGTCTCCAGGACTCTTCTCAGTATTCTGGCCGTTATAAATAATAAAGTAGTTTAGATGGACTCCACTTTTTCCTTATGTCCAAGTCCTCCAGTCCCTTTAATAATTCTTTAGTTACCGTACCAAAATCACCAATCACTATTGGTATAATTATCACCTGCATGTTCCATAGTTTCTTCAATTTACTAGCAAGGTCGAGGTACTTATCCTGCTTTTCACATTCTTTCATTTTTATTCTGTTGTCAGTCGGGACAGCAAAGTCGACAATTTTGCAAGTTCTCTTTTTTTTTGTTGATTATAAAACGGTCAGGTCTTCTGTTTGAAATAAGTTGATCGGTTTGTATTTCAAAATCCCATAGGAAGTTAAGTTTGTCATTCTCCAGGAGATATGCCGGGCTATGCATATACTATTTGTTTGCATGGTTAAATTTAAATTTCTTGCACATTTCACTGTGGATCACCTTTCCCACCCAGTCGTGTCTTGTCTTATACTCCTGTGTTACTTTGTTTCATTCGCTTATTATGTGATTGGTGGTTTTGTCTCTCTCACCATATAATCTACATCTGCAGATAGTTCCATTCCGTCCGTCATGTGTCATTTGCCGCTTTTCATAAGTAGCATGGCACATTTTTCTATGCCAAATTCCATCCCAATGTTTTAACTATGTATATCCCTGTGTGCATAAGAGTTTCTATTTCTTTTTCATGTTTGCAAACAGTTTTATGTCGTCCATGTACATTAGATTATTGATCTTTTCCTACGATTCACTAAGTTTGTGGGGACACCCCTCGTGGTGTAATGGTTAAGGCGATGGACTGCGGAATCGTAGTACGCGAGTTCGTACTCCAGTCGCGCTATTATGTTCACTTTCGGGCAAATACCCTTGGGAATGGTATGATCCCCCTTATCCTTCCAGCTATGGGTTAAATAGTACCACTACTGTTCTTTTAGGAGAATGGCTTTGGCATTAAATAACCTACAAAGGTTGATATGCCATTAAACAAAGAAACCAAACCAAACCACTAAGTTTGTATCCAGCTGTGATACGGTTATATAGCATCATCGCAATTACGAATAGTAAAGGTGATAGTGCATCTCCTTGAAATATACTTCTTTGGACCTTTGCTTCTGCTAAGCTTCTCCCTCATGCTATCAATTCTATTTTACAGGTTTTCATGGTTTTACGATTTTATCCGATATTTTGTACATGTTGAGACAGTTAATTATCCAGCTTTTTGGGACCATTTCATATGCTTTTTTGTACTCAATCCAGGCCATGGCTACATTTTTGCCATCTGGTCTTTCTCTCGGTGAGGATGTGATGATCTATGTAAAGTAACTCTCCTGTGCCTGTGGGTCATTTGCGGCATCCTTTCTTTTCTGCAGCTTTTAAACGAGTAGTAAATCTCTCCTCCCTTTTTGTGCTGTTAATATTTTCCACATCATCGGTAGGCAGGTTATTGTTCTGTAGTTGTTTGGGGCGTTTTTTTTATTTGGTCCTTTTGGGTCAATGTGTTCTTTCCTTTGGTCATCCATTCGGTAGGTGTGCTTTTTGCTGGGATCTGTTCATTTTTAGTGCAAATCTGCCGTGAATGGAGGTGAATTTCTGGAACCAGAATCCAAGTATTCCATCATGGCCAGGTGTTTTCCAATTTGATATTTTTTTTAGAGTTGTTTTGAGTAAAGTGGTGTGCATTTTTGCATTTGGGCGTTCTTCGAGTTCTTCTAATTATTTTGTCGTATTGAATATCCATTCGGCTTTTTTTTGTTATGTTCTCTTGGTTGTTATATTTTAGTCTAAAATTGTTCGGTTTCTCATGCATCCTATTGTGGGTATGTTTTCGTGTCATTTCCTCCCTCCCATTTTTTTAGTAGAATTTCCTTTCGTTGTTCTGGAATATCCTGTTTTGTCTGGATTGTTTTACCCTTTGTCGATATCATTTTAAACTTCCTTCTTTCACCAGGACATTCTGCTTTATTTCCTCAAGTTGTATTGTTATTTTTTCTTGTGTTGCCTTTTTCTTTTTGTCTTTCCATATTCCAGCGTCTTACATTTATTTTATCATGTTGACCTGTTTTCGAAGATTTTGTATCTGCGTTTCAAGTCGAATTTCCTATTTACTTTTTTTTTTCGTGTTTACGAGGAGACCCAATTTTCTAAAAAACTAGTTTCACTCCTGCATATATTAGTTCATTTAATTCGGTTATACTATTTGTACACAGGACTCTTCTTTAGTACTTTTCCCCCCGTTTCCGTCTTGATTGTTCTCCATTCTATGTTCCTTAGTGATGGTAAGGTATTCTTTTCCCCCACATATCATATTTACCCAACCCCTCCGCTCGGGCAGGATATGACACAAGGTCAATTTTAAGCGGAGTTTAACAGGTTTGAATTCAGAGTTTTCCTTCTCCTAGACTAGTTGCCTCCCCAAGGCTTATGAACCTAGTCTGCCCTACTATTTACCCATAGCTGGAGGAAGAATAATTGGATTCATACCTTTCCCAAGGGTATTAGTGCTATGTGAAATACAATCAATCTCGTCCAGGATTTGAACTAGTGTCGCCGTGTCCATTTCCTGCGACGATAACCATTACACCACGGGCACCTTTTCCCCGCTTATAGTTCTCTTTGAATCTTCTAGATGTAGTTTTTCTTCTTGTGATCGTGTTTGCTCTGTTTTATTTGGTTATGTGGCATTTCTATTTTCCGAAATTAGTGGTTCATTTAGGTTAGACTGTTTTTATTTGTCAATACATGGTGTGTCAGATATTGTATTACTCTCCTGTTCATTATAATTTTCTGGTGTATTTCTAGTATTTCAATGTAATAAACAAACAGCGTTTCTTCATTATTGTCCGAAGTTGGCCAGCAAGTCTTTGGCTTGTTGTCTAAAAGCTAGCACATTCTTGCCAAATCTCTATCATTGCTTTTCTCTATCCTCTTTGTGTAGGGTTGCTCCTAAAATAACAGTAATGTGCAAGTTGGTTGTCTTCCCTTGACCATGTTTTGTGTTTGCGTCACTGATTTGTGTGATTCTGCAGTCCCTTAATTCGTCGTTCGTGTAACTAAAAAAAGAACAGCCAACATTTTCAGGATGACCATCGAGTTTCCCATGTTGTCTATCAGGAGAGCACCTGCCAATCATGATACCCAGGCCTTTTTCCCAGGTCCCACGTTGTATCATATTTATATTTAACATTTTTATCATGGGTGGTATATTGTGGCTATCCCAGACCCGGGGGTCGTTTAAAATCTGTGCCCCTGATACAGACTTGACCTTATTTTCTCTAAGAAAACACTCAAGCGGGTCACAAAAAAGCATTTTTTTCCTTTTCCTCTTCTTTCTTTTTCGCCTCTTACATATTTTCATTCCTCCCGTATATTCTTAAACTTAAGTTTTAACTTGGTAAAAGTTCACGTTTATGCTACTTTTTTAAATTCAGATGTATTTTACGTCCCGAGCAATTGACTAGTGAGGACCAGTTATGGTATGATTAAGCTCTGAAAGAATTATTTCAATCTGGTTATTCTTAGACCGACAAATAACAATAGAAATTACATTAAAACCAGCGACAGATATTAACATTTGAGCGATAACTTAGCTACCTTCTCGGGTCGTCACTTTGGGATTAGAGCATGATAGTAAGCAGATTTCCTTTTCTTTGACTTTTCATTTGGCTTCTAAGAATGTTTTTGTGAACATTTATGTCTCATCCCACTTGTTTTTTTTTTTTTTTCCTTCTCTCCTATCAAACTCTTAATTAATTTACAAGAAACGAAAGATTCTAATTTAACAGGTACTACCCTGGCACAGACAATAATGTCTAAATATTTCGAAAAAATACCAGCTCATTGGCCCAGTGTGTAGGGTGTTTGCCATGGTACGGGAGACCCGGGTTCAATCCTAGGTCGGGTCATACCAAAGACTTTAAAAATGGTACTTGATACCTACTTGCTTAACACTAAGTATTATAAGGTACGTATCAAGGGTAAAGTGGAGCAAATCCAGGAAAGGAGTAGCGCCCTCACCTGCACCTTGGTGTAGTAGCTATTGAAAAGGGAGCCTTTGGGTCAACCTCGACTATAGTCGCTTACGTTACTTTACTTATTTCTTGATAATGCAGTTGTGTTTTTAAGTCAGTTCTAATTGGACTTAGTCTCTTACAGAATTTTCTCTCTTTTAGTCGAGACGTTCTGTTCCATCTCTTGAGTTAAGCATTCGGGTGGCAGTTTATTAGTTTCCTAACATCAGTATCTTTTTTTTTTGTTTCAGCAAGCGTCACGTTTATCCGAGTGAAACTGTATTTCACTTCTGCTTTTGCCGTGGTGTTAATTTTTATAACTTTTTTGTTTTAAATTCTCTACTTTGCATGACTTTTATTCTCCAACATGATTCTTTTCTTATGCCTTCTTTATTTTATAGTAAGAATGTTGAAATTTGCTTCATTCATAAATTTATACAGGTTTTATTGCTTTCCATTTCTGTAATTTCCATATTTCTATTTGGTAATATTTTTAGAAACTTTTAAAATCTCTTTATCATCATTAAATATTTTTACATTGCTTAATAAACCTCCTAAATTGTCATCATTTCGTACATATAACAATAAGTTTCCCTCATAGAATATAAAGCCTTATTTTTCAGTAGTAGCTTTATATCCATTGTCTGTGTTTTAAGTTCTATAGAAAGAGTTAAAAGAACTATATAAAAAGGTCAAGGAAAAAATGATTCTCCTTGGAAGAGATCATTGTTAGTGTTCAGATTATTGGTTTTGAGAATGTCTTTTTCATAGATTATTTTGAAGTTAGTATTACGTTTTTCCATATTGTATTTTAAGAATGTCATTTTACCTTGGCATATCTTTAAGTTGTTTAAAACTTTTAGATTCAATCAATTAGGTAACCTCTCAAAGACCATTCTGTAGTCCAGCCAACTACATTCAACTTTTTTCTATTTGGATTTCCAATGCTCCATAAATATCCGGCTCATGACAGCATTTGCAGCCAAATGATTCTTTTTTGCCAACTGTTTGTTCCGATTGAGAGATTTTCCCTTACTTTCAATGAATTTGACTCTTCTCCCTTAGAATCATTTTACACGTTGTTGAAAGGCTTTTGATTGGTCTGTATATTTTTGTGTTTGTTGTTTCTTTTGCTTTTGGTCGTAGGTAAATTACTCCTTCTGAGAGCTTATCAGGAATTTTTCCAGGTTTATTAATGATTTCTCAAATAGGTTTCGTCATTACCTGATGGTGGAGCCATAAGTTTGTTATTTCATCAAAGTGACTTCGATTTATATGTGCGTTTAAGTGTCTCCAAAATCTCTTCTACGTTTATCTCTTCGTTCATTTGCGGATCAAAATGTTAATAAATGTGTTTCATATTTCAAATCCCCCTTTTATTTTTATTCTATGATTTCTTTTATCTCCTTATATGATTCTACAATGGCTTCATTTCTTCAGTTGTGGTGGTTTTCTTTACAACTTTTGCCTCTATTCTTATTTGTCGATATAATCTTTTTGGGTCGTCTTAAAATATTTTGTTGTGTCGAAAGAATTTTGTTCATTTTTCATATTTTCAGTTACCCGGGATTTTTGTCGGAATTTTTATTTTAACTTTTCTTTTATTATCTTATCAGTTGATGTTATCTCATATTGTCTTTTTCTTGCTTTTTCTTTTTTTCATCTTCATGCCCTTATTCATTTCATCAAGTATTGATATTTCCCCTCAGTGTTTTTCTCTTTCTTTTTGAATCCTTAATCTCCATTTGGGTTGCTTAAAGCTATTTTGTTTATATGTCATGGTTTTCTGGGCGTATTAGTGTAGCAGTCGCATATATTATTTTGGTTAAAAGCCACAAATTTGGTTTATTTGCTGATACTCATGTTAATAATTGTCAGACGTTTATATTACTTCTTTTCGAAGAGGCGATGTTTTGCTTCGATTAGTAAAATTAAGATTCACACACACACACACACACACACACACACACACACACACACACACACACACACACACACACACACACACACATTAAAAATGAAGTAATTATTCTTCAATTTCTTATTATCATTATTATTAGCAGTATATATATATATATATATATATATATATATATATATATATATATATATATATATAGATGACTATATATATATATATATATATATATATATATATATATATAGTATTTGTGAAGCTCAGTGGTAGGATATCCAGTGGGGATGGAACTTATTACGTTCAAAGAGCGTGAAGACAACGTTTGGCCCCTGAAGATTTTGTTCTATAGTCATGATTGGGGTTAGTTCGACAGATGAATAGAATAGTTTCGTTTGTCAGTCCTTTCTCTTGAGAGTCAGTATCAAATGTCGAAGAGGAAGGTTTAGCTTTTCGTTTCATTTGACATATTTCTATGGTGTTATGTGTAAATATTGTGTACAGGGAAAAAACTAGTCGTACTCAGTGGAATGCTTTGTGTAAAGTCTTTCAGTTTCTATCCATACACACACACACATACACACACACACACACACACACACACATATATATTGTAATTTAGGGTTAAACAAACCTTACTCGCTCTTAGATATGGGCTTTTAGGTTTGATTTGGTTTGTATGGGTTTTATGGCATATCACACATTGTAGGTTATTTACTGCCAAATCCTTTATATATATATATATATATATATATATATATATATATATATATTAAATATACATACGATTTGTAAACACATTTTGTAGATAACATTATTAAAGGAGCCTGAGCTCTTTTTTGCACAATAAAATTGTTTCAAGTATTACCAGATAACACTCACAATTTAACATCAGTCATTTGTTTGCACACAGTTTATTCTATATGTGGCATAAATATGACCTTAGCAGGTGCTTCCACTCTGGATCAGTGTAAACCTGGATGCAATGACACTGAAGGGGTGCCCCACATTCGTTTAATCTCCATGGCTTGAGCCTCACTATCCTATGGTTTCATTTCAAATCGAGGACACTCGTTGAGGTGGGGTCATACACCTCTGCTGAGATGTAGTCGGTGTATTCTACTATCCTAGCCGACTGGTATGTAGGATAGGATTGAGTAAGGGCATATTGTATTTTGAGGGAAAGTTAAAGTAATTTTCCCTGAGAATTTTCTGCTTAATAGGAGGTCAGAGTTATTAAGTAGATGAGGAAAGAGTTTGTGTCTGAAATCCTTTTTTCATTCCTTTTTCTTCACAGTTTTAACGTGATTTAAAGATTATTACAAATTCCAACTACACACACACACATATATATATAATTTTTTAATCACTTTAAAACCGTCAAGAAAAAGGAATATATGTATATATACCAAACCCTTACGCATGGGCCGGATGTAACACAAGATCAATTTTTAAAAGGAGATTTTCAGGTGTGAATTCAGAGTTTTTCTTTGAGACTGGTAACCTGAGTAAGGGTAAAATAAAAACCCTCTTCACCTTACTATTTACCCATAGCTGGAGGAAGAACAACTGAATTCATACCTTTTCCAATGTGAAATGCAATTAGCCACATCCAAAATTCGAACTCACGTCAATATGTATATATATATATATATATATATATATATATAGTTGGTATCATACAATAACTGATGTTTATACAACAGCATTGCTTCTAACAAAGCCTTCATCAGATAATGATTCTGGGTTCAGGCATGGTTTCAGGACCGAAGCACCATTACCACAAGCCCAGAACGCCCCAGCATTATCTCACGACACCACCAGACTTTGTCAGATTGTTGTCACTCAATGGGATTGTCAGATCCATGCTGATGCAGTTAGAGCCTTATCTTAGATCTTTTCCATGCATGTCCTCTTGTCTGATGGAGGAAGTCCAAGACTAGTCAAGAAAACGGAGGTTGAGTTGGCAATAAAACCTCTGCATCCGACTCTGATAGGAAATACATTTGTTATCCAGTCATTTCGGACACAATGTTCTCGCAGATCTTCATACTGGTGCCTAGTCGAAATCTTCTTCAAAAAGGACCGTTTACTCAATAACGAAAACTTTTTTTGCTTTAACGGACAATATATATATATATATGTATGTATGTATGTATACAGAATACTACTTTCCACCAAGTCTTCCGTATGGGGTAGACATTTTATGCAGCAAGTAATAAGAGCTTGCATGCCCATAGTATGTTGGGCAGTGCTCTTTGCTAGTATTCCCCGGTCCAATTTGACCCGGAGTGGAAGTACCTCTTTGGGTCACATCTGTTTGAAAATATTTCTTTTCCGTTAGAAAACCTGAAGACACACAACTGTAAATAATGTGCACTAAGAATTGTTAACTGAATCTATAATTTTCTCTTAAGGATTAGACTTTTTAGTGTTTGATAGAAATGCTTGAAACCAAGTAACTGTGCACAAAGAAATGACTAATATTGAACAGAATTATTAGTGTTTGATATGAATACTTGAAACAATGTGACTCTGAGCAAACGCATGTCTTTTATTAAAATAGTTAATCGATTGAATACAAATCATTATTAGAAGGAAGTATATGATATCATAGAACTGTAAATTATTTGTATCAAGAACAGTTACTTGAAGTTATAATGGTTTACGAATGATTATCATTACTCGGATGAAACCACTTACAAAAGAGGTATGAAATAAGTCAACAATGGTTGGTATCCCTAAAACCAACCAACCAACCAACCAAACAGAAACTGCATACCGAGCTTGTATGAGGGTTTCTACTGAAATTAACAATGCTTCAGATTCCACGGACAACAAAATAAGATCATCAATTTGACAGGTTTGGTTGTTTTCGTCTATTTGTTAAATGGAATATCAACCTTCAATGGATAATTCAATACAAAAATCATCTTTGTATTAGAACAGTAGTCGTGCCATTTAACCCGTTGGATGGGATATATTTCCAAAGGGTATTAGCCCCAAAGTGAACGCAATAGCCTGACTGGAGTTCGAACTCGCATACTCGAGTACCACAGTCCAGCACGTTGGCCACTACATCTTGGACACGCCCCTGACTGACTGCAAGTTTTTTTTTTTACTTTTGTCTCTATTATTTTTGTCTATATATACCCCCCCATATATATATATATATATATATATATATATATATATATATATATATATATATATATATATTCTGTATATTCAAGTTTCTAAGTGAGGAAACAATTCATTGAATAGAACAGCTGTTCTTAAAAATAAGCCCTCATCATATTCTTTGTTGTTGATGCTCAAGAGAATAATTTGGGGTAATTGTTTCCAACGCCTTTTTCAGTAGCAATGAGATGGCACAGTGTTTACTAAATGAAGCTGACGATTCAGGGTGTATGGTCCATTTACTGCAAGGAGGTGCAGAAGGCAAACTCGTAAAAATTACCCACTGAGCTGAGGGAACCGTTTCGTTTTGCTTCAGCATGAAGTCTTTTAACATCATATCTTTTTAAAAAATATCACTGATATTTAAATATCTATCTATCTATCTATCTATCTATTTCAGTGAAATAATTTCTGTTTCTTGGTTACTTCTGCATCTATCTATCTATCTATCTATCTAATTCAAATCATTTCTACATATCTATTTCTGAATCATGTCAAGTCTATCAATCTATAATAATTTTTCTAGTCTCCTGCTTAAGCAGGTTTTCAGCATACTTTAAAATGTATAACGGGAGACTTTCCTACACGAGGGTTAGCGTCATCACAAATATATTTGGTTCACTGGCATTCCTATTGTAGGTCGCTTCAGACATAATTTGCATTGTATTGCCTAATTAGATTTCCTCGATCGAAAGAGATAAAGCGATTAGTTTTTTTATTCATTTCCACTGATGAGCACAGTGTCCGTATTTCATTTGGTATATTTGTTTAACTGACTGTCAATCGACTTGAGTTAAGATTTTATAAGAACTGTAGTGGTACTAGTTAACCCATCCCTGCGGGATAAGTGAGTTCAGACATTTCGCCAGTGTTTAATCCCAAAATTGAACGTCAAATAATAATTTGAGCTCGAATTCGCTAAGTACAACTTTGCAGGCTTGCATCGTTATTTAGAAGAAAATAAGTCCATTTGCTACCGGCTTTATTTGGTCTCTTGAATAAAAATCCCAAGAGATAATTCTTAAGACAAGTAAGTAAAGTAAAGTTGTCTCCCTTTAGTCGAGGGCAACCAGAAGGCTCCCTTTTCAATAGCTACTACACCGAGTTGTACGGGAAGGTACTACTCCTTTCCATGGAGTGCTCCCCTTTACCCTCGATACATACTTTATACTGCCGAGAATTAAGCAAAGAGGTATCAAGTACCATTTTAAAAGTCTTTCGTATGACGTGACCTGTTATTGAACCCAGGTCTCCGGGACCATTGGGGAACACTCTAACCACTAGGCCAAAGTAGACGCTTAATAGACTTTTTTGTCATTATCTCAGAAAATCACAACAAATACATTCTTATGAAATATTCCATATTTCTGTGAATCAAACCAGTCATTGATATGTAAAACTTTCTAAGTTAAAAATATTCATAATTTAAATTTCTGTTGTGTGACACAATAAACTCCTCTTTCTCTGATTGCACATATTTAGATGCAATTATGCATGTTCTCGTTGGAGCTAGCATATCTGTATCCATGTTTATGTGCATTGGCGAAACGTACATGTATATATATGCATGTGGGTGCATGAGAGTGTGAATGTATATGTGTGATCTTTGAGGCTGCATATGTATGTATATATGTTGATGTATGTTTATTGAAATATCAAAAGGATAGTTAAAGAAACTAATGAGGTCGGCTAATTTTATAGATGTAAAAATGAAAGAGAATTTTTTAAAAATGTTCCTGATCAACAGAAGTCTTTGGCGCCAGTTCGGTCAGATATCAGTTGCCAAGAATGTAATTTCCTAAAGTTCTTTACTTCTGGGAGGTCCACGCTAGAGTCGGGGTAATTTTCAAGAAACCAGTGCCTTATATATTCAAGGTGGCAATCATGAGATAGATGAATGGCAACATTACCAGTGATTATTTGTCTAAGAGATAAAGTCTGATAATTTTTGTCACTTAGAATATTCGAACTATTTCCTTCATTTTTATTGTTATACTTACCACATTTCGACCGATATGTCCTTTGGTCTTCTTCAGATGTTTTATGTCGAACTCGGGAGCCTGCACAAAACCTCGAATAGAACCCTTTATTTAATCCACGGTAGTAGAGTGTTTTCATTTCATTATCCAAGACTAGGTACAAGTGTTCAGTTATAGTATGTATTCCTTGTTATTCTCATCGGATGTTGAGATTGAACATGCAACCTCCAGATAATTTTACTCGGAAGTACTTTTCGACGAAACATCTCATCTACTCCGCAATCTGTCCTATAGTGATGTTTGTAGGGGTCTTTCCCCTGCTTATCGTCCACTTAAACAGTAAATAGAGGACAAACGCATTGCCACCAAGAGCAGTGGTGGTTCAGCAGCCACGCCATAAAGAGAACCTTCACTCGCTCTGCATTATTCGTATCAAGATGTATATAGACATTAGAAGTAGGAGTCGTCTGTAAAATAAAGTGAGAGAGAAAACAGTCCAAGTTTTTTTTTCTGCAATTTTGTATCGCGTTAGTGAAGGGAATAGTTCCGAAGCCCATATTGCAAAGTATTACTTGGATAAACCAGGAGAGCTATTGTCATCAATAGAAACGATCAAACCCTTTTTTATAGGGTTCGTTTAGATCCTTTTTTTGTGGAGTTGATTCGTGGTTTGTATGGTTTCAAACAAATCTGATGCTCGATTGATCTCACTTTTAAAAACAAACACAGTGTTGTCGTTTAGATGAACCAGCCAGCGAAACATGAAGAGCAGCAAAAAATATAGCAACAGCCACAGAAAAGTTTTTTTGGTATATATTTAACTCCCATTTTAGGGTATATACAAAAGGTTCTAAAAAGGCCAAGGGACATACGAGAAAGGAATGCTTTTAAAATTTTGAATTTTTGCCGTATTGATTTTTGAAAGGTTAAATCATTTTTTGGAAACAATATGCCAAGTTTGTTAGACTGTTGGATAAATGTTGGCTATAGAATGCAATTTTTATGAGTCGAGGTCATTTTCATTTTAGTCAGGTTGAGAACTTTTTACCACTCTCCCCTAATAATGTACTTGTAAAATCTATATATGTAAGAGAAATAAAAAAAGAAATAAGACGATAGTCTTTCCGTGAAAGCTATATATCCAAACGACTATGTTTTTTTTTTTTTTTTATGTTGAAGCTTTCACAACGAACGTTTTGCTTCTGTCGATGTTCCTGCCAAATCGTATGTTTTTATTCGTTTAATTTTCTTTTTACTTACATTCCTTCCTACTTACCTTGACCAGTAAATTACAGGTGCCGTTTCCAATCCCTATATTTGAAATCGTAACATTGCTGGGCGGACGATAATTGTCATAAAAATGTAAGAGGCTTCAATTTAATGATTTCCTTAAAATGATTTTTTTTTCTTTTTTCTTTCCCTTCTCTTCAATCTTCGTCGTGGAGGAGTTTCTCTTAGTTTTATTTATTTTACATTGAAAGATGCGTATCTAACGGTAAATGTATAATAAGCTTTTCATTTTATTTCTTTATTTACTATAACGTTATTTATTTATGTTTTTCATATGCATGAGATTTTCGCTGATGCTACTGCTCATACCACTATACACACCATCTTTAAATCCTAGTTGTCCCAACTTGGCCGACACGCACAAAAAATAAAACAGTAGAAAATTATTGAGATCTCTCCCTGTGCTCATGCGCAGTTATCACGGTTTTTAAATTTTTAAGATATCCTTTTTTAAACTTTGGTGAATTCCTATAAAGCTAAAAGTGCATGGAAATTAAATGGAGATGGATATATACGCACAGTGCGGAAATCTCTTGTTTTCAAGCACACAGGCCACTTGCATGTTTACCTTGGCCACAGACTTGAAAACTAAGGCTTGTCAAAGAGGTTCATTTGGACCCACATGAGGTATGAATAAAAAATTGTCTGAGGTTAGGAAAGCATAGATTCTCACATTCGGGGGAATTTATAAGTTAGCATTTTATAATAAAACAAAAATCTCTGCATCATTTGTACTAATTGTCAGGTATCTTACATTTTGTACCGGGCTTATCAAACTGGTCTGTATGGTCACATGGAAGTGAATCAAATTGTGACAGCCGAAATAATAAAAACATAGTTATCCACAGGGGTTAATTTTTCTAGTTAAAATTTATCAATCCTTTTCTAACAGGAGAACAAACATTGGTGAATCATGAAGGCAAGTTATCAGATACACCTAGCAGAATTATTGATTAGGTATGATTGCTACTGGTAATGAGTCGTTTACGTACGACCTGTCCAACTTATTGGGAGCATTGAATTGAACGACTTATGTTGAAGCGAAAAAGGCAAATTTTATGCAAAATTTAAACACCGTTTTTAAAGAAGTGTTCATTGAAATGAATTTTGATCTTGAAGCAAATATCTCTGTACAAAATGAAAGGAATTGGCTATTACTCTACGAACAACAACAAAAAAAAAGAAAAAATTCAGTGAAATATCCCTAGCCTGACGCATATATTGAGTCGATTTTATTAACTTTTCGAGTTCTTATAGACTGCAATCATCATTGAGATCTTGTACATTGGTCTTGCGCATGAATTTCACGGAAATTCTATTCTTGTTCAGAGTACTAACATGTCATCTAGTCAGTTAATATAAATAATTCGTCATTAAATAAACGATTCATTGCCGGAAAGTTTTCAATACAATAAAGGATTATACTAAAGGATACCTCTTGATATGTCACCCCCAGGATGAGAGTGAAAACCATAAAAATCCTATGGCATTGTAATATAGGTCTAAAGCGCTCTGAGGTATGGATAATGATGCTTTGGCTCCAAAACCACGCCAAAATCAAGTGTTTGACACACAGTCGATCTTTTCAGCTGTTGTTTTTTTATATATACATGCAGAACCAGACGCATAGGTTTCTCCACATGTCCCTGGGAAGATCTTTCAAGAACTCTTTCACTTTGGTCACCAGCACACGCCTTGTGTTGAAGGCAGAGTGGTTGGTGTCTTTCTCAACCGTGCCCAGTTCATAATAATCCATGGAATTAACAAGAAAAATTTGTGTTGGAGTCACCAATATAAATCTGGCCCTGAATGAGGACCTTCGCTGATTCTCGTACAAGAGATTCAAGGGAAAAATCAAACAACCTTGACCTAGGCAAAAAGCGTTTGAATTAGCTGAGGTATCCTGATGAACAAGAGATAATCTAGTTCCTCTCAGATAAAGAGAATTTCTGACAAAACCAGTTACACAACCCACACAATAACCGGTATCTAGCTTACAATCCATATAGTGTCCCATGTATCATGGGAATCAAGGGTAGCAGTGGTTTTATTGCTGGTCTAATCTAGGCCCTTCCTTCACAGACTATAGTCAAACTAAGAATATATATATATATATATATATATATATATATATGAAAATTGTTTGAATGGGTGAATATATCATAATTATATAGATTAATCATAGTCATCATCATGTCGTGCCGCCACCACGGATATCCCTGACCCTCTCTCGTCACATCTCCCTATCGTTCATCGCTTATGGCAGGTCTTCAGGGCTATATCCCATATCCTCCCATAGCTACTGTATGTATGTTCGAGCTGGTCATCCTACTTTTACTTGGCCATATGCGGGGGTCCATAGGAGTACATCACTTATGAGCTCGTCCCTGCTTTCCCACCAGTGTCCTGCGTGTCTGGTTCGTCTAGCTTGAATAGTTTTCGTGATGGGAGGTAGGTAGCCATATAGTTGGTGTTTTGTGGGGTGTTGCCGCCAGGACTTGTTCAATATTGCTCACAGCATTCTTGTGTAATTGCCGTCTAGCTTTTTCTCCATCCGTTTTGTTAGCGTCCAAGCAGCGGTCGTGTCGATACTGCTATATAGATTAATAATAGAAACTTATTTCACTTGAAGAAAAAAGATTGTTGATGAAAACAAAAGTTACAAGTATTTTCTTATAAGAAAAGGTAATATGACCCGATATAAAGAAAAGGTTATGGCAATTTACATTGTTTTAAATTTAGAAAATATACTTTGTACGTGTAAAAATCATTTTGTGAGCATGTCATTATGGAGGAGGGAAATTATATCTATGCACGAAGATGTAATCGTAAAAAAGATGATAATCACCTGTAGAGATTATAAGTAGCAACATTACTAGCGGGAAAGAAGAGTATAGCATTAGATATGTTTTTGCTCGTGAAAAATAATCAAGTGAAACTGAAATAAAATATCAGCTTGAAGGAATAGAATATTTGATTTTAATTCAAGAGAAATAAAAACAAGCGTTCAGTGGAAATAGAAAGGAATCTATATCGACTGAACGGTTCATCGATTTTATCACTTTATCGATAAGATTCAATTTGGCTCCAAATTAGATAAAAATTGGATTCATCTATTTAAGATATTAATTGGTTAAGTAATTGTATCTTTAACAATTTAGGAGGGAAATGATTTCGAAAATTATGTTAAGTTTTAATATTTTAAAATTGCGAGGCTATTCGAATATCATCAGCTACCATCTCAAAAAAAAATCGACTTCAATAACGAAGATAATGATTCCTCAATAAATGCAAAATTTCAGGAATAAGAATTAGCAACTTCTCGAGCCTTTTTTTTTTTTGTGGGTTGTTGGGTTGGTTGGTTGGATTTTATGGTATATCAAGCTTTGTTGGTTATTTAATTTCAAATCCATTTCATGCGAATAATAAGTCCTATTTTAAACTATTCAGTTTAGCATACAAAAACAGTTTCATTTCAAACGATTCAGTTTAGCAAAAGTACGCAGTTTCAATTTAAGTATACAGATTAATTTTCAAAAACATTTCTATTTCAAATTATTCAGTTTAGACAGATAGTTCTAATTCAAACAATTCAGTTTAGCTTAAGTATGCAGTTTAAATATCAAAGTAGTTCTATCTCAAGTAATTAATTTTAGCATAAGTGTGCAGTTTAGTTCTACGTGACCCATAAATAGGGCCCTATAAGGTGCTACCAGTCTGGGACAGAGTGGACCTGGGAGCGATGGCAATGAAGGGGTACACAACATTTCTGAAATTTTCAGTATCACTTGAACCTCACCATCAGATTGTTTAGTGTCATATCCAGGACACTCTTTGTGGGGTTTACCCTTCTGCAGAGATGCAGTCGGAGTTTTCTACACCCCCAGTCGACTGGGCAATACACAAAGTTAAAAGTAAAATCAGTTTTATTTCAGATAATTCAGTTTAGCATAAGTAAGTATTTCATATGTCAGAAGAGGTTCTATTTCGAGCACTTTAGTTTAGCGTAAGCACGCACTTTAAATGTCAAAACAGTTCTATTTTCAACAATTCAATTTAGTATAAATACGCAATTTAAATGTCAAAAACATTAAATTCTCGAAACCACAGTTTAGTTTTATTTAACCCATAGATAAGACCCTATCAGTTGCTACTAGTCCGGGAGAGAGTGGACCTGGGAGCGATGCCAATGAAGTCGTAGATATGCAGCTGTCACTGAGAGCAAGGGCTCATTTACTAAATGTTGATTGTACATGTATTTTTTATTGTTTTTTTGGCTGTTTACATTGTTTTTTTTTCTCAGTTTTGTCCCTTACTTTTGGACAATCCTATTTTGAAAATAAATAGATATGTTATAATTCTTTTTCTATCCTTTGCAAATGATTCCAATTTTAGTATGTTATTATGGATCATAACGACTACCAGTTGTCAAAATTTCAGCTTTTCACACTTGTTATTTCTAACAAATATTAGGTTTTAAAATTTTGTCCCTTAGTTTTGGACGCTACTGTATTTATATGTTTGCTATGCCTGTGTATATGTTTGAAAGAGACAGCACGTGTGTGTGTGTGTTTTTTTTATTTCGTAAATAAGACGTTATAAAATAATCATCCATTCACACAAGAGAAGAATAATCTGGCACGAAACAGTGTCATTCGACATTCAACGCCATTTTGAACGCTGACAACGAGAAAGCCGATCCTAATCAAAACTAAAATGAAATTTTTCAACACTTTCTGTTTTCGTGTTTGTTCAAAAAAGCCCTGAGAACGTATTTTCTAAAGAAGATCAAGACAAGAATTCGACCCCTTGAGCTAATTTGATTTCAACGAAGCGAAAGACTGCAACTTATTTATGATTAAACAAAATAGGAATTTAAAAAAAAAAGAAAATTTTAGAGCGAAATTGGAAAATGAATTGCTGGGTATGTAGGCTTGGAATTTGTAGAAGTATTACTGAACTGAGAGTCGTACTTCTTTATCTGCGGGCAGTTTTAGATTTGCCGACGTTAAAGTCACATCTGTGGCCCCTTTTCTACGGAATTGCTTTCGACATTAAATTGAAGTTGAGCTTCTTAATTATATGTTCGCTTAGAAATAGACTGGAGTGGGGGATTCAAGAGAGAGATATGAATTTTAAAATTATTTTGAAACCAGAAATTTTGAACCTGGTTGTGATTTTTTTTTGACATCAGATTGGGATTAGTAATAGAAAAGAATGGGAAATAATTGACTAACCTGGAGAAGCAAAAAAAAAAAAAAAGAAAGAAAACTACCTCGGTCATTGTCGAATCGAAACCAAAATATTTCAAACATTGAAAAACAATAATAAATATTAAAATATTATTATTTACTCCTTTAGAGTTTTTACACATCAGTGTTACCTGATGGGTTTTCACTGGAGTTTGAGTGACAGCAAGTTTCCTCAAGTCTACAGGACTCGTCTCGGGATTCTGGCCGTTCTCAGCAATGCTGTCATTTGGATAGTCTCTACCTGTCCGCCAACTTTCGAGTTCTCGAGGCCTTTTAATAATCCTTTAGTTATTGTGCCAAAAGCACCAATCACAATTGTCACAATCGTCACTTTCATGTTCCACAGCTTTTTCAATTCTCTAGCAAGGTCATGGTACTCATCCTTCTTTTTCATTCCTTCAGATTTATTCTGTGGTCCGTCGGGAGAGCAAAGTCGACAATTTTTCAAATTCTCTTTTTTTGTTGATTATTAAAAGGTCTGGTTTTCTGGCCGGGTTTAGGTGATCCGTTTGTCTGTTAAAGTCCCAATGGAGTTTATGTATGTTATTTTCTATGACAGGTGCTGGGTTGTGCATATACCATTTGTTAGTATGGTCAAATTTAAATTTCTTACACATTTCCCAGTGGATCACCTTGCCGACCCAGTCGTGTCTCGCCTTATACTCCTTCTGTGCTAATTTGCTGCATTCGCTTATTATGTTATTGATCGTTTTGTCTGTCACCGCATAGCCTACATTTACTGTTTTATTGCGCCTTATCTATTCTCGCTTTGATATGGTTGGTTCTTATGGCGTTGTCTTGTGCTGCTATAAGGAGAGATTCTGTTTCTCTCTTAGAGTTTCCTTTTCTTTGCCAGGTCCATGTTTTCTGGTGTGAGATATTGTTTATTCGTCGTTTAAAACGGCCAGAGAGTTGTTTTCCTCCCATTTTTGTTTCTTAGTAGTTGTCATTCTATCGTCTATCGTGTTGTCCGTATCCTTTCTGATGGCTGTGATCAGTTCTCGTTCGTGTTTTTCTATGTAGTCTTCGAGCCGTTGTATCGATGCGTCAACACTGTCTTCGATGCTGGCAAGTCCTCTTCTTCCCTCTTTTCTAGATACATACAGTCTGTCAACGTTGTTTATGGGGTGTAATGCCTTATGCATGGTCATTATTTTTCTTGTTCTTTGATCCATTTGTTTAAGTTCATCTCTGGTCCACTTGAGAAAGGATCCCGAAAATCTAACGAAGGACAGCCCAAATATTTATTCCTTTGATGAGTTTTCCACTGGAGAGTTTTATCTCGAGGAGTTTTCTAGTTCTCCCTAGATATTCTTTTCGAATTTTGTCTTTCATTTCCGCTTGTTTGATGGTGTCAGCCTCCGAGATACCCAAGTATTCGTAGGTTTCATTTTCTCCGAGCGTTCAAATTTTGTCGTGATTTGGTAGTTCCATTCCGTCAGTCATATGTCGTTTGCCACTTTTTCTATGCTAAATTCCATTCTTATGTTCTGACTATATTCTAATGGTGTGTATGAGAGTTTCCCGTTTTTCTTCATTTTTTTGGAAAAAAAGTATTATTATTATTATTATTATTTTGGGAGTTTTTCTCACCAGCGTTAGTTGATGGTTTCTCATTTGAGTTTGAGAGGGAGCAAGTCACTTCAAATCGTCAGGATTCTTCTCAGTATTTTAGCTGATCTTAATAAAGCTGGAAATGATGGTATCGACTCATTCTCTTATTTCTAAATGTTCCACTCCCTGCATCATCCATTGCTGACTGCACAAAAAGTACCATTTACAATTGGTATCACCATCATTTTCATGTTCCACACATTTTTCTATTCTCAAGCAAGGTCGAGGTACTTATCTTTCTTTTAGTTTTCTTTCAATTTTGCACTGTGGTAAGCCGGGACAGCTAAGTCCACAATTCGGCAAGTTCACTTTTTTTGTGAACAATTACAAGATATGTTCGTCTGGCCAAGATTAGGTGATCCGTTGTATTTCTAAATCCTAGAGGAGTTTGAGTGTCTCATTTTCTAGGACGGGTTCCATGTTGTGCATATAACATTTGTTTTTATGGTCGAATTTAAATTTCTTTCACAATTCCTAGTGGATCGCCTTAGCCACTTCCTAATTTCTAGTCTTATATTCCTTCTGTGCTAGTTTGCTGTATTTGCTTATTATTGACCGTTTCGTCTTTATAATCACATAACCCACATTTTCTATTTTGTTGCGTCTTTTCTATTCTTGCTTTGAAATAGTTGGTCTTTATGGCGTTGGTTATACTGATTTTTGTAAGAGATTCAGTTTCACTCTTCAAGTTTCCCTTTCTTAGCCACGTCCAAGTTTTTTTTTTCGTCCGAGCTGTCGCTTGTTTGTGTCTTAAAACGTCCTTACAGTTGTTTTTATTCCCATTTTTGTTTTCGATTTTTTTTTCTCTGTTGTTCCTCGTATTGTCCGTATTATTTCTGGTGGCTGTAATCAGTCTTCCCCTGTACGTTTTTATGTAGTCTTCGAGTCATGGTATTGATGAATCAACGCTATCTTGAATGCTGGTTAGCACTCAACCCCTTTCTTTTCTTGAACCATATAATCTGTCTACGTCATCTCTGGGATGTAAGGCTTTATGCATCGTCATTAGTTTTCTTGTTCTCTGGTCCATTTGTTTAAGTTCTTCTCTGGTCCACTTCAAGAACGGTCCCGAGTATCTTACAAGAGTGACAGCCTAGGTATTAATCCCTTTTATAATGTCCCTGCAATTTAGTTTGGTTTCAAGTAGCTTTCTGATTCTCCTGAGAAATTCTTTCCTAATTTTTTCTTTCGTCTCCACTTGTTTCATGGTGTCAGCTTCCAATATTCTTAAGTTTATGTACATTACGTTTTCTCCAAACGTTCTGATTTTTTCTTGATTTGGTAGTTCCATTCCTTCCATCGAATGTCGTTTACCTTTTTTTCATTACTAGCATGATACATTTTTTATGCCATATCCCATTCCTATGCCCTAAATGTATATTTTCACTCCCTGTATTATGCTTTCCTATTCTTTTTCGTTTTTTGCATACAATTTGATATCGTCCACGTACAATTGTGTACTATGGTGATAAGGCATCTACTTAGAATATACCCCTCTGGATCTTTACCTCAGCTAAGTTTTTCCCTCCTGCAGTCAATTCCACTCCATTTCCATTGTTTTCTCGATAATGTTTATGACTTCGTCGAGTAATATGTACATTTTGAGACATTGAATTATCCAGATTTGGGGGGACCATATCGTAAGCCTTTTTGTTGTCAATGCACGCCACATCTATTTTTT
Organism: Sepioteuthis lessoniana; assembly: GCA_963585895.1. Classification (NCBI taxonomy): domain Eukaryota; kingdom Metazoa; phylum Mollusca; class Cephalopoda; order Myopsida; family Loliginidae; genus Sepioteuthis; species Sepioteuthis lessoniana. Next base: position 80,482,974 of record OY757931.1, on the reverse strand, counting down.
TCGTCTTGTTTTCCTCTCGTTGAGCATGTGTTGATCTGTATACAGTAGTTCTTCTGTTCCTCTGGTCCCTTTGCAGTATCCTTTCTGTTCCTCAGTGAAGTGTCCGCGGCTTATTAATGAGTAGGTTCTTATCTTTCTGTTTGTTTTCTTTCAATTTTCCTCAGTAGTCAGCCGAGACGGCAAAGTCCACAATTAGGAAAGTTCTCTTTTCTTTTTGGTTGATTATTAAAAAAATCTTGTTGTCTGGCCGAGATTTGGTGATCGTTTGTATCTTAAAATCCCAAAGGAGTTTGGGCGTCTAATTTTCTAGGACATATTCTGCTTTTTGCATATACCATTTGTTCACATTATTATTATCATTATTTGCGAGTTTTCCTCACCTGCGTTAGCCGTTGATCTTCCACTGGAGCCTGATTCACTGCAAGTCTCAGATCTCCATGACCCTCTCACTATTCTGGCTGATCTTAACAATGCTGGAGTTTAGATGGTCTCCACTCGTCCTCCTATTTTCACGTCCTCCAATCCTTGAAACAAACCTTTGGCAACTGTACCAAGAGCACCAATTACAATTGGTATCACCGTCTTTTTCCCGTTCTATAGTCTTTTCGGTTCATTAGCAAGGTCGAGTTACTTTTCGTTTTCTTTCAATTTTACACTGTGGTCAGCCGGAACAGCAAAGTCCACAACTCAGCAGGTTCTCTTTCTTTGTGTTGACTATCACTTGGTCTGGTCGTCGGGCCGAAATTAGGTGATCCGTTTGAATTTCAAAATCCCAGAAAAAGTTTTTCCGTCTCATTCATCAGGATATATTCCAGTTGGTGCATGCACCATTGATTCGTATGGTCAAATTTAAATTTATTGAACGATTCCTTGTGGATATTATGATTATTATTATTGTATTTGACGTTTGAGAATTTTTCATGCCAGCATTAGCCGCTGAATTCTCCCTGGAGTTTGAGTGACATCAAGTCTCATCAAATCTCCAGGACTCTTCTCCATATTTTGGCCGATCTTAATAATGTTGTAGACTAGATGGTCTATACTTGTCTCCCTGTCCGTTGACCTATCCTTTGGGAATTATTTCGAGTGCACCAATCACAATCTGTATCACCGTCAGTTTCATGTTCGATTTTTTTTTTATTTATCGGAACTAAAGTTTGATGAAATTCGGCAGTAAAGAACATTGAAAATCAATAATTATGAATAAACTCACTAAAATAAATAATCCTGTTTGCTGGGGTTATAGAATACACCCATGCCTCTCTGAAAAATACTATGTTCCCGCTCACAGCGAATGTTCTAGATTTGACACAACACCATCTAATGATTAGGTTCCAGTCCTAGAGCTTTGTGGAATAAAGACTATTCCTTTATTTTCTTTACTCTCAAGTTCACTTTTACCAGGAGTATTAGTATCTGTTAAGATCCTAGGTATGACTCAAAGAGAACTGTCTATTCATAGTGAATTGAATTATTAGATTTTATTGCCATACTTGAAACGATCTAACTGTATTCAAATAAATGATCTTTGGCTCGTTTAAAAAATGTTATATGAAATCATTGTATTTAAAAAAGTTATACGCAAACAGAATTTGGCATTTAATAAGCACCTTAACCTAACCTAAATATAAAAGATACAAATTCAGAAAATTGTTAATAGTTATTTTGCTTTATGTAAAAAAATGAAAATAAGTACAACATTCGTAAGGGAAAGTATACTCAGCATAAATAAATAAATAAATAAATATATATATATACATATATATATATAAGTGTATGTGTGTGTGTGTGTGTGTGTGTCTGTGTGTGTGTGTGTGTGTGTTAGTGTACACTGCTGGTGTACGTGCTTATAAGTTTGAAATACTCATAACAATCGACAAATGTTGTATTTAAGTAAACATATCACAGGAAAAGCAGCGTTTTTTCAGAAGTTGATTGTCATTAAATTTTATGAAAACAATGTAAATCGACATTGAATTCAATTGTGACCAAAATATGTTTTTTTTAAACTAAGCTAATAATTAGAACGAAGGGAATATTGTATGTCTTTAGTGACAAAATATATTTCTGATCAGATTCATTAAATATCATTGTTATCAAGACTTGAAAAACTTTTAACAACTTCGTTATGATTTATTTGTTTGTCATTCCACCCAAGAAGTTTGGATATATTTCAATGAAAATTATCTGGTTAAGACGCCTGAGGAAAGGGGGTTAATTTTTTTCTTGATAAATACACATTCTTTATATGAATAGGTAATATATATCAATCAGATTTTGATATTTTTAAGATAATCCAAATTGAATTTCTTCGGACTATATTATTAGATCGTCTTCGTTTTATATTAAAAGATTCTAGTTTTGTATATTCTAAATTCGAGGAAACAAAATTCTTCAAAGCTTTACAGCAAAATTGAGCAGCAATTGTATACATTATGGATTGCAATTATATATATATATATATATATATATATATATATATATATATATATATATATATATATATATATATATATATATATAAGTGAGAGAGAGAGAGTGAGAGGGGACATCGTGGCAATCGAGTTCAAACTCCAGTCACCCTATCACGTTCTCTTTCGGAATAATACCTTTGAAAAATACCAGCGATGGGATATATAGTACCACTACGGTTCTTCTACAAGGAGGAATTATGTATTAAATAACTCACAAAGTTTGACATGGCATTAAACTAAAGAAAGGAAACACAGATATATATATATATATATATATATATATATATATATATATATATATATATATATATATATGTGTGTGTGTGTGTGTGTGTGTGTGTGTGTGTGTGTGTGTGTGTGTGTGTGTGTTTAAGAACTATTCAAGGAGTACATGGTTAAATCTGATTAGGAACAGTTATTTTCGTAAACTACATACATACTTTTTTTTTATAATTTTAAATGGCTCATTCGATCGAATATGAATAAGAAGGCCAGAAAAGCTCAGGTTAATTTCAACTTAGATAAGTCTGACTTACTCAATCTACACATACAATACATTTCAAGAAGGATGACCTGACAGAAACACAACTAACAATTCACTTGGATTAAAATGTTTAATCAACACAACCAACAATTCCCTTGGATTAGAATGTTTAATCAATCTTTTTTCATATTGAAAGATTTGATTACAAACTAGTGAGTGCCAAGTTTATTTAATGAGTCCCCAATCCTAGGACACTGAGTGAGGATCAGCATCTTTGCACTAGTAAATAGCTGGCAAGATAAGCTCGGTTACTATTACGTAAATCATTACGATCTTTAAACTACTCATTTTTCTCTCACTATTTTATTCGAATCTGCAAATAGACACACGTTCTCTTTATTAATTTATCTGTTTATTCTGTAATGAATAAAATCTCCGATAACAAAATCTAATAAAAAATCAATTCAGCATTTGGCTGTTTTTAATGTTTATCCTTGCGGAATCTTATCTGTTTATTTTATTCTAAAACAGACTTTTCAAAATTTTCATTATTCCTGTCAAAACACTAAAAAAAGAAAACAACAGAAAAAAAAAACGTCACAGAAGTTCTACATTAAGCAAATAGTTATCATTAAGTGCTTCCAATAACTCCATGTAATATTACTCGAGGCGATCGATTTATTCCTACATTCAGATTCCTCCTCAATATGTTAAATATATTGTCTAGAGAAAGAGAACTAATAATTTAATATGGAAGCCATCGACACATTAGTCCAGGATTGAGAAACTCTTTCTTCAAAATTGAAAAATATTCTTACCATATAAATCTAAATGATCAGGAAGATTTCGGTTATCTTCATAGACTTTCTTTAATCATTATCAGGTCAAATCGTTCTTGGATAAACTAAATTCACGGTTTGAAATGAATTTTAAAAAAAGTGAACTCAGTTCTGTCCGTGGTTTTATGTGCCCTGAGGATTGGAAACTGTCTAAACTTCGAATAATATTAACCGCTTTTATGAACTTTGACGAATTCTAATGAACTGGCGTTGCAACGTGATTTCACCTTGGAAACATTGGAGTACTGAAAGAATTCTAGATTGAAGTTTCAGCAAACGAATTACAAAATATAAACAAGCAATCAAACTTTCAATTTGAATTTCAACAATAAAAAAATCATTTTAAAAACTTCGATGATAAAGTAATTTTGTTTTTATTAACACAAAATGTTTAACTCCAACCTTTTCCACTCTGAGTTTCTAATCTGATGTAATTCTTTGTAAATTAAACCTGCAAGCCATTGACACTGAGTTCAATTTTCCCTGGATACTCTGTATTTAATACCTTGTGCGAAATTAAAGTTTAGTAAATGGCAACACCTTCTCCCGTTGCGCTATTTTATGGTTAATATAAATAAGGCACTTGAACAAAATACTATTTTCTTTACCATATTTAGAAAGGAATGAAAATTGTCATCTCATTTCAAGAATTTGGGTAATCATTGGTCTTCGCAGCTTCCTTTACTGTACATTAAAATGATGATTCTATGGAAAGGTTGCAGACGGTTTTCCGGTTCATTAGAACGGATTAGAACTTTCAAACATTAATTAGATTCTATTTTTCATTTTTGGTCTATCTTTATTTTGAGAGAGAAATCAATTCAGAAAATTCTTTCCCAGTATTATTTGTACGAAAAGAACACAAAAGGGACCCATGTAATATTGTAAGCAAATCATACCGAGGCACGAATAGATAAGTTATTGAAATCAAGCAGCCAGAAGAAAGACGAATTGACATAGTTCAACACCTCGTCTAGTGTGCTAGGTGAAACAAAATATTATTGATATAACACTCGGGAGCTGAGTTTTGCCGACGTCATTAGCATTTCGCCAGCTAAATAGAGACGAGGTGAGCCGGACGATATCACCCACCAGATATGGAAGTGGGAATGGGGTACCCTGTGAACCCCAATGTAAGACAGCCGATTTTGTGATTTTTGCCTTTTTTCGTCTTTATTCTGGGCTGGGGTTCTAGAAGAAAAACATTCACATGAACAGTGAACGAAAAATGAATCAATGGTATGGGATAAATCTGTTTCTAGACGAACGAATAAGTTTGGCTTCCCGTTGCATTTGTTAGATATTTCTTCCTGATTCTACGGCCTCAACGACTGAACGGAGAGAATAAAACAACAAAGGTCTTAACGCTTGAGGCGAGTTGTGTTTTCCTGTCTTTCCTTCTGCATCCAATAATAAGCCATCTCCGACATAACAGTCATCTGTGACTACGCTACACCGAGCTAATTAATAAACACATCAATTTTGCTTTCCATAGCGATAGCTATCAGGCCACCAAACATCTTTCTAATATCTTTAAAAGATCAAAATAACCCAGGAATAAAAGAGATGCAAAACTGTAGCGACACCAGTGTTGCCAAATATTTCGAATAATTATTTTGCAACTAATTTATCTCCCGCGTGTTGTTTTCTAAGTCTGATTAAAAGAATATATCAATCGTTTAATTAAAATGATAATAATTACGATATAGACTTTAAAATGAAAATATATTAATTGTTGTAATCGTATAAAAGAGAATATGTCAAGTAGTCAACATGGCCGTTTAAATAGATCAAAAGATGGCGTTGTTAGCCAATAAAAAAAACCGATATCAGCAACTTGTGTTCGGTTATGCTATTTACCGTAATTATCGACTAAAATATGACATACTAGAAATTAATAAAACAACAAAACGATGGACTGCACCCCACCAATTTTTTTTTATGTGCATTTACTTATAATGAAATTCAATAATAAATACTTCAATGATTTCTTAGTAATTGTGTGATAAACTGGTGTATCGAATGAACATCAAGTGAAAAATCATCATTATCATTAAGGTATTCCGACGGCACGAAATCCCTTGATTCTCAGCCAGATAATATTCGGTCATGTCTCTTGGGAGGTCCTTAGATGGCATTCAAAGTTTGCACTGAGTTGATGAATATAAGTTCTTATTGTTCAGCCAACACTGGTGTGTCCATGTGTCGTAGTCCATAGGAGAAAGATGTCTTGTACGTCTTTCTGAATTGTTTGTAGGTAAGTTACCGTGATATGAAGAATAAACATAACAATAATACTCTTTAGAAACAGTAAAACTGCGATATAGGTCCAGAATTATATTGCCCAGCTCTGCTGCAACTGATGGATAAACAAAAAAATAAGACTACTGAATATTACGGACCATGGCTTTTATGCCCAGGGTGCCATATTTCGTAATCATCTTACTTTATATTTTCCTGATCATGGAAGAATTTCCGGGTTTTTTTTTGCATCAGAGAGATACAGCAAAACAGGTACTCTTCCATGATGTAGCCGTATCGTTACAACTGTATGGTTGCAGCACTTGGTCTCTATCGAAAGCATGGAGAAAACGTTAGACAGGACTACACAAGGATGTTGCATGATGCTTTGAACAAATTTTTGAAGCAGAACCCTACAAAACAGCAGCTGTATGTGCTTTTCACACCCATAGTTGTGCAATGATTTTGAAGTTAGTTAAAGTCCAAATTTCAACAGTGGATTCTTAATTTCTGCATTGCAATTGCCTATCAATTATACTGTGAATCAGGCTCTTAAATAACAGATTAAATTTTCATTTTCAGCAATATTTCAGCCAGGAGAATAAGGTGGGTGGCTGATGTGTGTAGTATTGGTGGTGTTAGGTGGTTCAGTGTTCTAAGGATTAAATATCTATTCAACCAGAAAGAAAAAACAAGTTTCATCGCCGAAACAATAATTTACTAAACAGCTAGTTAACAAACCCCGAAAAATATATCGGTGAATCTTCCAGAAACTAAACAATGATTTACAAGACATTGCATACAAGAATTTTCATAAAAATTTATATCACCCGAAAATATGTACACCCCTAACAATTTGTTATAATAAGTTTATTTTTGGTTCCATAGTTTCTAGAGGAAAATTGCTCAAACCAAAACCAATATAATTGGCATCATTGAAAAAAGGAACACGTATCAGTTCAAGAATAAACTTATATATTGATGCAATTATATTTTTGGTGATAGAATTTCATTGCTGCAGATTTGGGTAATAAATAATACCAAATAATATCGTTCTGAATTTATGACATTCTTAACTAAATTACAATATCCTGGTATCTTCAGTTCAGAAGAAGTAAGATTTTCTTAAAAATGATTAAGCGTCTACTTAGAGTCAATACTATATATATATATATATATATATATTAGTCCACAGATGAATTTGAATTTTGTATTTAGGCTTTTTATTATTTTATATACTTGTATCCTAAGACTGGACTGAGTACCGGTTATTGGTAACATTTGATAATGGGAAAGACATTTAATTACTTCCCTACTCACGAATATTTGATATTGGCATCATTAAAAACTGCATTCACTCAATAAAGAGATTTAAAAAAGAAGGACATTCTTTGATAAAAATGGAAACTATCATTGTTTGACATTTTTTTTTTTTTTTGCGGATAAATCATTTTAATCTGGCAAACATATTTGTTTTGATGCTATTCACCAATCAAATAGGCTAGAACAGAGGTCTGTAATGAAACTGTTGCTGACTTAGAAATGCATTCCATGTAAAATTTACAAATAATATGTGCTGTGTATGGAGAAGACTGTTTTAGTTTTTAAAAATATGTTTAAAAATGGACTAATCATGTGTTTGCCACTAAGAATCTAAGTCAAAATAATAGTCAATGGAGTGGAAACACACGGGCGATAAGGAAAAGAAAAAGTTACATGCAAGTAGTCAGTAAAGAAGGTCATGCTGACAGCCTTTTAGGACATGAAAGAAGCCATCAATGTTAATTTCCTTGAACAATGTATAGCTGCAAACAGTGATTCTTATTGCCCCGGGCTTAGGGAAATTTTACCTTGTTTATTGAATGTCCCACGTATATCCATAGATACACAAACACTGAATAAACGAAAAGTAAGACAAGAGAAACCGGTATATATAAGTAAAACATTTACCATATTCACATACAAAATATAAGAAACATCATAAGAATACAAAAACGTGTCTTAACAGATGAAATATGGACATTGTTCAAAGTATAGATAGATATATACAAAGGTGTTAACAAAAAGGGTAAAAAGTATTGCTTATAGTTTTGGCAGTTTTTATTTTAGTAGCAAGGTGAACGACAATTCCATTCGCCTGGTGGTGAGACCAAGTTGGTTTATGAAGAAAAGTACAAAGAGAGATATTATCGGTTCAAGGAATAGAGACCAAAAAGAGATAAAGAATGAATACTGAATTCTCTCTGACACAAAGACCAGTGATATCCAAAGGCACGCATAAAAATCTAAAGGGAACCAAATATTCATTGTCTTTCTATAAAAGAAATGAGGCTGACAATTGGCAGTAACAGTTTCACACACACACACATGCACATGCACACACACACACACACACACACATGCACACACACACACACACATGCACATGCACACGCACACACACACACACAAAGAGTATGGTATAGAATTAATGTTTGTCAATGATCATAGGGAGTAAATATTTATTATAAAATATCAATAGAATCTTATATTGTAAAATATTATTACTGCTTCTAGTCTTAGTTTTCTTCTACTCTGTGCATATTATATACAATTTTCCTTGTCATATTAAAGAACAAATCAAACGTGTAGATTTTGAATGAGACTTAGCAGTTTCTGTCGACTATTTATTTGGGTATCTTTATCTTTTGTTCAGTTTCTTGTCACGTTTTCAACGTCTACGCGCCATTATCTTTATACAATAAATATGGCGACTAAAGTGTGTCAATTATTATCGGTACATTCAACTCAATGTAAAATATATCAAAATGTGTATAATTATTGACCTCCATTCATATACCTTTAACAAAATTTTAAAAAGTAAGTATATACAAAATGACATATATCTTTATCTATTTTTCCTTTAAAGTGAACGCGTTCCATAATAATGGCTTAAATACTCTTATGGATGAACTTCTGAAAAATATTTTTTTCATTTGTGGATATTCCGGAGGTATCGTGAGTTGTTTTGGCATTTATTAGTTTAATTGGTTACTCTGGTTTGGTTGTTTTAATGGAATATCAAATTTTGTGGGTTATTATCCTCGTTGAAGAACAGCAGTGATACTACTTAACGGATAGGTGAGTGGGATAAAGGAATCAAAGCCTCTCAAAAGGATTTTAGTCCAAACGTGAACGTAACAGTGTGAATGGATTTCGAATTCAGATATTTCGAGGGCGCAGTCCAGGACTTAAGCACTTTCCTCTCGGGAGCTCGCCGCCTAGGGTACTCGGAGTCAAATGAATATCCTCTACGGGGAGAATCATTGAACGTCGGTAGCATTAAAATGGATGTAAAGTTGAAAGTATATTCGCATCTGATTAAGTTTCTTTTGGGCTCAATAGGTGATTTTTTCGAACTATTCCAGCAGAACGTCTCTCACCTTGCTGACTTCTGTGAAGAGTGGGGCGGTTTGAAAGTCTGGTTTCAGATGTTAATTTTTGGATGCATTCTTTTTTCATCAATTGACGCCATCCGAATTGATGAGTAGCTGTAGTTTTCTGACTGAACTATTTGATTGTGGCCATTGACCTCAGAGTCTCTTCCATCCAGCATCAAGTGAAGCACGCTGTATGAACTGTTTTGGGGTTTATTTGCTATGCTATATCCCATAGAATACTGAGATGGTGGATGCATCACTTCTTCGTTTTCCTCCAGAAAAAGAAGAAAGAAAGAAAGAAAGAAAGAAAGAAAGAAAGAAAGAAGTTTGTGCTTGAATATTACTTTTTTCGATTGGTAAATAAAAGTAGTCTTCTTTATATTCGTTTTCCCTTGAAAAACAATAATTTTGGTTGATATTTTGTGACTCTAAGTATTTAACATAAGAATGACTGTGTTTGGATAAGGACAGATACCGTCAACCTCAAATTACCAATAATAAAAAAATCAAGCTTTGGTCAATTTGTTATCTACTTCAGACAATCCACCGATTTTCAACCGCTTCTCTACAAACCTTTTCGCAGTCAAAAAGTCATATCAGCTAATATAAGAAAATCATAAAAAAATCTCTTTCTAATAAAAGCATAAAGAATGAAACAAAATGAACTCCTGTAATGTTTATACTTGCCGATCTAAATTAACAACAGTAGAACAGTCGGAAGACTGAGAAACTCCTTTGTTATCTCTCTTTTGTGATAGATCCGATTCAACAGGAGAGAGTAAACCGTCTGTCTTGACGTTGGGGTGGGTGTAAGGGCTTTTCTGATAAGCGTCTCCAGGTTAGACCCATCTGTCTTCATAATATACGCCTCCTTTCAAAGTACATTTCATGTCATAAACAATTAGACATTAACCTCTGTGTAAATATAAAGATATATTTGGAATCAAGTTTCTCGAATCTTAAAGACGGCAATATTCTTAGATTAGTTTAGAATTAAAACCACTTGGGGGATACGCCGTTTTATATGCCGCAAAATGATATCGAGGAACTGAGTTCAAATCTTAGCTGAGGAAGATTTTCTTCAATTCACAGAAACCTCTTTGGATTGATTAATCAAGTACATGCCAACCCATCGAAGGTTATTTGTGTCTTGCTTGCATAGATCATTTATATCAATATATTTTTTATATCAATTATTCTCCCTCCAGCTTTGGGTAAATAGTAGGACAGACTAGGTTCTTCAGCCTTGGTAAGGCAACTAGTCTAGGAGAAGGAAAACTCTGAATTCAAACCTGTTAAACTCCGCTTAAAAATTGACCCTGTGTCATATCCTGCCCGAGAAGAGGGGTTGGGTAAATAGTATCAATATATTTTTTTTAATGTAGATGTTTCCTTTTCTTGTACACAGTTGTATGATATCAAGTATTCCTATCGAAAACAAATAATTTACATACAGCTGTATGGTTTCAAGTATTCCTATCTAATACTAATAATTATATGGTTTCAAGTGTATATTACTATATTATTATAGTCATTCTCAGTGATGTAGTTATAAGTAACCTTAGTAAAATTTAGGTAAAAACTAAGTAAAATTTAGGTAAGTTTTCGTAATTCACATAATTGACTGTTATAAGCCATCAAGTTTTCCAATCAAATACAAATAATTTGTATAATTCCATGAATTTCTATGTCAAAATCATAATTATAAGGGTTCGACTATTCATTTCTATTTGATAATTGTCATTTGTTTTCACAAAGCTATAAAGTTTGATTTGATTTGGTTTACTTTTATGGTATATCAATCATTGTTTATTATTTAATGCAAAATCCTGTTTTTGCATATATAAATATATGATTTGTAAACGGATTTTGAAAATACACACAGTTAAATCATCAACAGTTCAATATCTAACAATTTAATTTAGTATTCGTCAACATACGTACTATATATCACAAACAATTCAATTAAACATCAATCACCTGTTTACACACTGTTAAAAGATCAAATAGTTCTATTCCAAACAATTCTACGAAGCATTAGTCGTTTGTTTGCACTCAGTTTAAATGTCAAACAGTTCTATTTGACCCATTGATTGGACCTCATCAGGTGTTACCACTCTCGGCCTGGGAGCGATGATAGAGAAACTGAACTCTGCATTCAACAAAGTTCCAGTATTACAGAAGCCTCGCCATCATATTATTTAATGTGATATCCGGGACATTCCTTTGGGGGGGGTCTTATCTCTCTGCAGATATACAGTCGGTGCATTCTAAAGTTATAAGTTTTCAAGGGACTAATAATAATCTTAAGAAAACAATCATATCTTCAAGTAACAACTAACTGTTATATGGCATCAAGTATTTATATAGAATAAGAAACAAATTTATTTGACCCATAGATACGACTCTAATACACACTACCACCCAGGTTCACAGAGGACCTGGGAGTAATGGGTATGAAGAAGTATGCCATATTCAGAACTGGAACCCCACCATCAGATATTTCGTCGAGCCATGCGCAGGAGAATTCTAGTTCTGGTGGAATTTACGCCATTGCAAGGGAAAAAGTCAGCATATTCTACGTCCTCATTAATAGAGAATGAACGATACTTGATAATGAGATGGGCATCACTAGTTAAACTCGTTGCGCTAAGAAATGCAAAGAAGGACTCAACGTGGTTCCTCGAGGATCTGCTAGACAATCTGATAATCTGATTTGACCGACAAATATCGGGTAATACACGCAGAAATATTTTTCTCGAGTACTGAAGATCCAGACTTCCTACTCTACCTCCATATTGAATTTAATGAGACTAGTAATATCATTAATGTTGCAAACATTAGGGAATGTTACAAAAAAGTTATTTATTGTCAAGATAACAATTCTGTAGGCGTTCCGATAAATATAAACCTAAATTAATATGACTCTGAGTTGAATTTTGCATTGTTTCTTTTATATATATGAAAAAATATATCAATAAAATTTTTACGTTGCGTGATGTATATTTTTGCTCGGTCATTTTGAATGCAATATTTGCAGAGCAGACAAAATCCCTCAATGCTATCTCATTACCGATTGAGTAACTTCACGTGGTGAGGCGTCTCTTCTGTTCTTAGATGCACAATTTGGTCTCTAGTGGCTAATAAGTCTCACGTAATCCATTGGAAATATATTCAAGATGGATATACTCAGGTCAACAGCCACACACACACACAGACACACACACATATATATACATATATATATATATATATATATATATATATATATATATATGTATATATATTATAAAAACGTTATTTTTTGTTGTATCAGTGTTGTTGTATTCTTTTGTGTGGTATTCATGTTATTGTCAATGTCTAAGATAAAGAAAGGCAGAAAAGGTACCGTCGATGTAACAATGGACAGTTACGATGGTTAAGATTTATGAAGTGTAGAAGCATTCATACTAGAAGCATTAGCGAATACTATGAATAAAAACGATACAGGCCTATACAGAGATGACAGAGAAACTGCAACGAACTTAAAATAGATAAAATTTAATAATTGGTCATAAAAATATGTCAATGATTTAGTGTAGGGTATAGATATAAAAAAAACATCTTAAATGAAATAGTCTTTCAAAAGGAAAAGTTCCAATCACTTTGAAAAAGAAAACACGACACTCCAATTTAAATACATGCCTCTGCCAAATATCCACCCTCTAATATGAAAAAAATCACATAATCTATCAGGTACAGGTTATCTGACAATTCGTTATATGAAACGATTTACAATAACATTAAAGAAGTAGGTTTCTGGAAAAAAACAAATATATAAGCAGAAAAAAAAAGCAAGAAGAAATTAAGACAATATTTTGGTTAACCCCCTATACAATAAAAACGTAAAAACTAACGTAAAAATATTTACAAAAATAACTGATAAAAACTTCCCCACACAAAACAAACTACACATATTTACAAACAATAAAAACTCACAATAAGAAAGTCTACACCAAACACACACAACTACACATATACACACACACAAACTCATAAAACCAAAATCATATATCTATATATTTTTTCTCTGTGTTTTATCTAGTTCTTAAGGCGGCTTGATATACAACGTTTTGTTTTTAGGCTATTTCCGTTGACAGGACAAACGTCTTATTTTGCAATTTGTGTTTTTCTTTAATATCAACACATCAAAATAAGAAAAATCATACAATCCATCAGTTAGAGATTATATGGTAAATCATTAATTGAAACCGTCCCTAAGGAAAGTTACCCTGGCGTAATGGCTAAATTTTCGATCTATGACCTTGAAGTAAACGAGTCTAAACTTTATTTATGCAATTGGTTTACTTTCACACAATTTACCCTTAAACAAAAGTATAAACTCTCTTAAATCTCAAGTTATAGGTTAAATAGTATCACTACTGTTCTTCTTCAAACTAGTTCATTGGCCTTGTGAGTAGAGAGTTAGCCAATGATCCAGGAAACCTCGGTTCAATCCCAGGTCACGTCATACCAAAGGCTTTAAAAATGGTACTTGATACCTCCTTGCTTAACACTCAGCAAGGTAAGGTACGTATCGAGGGTAAAATGGAAAAATCCAGGGAAAGGAGTAACACCCTCCCCTACACCTCGGTGTTGTAGCTATTGAAAAGGGAGCCTTCGACTAAAGGGAGACATCTTTACTTTACTGTTCTTCAGCAAAGATTGCTTTGGTAGAAAATAACCCACAAAGGTTGATATGCTATTAAACATAGAAACCAAATTGATTGGTTTCTCGTGTTTAATGGCATGTCAACGTTTATTGGTGATTTAATGCCAAAGCTAATCTCCTAAAAGAACAGAAGGAGTAATATTTAACCCATAACTGGGAGGTTAAGGGAGTTCATACTTTTCCCAACGATATTTGCCCGAAAGTGGACGTAACAGCGCAACTGGAGCTCGAACTTGTTTACTACGATTCCGCAATCGATCGCTTTAACCATTAATAAAAAGAAATTTAGAAAAAACATGATATACTACAAAAACAAAGTACACACACAAACACATATAACTGCGGAATAAAACATGAATTTCCCCTAAACGGAAATGGCCTATAGACAATCGTATAGCAGGTCACCGAAAGATCTAAAGAACTATAGAAAAATATGTAAAGGCATAGCAGATGATCCGTAGAAAAAAAGGTGTTAGACATACAAAACATCATTTAACAATAAGAAATACTAAAAAAGCACGACGCTTTCTACACACATTTGTGACTTCAAAAAATAAACGGGTAAATAAGAAAAATAATACCAGCTTACAAAACCACCTCCAAACAATGTATCCTCTGCCTTAAAAGAAAAAATTGCGATAATCACCTTCCCAAAACGAAACAAACTAAAAGAACTCATATCAAAAAGTAATCATGAAAACAAATTCCCAGCAAAGTAACCCGAAACCAAACGTCTCTAAAGACTAATTCTATTATAAATATTGTGAAACAAAGAAAATATGAATAAGTAAGGAGTATAAGACAAGACACGACTGGGTCAGCAAGATAATCCACCGGGAAATGTGCAGGAAATTTCAATTCGACCATACAAACAAATGGTATATGCACAACCCGGCACCTGTCGTAGAAAATGACTCGCATGAACTCCTATGGGACTTTGACATACAAACGGATCACCTAATCCCGGCCAAAAGACCATACCTTATAATAATCAACAAAAAAATAGAGAATTGTAGACTTTGCTGTCCCGGCAGACCACAGAATAAATATGAAGGAAAATGAAAAGAAGGATAAGTACCTCAACCTTGCTAGAGAATTGAAAAAGCTGCGGAACATGAAAGTAACGATTTTGCCAATTGTGATTGGTGCGTTAGGACTTGGAAGTTGGCAGACGGGTAGAGACTATCCAAACGACAGCATTGCTAAGAACAGCCAGAATCCTGAGATGAGTCCTGGAGACTTGAGAAGACTTGCTGTCACTCAAACTCCAGTGAAAAACCATCGGCTAACACTGATGTGAAAAACTCTAAAGGAATAATAATAATAATAATAATAATAATAATGTGAAAAGGAAACGTTAAGAGAGAAACAGAATCTCTCCTAATGGCTGCGCAAAACAACCCTATAAGAACCCATCATACCTCGGCGATAATTGATAAGACTCAAGAAAATAGTAAATGTAGGCTATACGATGACAGAGATGAAACCATCAATCACATAATAAACGAATGCTGCAAATTAGCACAGAAAGAGTACAAGACTAGACACGACTGGGTAGGCAATGTGATCCACGGGGAAATATGCAAGAAATTTAAATTTGATCATACCAACAAATGGTACATGCACAACCAAGCACCTGTCCAGGAAAATGACTTGCATGGACTCCTATGGTACTTTGACATACACACAGATCACCTAATCTCGGCCAGAAGACCATACCTTATAATAATCAAAAAAAAAAAGAGATTTTGCAAAATTTTCGACTTTGCTGTCCCGGCTGACCACAGAATAAAACTGAAAGAATATTGAAAAACTACGGGACATGAAGGCGACAATTATATCAACTGTGATTGGTGCTTTTGGCGCAATAACTGAAGGATTATTAAAAGGCCTGGGGGACTTAGAAGTTGGCGGACGGATTGAGACTATCAAAACTACTGCATTATTGAGAACGGCCAGAATACTGAGAAGAGTACTGGAGACTTGAGGAGACTTGCTGTCACTCAAACTCCTGTGAAAAATCATCTGCTAACACTGATGTGAAAAACTCTAAAAGAGTAAAATTGAAAAAAAATTAAGATAATAATAATAATAATAATAATAATAATAATAATAATAATAATAATAAAAGTAAATAAAGATTAATAAATAAATAATATCAATGATAACGGTGATAGAGACCAGAAGACTTAGGAATCAGAGAACTAGTAGAGACCATTCAGACTACAGTATTATTAAGATCGGCCAGAATTCTGAAAAGATTCCTGGAAACTCGAAGAGACCAGCTATCACTCAAACTACAGGGAAACACATCAGCTAACGCTTCATGAAAAACTCTCCTAAGAGTAAAAAAATATATATAATAACAGAATAAACTACTGGGAAGTTCGCTTTAGTAAATACTCAGGACTATTAATAAAATAGACAAGAAGGAACCCAGACAAATGAATGAAACGGAGAGGAAATTAAGATCTTTGCATAAAGCCTTACACCATTTAGATGATATGAACAGACTTCATGTGAAGAATACCCCAGTATTGAGAAGTGAGTTGATGTATCAACACAAGATCTCGCGTATTACATTAAAAAGAGCAAAAAGAAAGAATAATTACAACAGGAATGTCAACAGAAAAACAAAACAGATTAGAAAACAGAAACGGGTAGAAAAGCAACTGTATTGATATTTCAAGTGATTCACTGTTGAGATAGCACACAAGAACACCTGAACATGGCTAAGAAAGGGAAACCTCAAGAGAGAAACCAAATCACTTTTAATAACAGCTGAAAAATCTATTAGGACCAATTATTTTAAAGTAAAAAAATTATAATACGCAAAAGAATACCAGGTGTCGATAATGTGGAGAAAGAGAAAAAAAAACCCGTTAATTGCGAATTCAGCAAACTGGCAAGAAAGAAGTAGAAAGGTAGACATGACTGGGTGGGAAAGGTGATCCACTGAGAACTGTGCAGGAGATTAAAATGTTATCATGCGACCAAATGGTATATTTACAACCCACAATTCATTCAAGAGAATGAGACATGCAATTCTCTTGGATTTTAAGATGCAAACGGATCTTTTAATTCCAGCCAGGCGACCAGACATAGTTTTAATTAACAAGAAAAAAGAACTTGACGCCTCGTACATTTTGCCGTGTTCGCGAGCTACGGAGTAAAAATAAAAGAAAGCAAATGATAGACAAATACTTCGACCTGTGATTAATACAAGAGGCCGGGCTCGTGAAAAAGGTTTTTCCAAAAAAAACTATTCGTTTATAAATCATACATATTTATATATGCGTAAAAACAGGATTTGGATTTAAATAACCTACAACGATTGATATGCCGTAAAAATACAATCAACCGACCAACCAACAGTTCACACACACACACACACACACATATATATATATAGAGAGACAGAGAGAGATCGAGAGAAACAATTTCGTATGGTTAACTTAAACTTGCTCATGGCTAGATATGGGTAGACAGAAAACTAAATCCGACTAGGCTGATACATAGATAGATAGATTGATATATGTATATATATATATATATATATATATATATATATATATATATATATATATATTCATCTCTGAATTGTCGTAATAGCCTGCTAGACTAACTTGGAAGCCATTTCTCCCCAGCAATGAACCCGTGCTGGAGGCCTGATTAATGTGCAATAAGACTACTCCGAATTTATTTATTTATCTTTGAAATAAACATAACATCTCTCGTCAATAAAATAATAATAAAAAAAAGTTATAAAAAGGAATAAAAATGTAGTGGAAAAATTTAACAAGAAACGTGCCTGGAAGTCATGTATAAGGGTATATTGCAACGTTTCCCAACTATTTCATTCTTCAGTTACTCCAGACATTTACAGAAAGCAAAAAAATAAGTTAAAGAGAAAAGAAAAAAATCACACAGAAAAAATAAAACTAATTTATCTTATATTTACCAAGACTTATTTAGTGTGGAACAGGACTTTATTTAGAGAAAATAAAGATTATATTGCGTCAATCATTCGAGTCAGGCCTTTTTTCTTGAATATTTTCATCAATTTTTTTGACTAATCGAAAAACCTAACTAAACCAAAAAATAACAAAAAAAAAAACAGATTTTATAATACCGTATTGACTGTTGTATAGTTTTTTTTAAGAAAACCTATACAAGAGCTGTAATTTGGAAAGATTGAAATTTGAATATCATAGGAAAGAGATGATAGTTTATTCACGAAATAATGTCTGACTTTAGAATAAATTTTTATTCCTGAATTAATATATTTAAACAGAGTTTAAATCAGCCAAAATATAATTCATGAACATCTACCCATTTTAATCATTGATTCTGAAGTTTATATCATCAACAATAAAATTGTAAAAGTTATGAGAGCAAGAAAATTTTAAATACAATTTCTATTTCTTCTTTGGAAGGAAATGTGCTTTAGCCTAAACAAGAAAGTGTCAAAATGTTTGAAAAAAAAATGGTTGTCAGTGGGTGATAAAACAAAATATGGTTGATGTGGAAAAATCTTATATCACAAGTCAGTAAACATTTGCAGTGTCATCCAAGCAACATACGTCGATGATTGTCACGAAGACAAAAAATTATGACCGGGTTCGAACCCATGCAAAAAAGTAAACGCATAATTTTTTTCATGTTAATAATTTATAACCTTCGAAATTAGATTCTGAAAGAAGAGATAGAACATTAACAAAGATGACACTTGAAACATTAAGAATAGGATTTTTTGATGTAACAACCATGAAAATCTTAGAAAATAATTTTAGTAGTTTATACACAAATCGAGCGGGAAGGACTTTTTATGGCGTCAAGGTTAGCTTGCTGAAATGCAACATGGTCAAACTAAAAGTAAAACCAGACTGTATTTACCGAACAAACCTAATACAAACTTTAGAATTAAATATACATTCCGAAATAGATAATTTTATTTCAATTCATTTTTGCCCATTAATAAGTATACTCTTATCTTTTTTCTAATGAAAAAATATTCTAAACCAAATATTACTACATTTAATTATTTCTTGTTGAACATTATATAATCAAAACCGATAATATTAGATTCTATTTACTACCAAACTTAACATTGCAAAAACATTAGCAAAAGTATGCATATGTTGCCATGCAAAAACAGGAATCATTCTTTGCTGTAGAGGTGCCAGTATTACTCTCCGCTTGAAAGACTTTAACTCTAACCAGACCCCAGAAGAAAACGCAGGATAAGAAATATACAAGTAGTGTTCGGAACAAATCCTAGAAGCAGCACCCCTCAAAGCAAGCTGATGTACAGCAACTTACCTCTCATCCCACAATCCATCCCAGTGAGACGAACAAGACATGCTGGTAAAGTAAAGACGTCTCCAGTTGATTTCAGCGCAGAGACAGGCAATTGTTGGCCGATGGCTTAATGCTATCTGAAAGAGTTCCAAAGAGCGATTAACAACAGGGACTGATGACAAGTGACTGTTAAAGGGATTTATACTCTAGACACCTCTTGATGTTGATGTTGATGATGATGGTTTTTCGTGAAAGAGACGTTGAAAGTTATTTTTGGTTACACAATTTTAATACGAAGGTCTATGCTAAAACGGATACACAATCTGTTTATATGGAAAAATAACAACCTGGCGGCATTAATTTGAAGAATTTTTTTTAACCAAACCTTATTAGGGAGGATATTAGCATATGTTGACTTATTCCCTGCGATGGAGTAAAACGCCCTCAAAAGAAAAGAATGCTAAACTGTGTTCGATGAATCGGCTCCAATTCTGGAAGTGTGCAGAGTACTTCTTTATTGATATTACTCCCAGGTTCACTCTGCTCCGGTCTCGTACTACCAGTGAGGGTCCAATCAAAGTGTTAAACAGATCATTTTAAAAACTATTCATATTTGAGAGGATCGTTTGGAAAATCCATCTAAAGAAATAATAAGAAATATATAAGTATGAATGTACATTAAAAGCGAGTCGCTTACATCTGTGTGTAAATTTATCTCTGACTGGTTGACATTCCATTAAAATCAATCAATTATATATCGATGATAATTGTTTTAATCAACCTATAAACAGGAATAATCAATTTATCAATCATTCATGGATGATCCCTTATACAACGCGTCTACCTATACACTATATCGACTCATACACGAGTGTATTGAACTTTACAAATCAATCGATCCACCTTAAATAATCTTCAAATGACCATTTCAAATTTTAGTTTAAGACTAAACTCTTCGGTCTAACCTATGAACTATTTTACCTTTCTTTGTAAAACCATCCAGATTTAAATGCTGGCATTTTGATTAGGCAGAAACATGCAGATGCGGTGGTATATGAATTTAGAATTCTAATTCGGGATTTTATAAAAGTAAATTTACTTTCAGCGATTTTTTCAGCATGTTCAACATTGTTGACAGTCGGAATTACGAGATTTAATGGTCTGGATTCGATAATCGATTCAATAATCGATTTGAAGGTGAATGTAAATCGAATTTATAAAGTTTGCAGATTTTCTTCGAGACACTGTACCTCGTGACTGATAAGAACTATGACGTCACCACAAGCACAAATGTCTTAGCCGGCCAAGATAAAAGATTTCCGAATACTGAGTTTAAGAGAACAGATTGATTTATTGGTTGATTGGTTTGAACGGTATGACAGCCCATCTGATCTTATTTTATGCCTACAAGTTAAGGAATTGCGTACATATATTTGATGGTTATAATTACATTTTTTGTGTCGTTTCTTCAGATTCAGCAAACGGTTATATGATATTAAATATTCCTCTCTAAAGTAAATAATTTGCATGCAGATCTATTTGAATAAGTGATTGGACCCTGGCAGATATATACCACTCCTTTGAATAATGACAATAAAAAAGTACTCCACACTCCGCAGGGCTCCTGAACTGAAACCTCACTACCATATGCAGTTTAATGTCTTATCCGGGGGAGAGAGAAAGAGAGAGAGAGAGAGAGAGAGGGAGAGAGAGAGAGAGAGTCAGTAGAATCTATTATTGATTATCGTAGTTCTTGACTAATAGAATGATTATCATAATTTAGTTATGGAAACAGTAAGTATTCTAATTAAGTGGTATGAACTTTTCCGAATTACGTTTTGTTTTAAAAGTTTCGCTTGGAAGTTAATAGTAAATTTAAAAAAATACTCGTAAAAGTTCAGTTGACATTTCGGAAGTAATTTGATACGTCTAATTTAATCTTTGATTCCTATTAATTATCTTTAATTCAACCTTCAAGATCAAAACAGTTATTCGATTACCACAGTATTTTTTCAATACATGAAACTTTCTTTCTCTATTTCAGTATATATATATATATATATATATATATATATACCATTTTTCTATCGTCTATAGGTATGGCCATAAGACACGCGATGCATAAAGCAAAACAATTTATGGAAATAAAATTATTTTATAGAATTATTTAAAATAATTTTTATAGAATTATTTAAAATATTTTTGCGTCAGTGTTTCTACTCAGTTCATGCCCAACCCTCCTAGTGCTTGTATTCATTATAGGTAACTCAAGCACCCATTAGTGAAACCGTCTTAAATGGACAGGGGTGCCGAAAAAGTACTCTGGATCACTTTCTTGGGATTAAGGGTTGAGATCAAGAGAGTTATGTATGTATCGCTATGTATATCGCGGCGTCATCAGAAGAAAACAAGACAGGAAAAGAAGTTCTGTTGAAGAAAAGTAGTACTCATGATTTATGTATAGTGTACTTTGACATGTACAACCTACTTTAACCTCATTGAAAACTAAGTACACCTCTTCATAGCAACAGTATTGTTCAACAGCAGTGTCATCGCCCCACTGAACAATGCATCTTGTTATTCTGCACGAGTTGTATGTGCAGAGATTCAGGAAAAGGAAGACGCTTTATCCTGATACCATGTTCAACAATATTCATTGAGGACTTCAAGATATGTTGGATCCCCAAAGTCGTCCAGAAGAAACTCTACATCAATAAACAATAAAACATCAAAATCCACACGAAATATTTAGGAGGCTTGCAGAATCCCTTTCTCATCAACGAAAACCTGGTTTGTGAGCACACGGAGATCCAACATGTAATTCAGAAAGTTATCATAAGGATTTCGATCACACACACACACACACACACAAGCACGCACGCGCGTATATATAAGAAGACGAGAAGGACATATATATATATATATATATATATATATATATATATCCTTTTCGTCTTTTTCATCGTAGTTTTTCAACGACAAAAAACATGGATTTCTAGTCTCTTTTCTTTAAAAAGTTAAGGCCAGCTTGCTTTTTAAAAATCTCTGTTCACTGAAGAGCAGAGAGACTTTGTTTCCAATCCTGTCTGTGAACGATCTTTCATGCATTGTCCTTGAAACTTAAATCCAACGTGGTTAAATCACCAAACTCAAGTAAGACATTTAACGTTTTGTACTTCAATCATATACCGCTTATTGATAAAAACAGAATGTGTAAACTATATCTTTTGGTACACATTTGTGTATTCTTGTCGATACTTCTTGTAATTGCTGGATGCGTATATTACATTTTCGTATTTGTGTAAATAAGCTTATTTTGTTTTCTTTTCTATTCATTCGTAGTTAGTGTATCATTGCATATAATAATGTCAATATTTGATGTTGGGGAATTGGGACTCAACAAGATATCTTCTCAACCAACCCCCCGCCCATAATGTTCTTTGTCAAGCAGACAACTTTTCCAAGCTCCTTCTGAGTTTTATTTTTCGGATAAAAAAAACTAAAAAATATTTGAACCTGAGCAAAGTTTATTAAAAACACCCCCCCAAAAACCTTAAGAAACGATGTGGTTTTCGACAACTATCAATGTAGAAAAAAGTCTTGTTTTAAAATAATTGTCTAAGCATAGTTTAGCACATGGCCAAAAGTATAGAATAACTAATAGGAATTGTAACTATGGATAATCTGCTAACGAAGTTATTTAACCAGCAGAACATGCAAAGTTCCTTTGAGTTGTATCAAAACAAGTTTTCCTAAGTTTGAAACAAGGTCAAAATTGTTGAGACTTCAGTAGGAATCGATCTCTCTAACTATAACCGGCAAGCTAGGTTCGCTAATCCTTCCACCTGAAGAAGCTGTTTTAAGAAGTCATTTAGATGGTTAGATGTATGGAGCATCCAGTGAGAACTGAACTCAACAGTCTTCTAGACTCGATCACAAACTATTGAATTTCGTGAAGCACCAAAGTTTTCGCATTGTACTTTTGCTTAGCTTAGAACAAACTTTTCTTTGTTTAGCTGAAAGTCAGAAATATCGGGTACCATTGAAAATCGAACTCACTAAGAATGAACTGCAAGCCTAACTCTCTAACCAGAGCACAACGTGAGGCACAAACATTTTTTTGTATTTTAGTCATTTTGTTGTTTGATATAAGACCAGAATAATGGGGCATTCGGTGATTATCGAACTCACAAATAATTGTCAGCACAGCTCTCTCGCTAAACATTACACCATGCAAAGCGGCAAGAGTTGTTAAGATTTAGTTTGTGTCTGTCAGGCAGCGAAGATAAAACCTGAGAATTATTTGCGTTTCTCTGTCAAAAGAATTGTGGCTTTTTATCCCTTTACGAAAATATGAGCAAATATTGGCAAACACACCGATCAATCCTCGGTTTTAATTCTTTCTTTTTCTCTTTTTTGTGTTCTTTCTTTCTCAATCCAATTCGTAACTAGAGGATATAGCGACGTAAACGACATAAAGTCAAATTATATCTCAAATAAAATATAACATCTTAATCTGTTAACTGGTCCTATTAAAATAGGTTGTAGCGTTGAAGAAGATTATATAAAAACAAAGTTGGCGCCAGTGAATAGAATCGTGGAATTCATATTTGCCTCCAAGCCGAGAGTCAACCAGATCGAATCTTAACATTCCATCAAAGAGAAATGGCTAAAGATATTTGCTTACGTAAATATTCATTTCAAAGAACGTATGGACTCATGAAATTCCAAAGACAATCAGATAACAGGAAAATATCATATAACTTGATTGAAAAAGCCTTTAAATTTTTTCTAGTTTGATTATTTAAGATTGATTTTTTTTTTTAATTTCGAACTTTATATCAACCCGATAAAGATAAGCCGCCTGATGGATTTTGAAAAAGTACAATAATCGATTGAAATTGACTCTAATGATCTTTATAATTCTTTTGTTAAATTTAAATAACAAGAAGTTAATAAATTGTCAGAAAATGCAATGTTTACATAATCATTTTGAATAAAAAAAATTGTTTAAACTTCGAAGCCAAATATAAATCATGAAAATATAATTCTTGACTTTAAACTATATAAAAATTTGAAGAATAGTTTTACCAGGTGTCAATAACCCAAACCTGGAATTGCATACCCTGTCGGGTAGGGGTTATCGGCAACCCGAGTTCATATAATGAACAAAGCAGCTTGTATTTCAGTAGGATCCAATGAGGTTGGTAGCAATCCATCTCTTCTCTTCCCTTCAACTATGTGCAAATAATTGCGGAGACTGGGCTCTATGGACTTGAAACTGCAACCAGACTAATAAGAAAAAACTGAATTCAAACAGAGTTGTACTCCTCTTAAAATTGACCTAGTGTCGCATCCTACCTGTGGATGAGTGTTTTCGGAAAATATATACCTCGATGTTTAACCATATGACTATCATTTCTAGTTTTAGAAATTTTCTTTCCACATTTAGTATTGTTAGATTATATTTTAAAATGAACATCAAATAATCATACAGTTATTTCTATCGATTGATGAATTTAAAATATTTTTTTAAAGAAATGATTTCATATTTTAAGTTTCACAACTTGTTTTATTATTGTTTCTGATTTTAATTAGATTGAATTTTTTGAACGTGCCAGCAATTGCTTTGATAATTACTAAAAGAAAAAATACAAGTATCTCTTCTTTAAAAATATAGGATCTTTTTAAAAGAAGTTTTACCCAGTTTTATGGCCTCGTTTTAGCATCTAATTTTTCAGTTTTATAATCAACCTCCCGCAATAAAACAAAAACAAATGGGATTTATTTTTTCCAAGGACGTTTGCGCTCCCAGAAGAGACATAAATCCTTATTTTAGCAAGCTGCTGTGATTAGTACTCGAAACTGTTTCGCCGATTTTATTTGCAGACTCAGTACTATCTCAGACAAATAATTAGCACTGAAATATGTTTGGCTACGGCGTTTACCGTCGTCCTAATGTCCAAGTATATTTTACAAGTTCATTATAAGCTTAAATATTATTATTTGTTATTCATTGTTAATGTTCAATTTATATACATTTACTTCTGCATTTATTATATTCTTTCATACATTTTGAAT
Organism: Sepioteuthis lessoniana; assembly: GCA_963585895.1. Taxonomy (NCBI): domain Eukaryota; kingdom Metazoa; phylum Mollusca; class Cephalopoda; order Myopsida; family Loliginidae; genus Sepioteuthis; species Sepioteuthis lessoniana. Next base: position 80,457,424 of record OY757931.1, on the reverse strand, counting down.
TCAGTTCTCATTATAAATCCCGTTAGATTAATTTATGATATAAGATACAGTAAGAGTATTTCATTATTGTTGGGACTTCTTTCGAAGTTAGATTTTATTCGTATATTTATATAGAAAGGAATGGATTCTTAATGACGTGTATGTATGTGTCTACATAATCGTCATTGCAAGAATAGATTTTTTTAGGGTGAGCACAAAAACATTCCTCTATTTCAAGTAGCCATAATATAAAACTTATTTGAATATTTTTCATAAGTATAGTGACATCACTTACATAGACTCCAAATATTTCTTTTCAGACCAGCAGAATCTTCCGGCATCCTTTTTTATAATATGATCAACTTTCACCAATGAGTGAGAATATTCCAATAAGTTATATTCTATTTATTTTTTTAAATACAGGAGTGTTTTTGAGCTCACTCTTGAAATAAGAAAGGGGCTGGTGCAGTGGTTATCGGTTTTGGAAAATGGAGTCGGGGATCCAAATTCAAATTTTGAACAAGGCTCTTTTGATTTTATGAATTAATCCACGTCTTTTAGATATGGATAAATTGTTTGGCAGACAAGGCTCTTTAGCCTTGGTACAGCCACTAGTCTAGACGAAAGAAATCTATATTCAAATTCATTCAACTCTGCTTAAATAGACATTGTGTCAAATCATATCCGTAACAAAGGGGTTAAGAAAATTTATGGAAATGTGAAAGTGTGGGTTCGGTTTTTATCTATTTTTCAGTTTCTAGGTTTTCTGTTTGTTCTTTATCTCTTAAAAGATACAAATATTATTAGCTATTCTTTGTCAAGTTTCTATCTATGAAAATTATTTATTTCTTATGACAATTCTTGCATATCTTATTTTATCATAAGAAAATACTTTAGACTAGTTTGTAATATTGTATTCTGGAAAAGTTATCAGGGATAAACGTTGAAAAGTGAAAACTTATTTATTCGAAAATAATTTATTAGGAAACACGGTATGCATATAGGTGTTTATATGTTTGTGAGTGTGTAGGTGAGTCTATATAAGCGTGTGTACCCGCATAATACGCAATTTAAGTCAAATGTTTTATAAAATGCATTTACCCAAACCCTCCGTCACAGGCAGAACGTGAAACTATGCCAAATTTATAATGAGGAGTAAAATGGTTTGAATTCAGAATTTTTCTTCTTTTAGATTGGTTGCCTAACCAAGAAAACAGAAACAAGTCTACGGTACTATTTTCCCATCAGTAGATTCATAACTTTTCTCCGTTGTTGGTAATATTTAATGTAAAATTACATACGAAGGTTTACAATTCCTGTAAGCTACCAACTAAAAAGGTTCAGGTCAATCATTCCTGATGTTCCTTTGTATGACCCCAAACATATACCCATACAGCCTGACCGAGTTCTTCGTTACCCAAACCAGTTTCTATCACTAAATTTCAATTACGTGAACGTCATTGCTAGTCCGATAAGTTTGCTTAGTCATCTTGAAATATTTAGAACTTTTCGTTCTTATCGTTGGTAATTATTTGCTTAACATCAGCAGGGAAAGAATTCTTTAATACACAAAGATTGTTATTCACATTTATCCGCTTGTTGCTTGGAGAGTCCGTATCTCAGGAGACATGAAGTTGGAAGTATGGGTCACAAGAAGACATTGTTCTTTGTGTAGATTATCGCATAAATTCAATTGAGGTATTTATTTATTTATTTGACATTGATTAAAGTGGATCATTTTAACAGCCCACCCGACTTTTGTTGATTGTTATCTTTTTATTTGAAAAGGAAAAGAAAGAAAGGGAAAAGAGTGAATAATACTTCAATATGTTTAAACCAGAATCTATATCGCTGGCGGTATTATTATCTCATATGTAGCGCTTCCCAAGCCGTGTATCTAAATGGCAAAATAATCAAAAAGTAAAAAAGAAGAAAAAGAAGTAAAAAAGAAGAAAAAGAGCGATAAGAAAAAAGCTGTTGCATTAATTTAAAACAACCACCTCCACAAAGAAAATAACAAAAAGCAGAAAATAAAAGAAATACCAAGAAAATAGGCAGACTTAAAGTAGTACTTAATTTTAGATGAATAAAGTTCAGATCCAAAACAACAGTGTTGCCAATTGTATTAAAAGGTCTCCTTGTCAAACAATGACTTAATATTGGTCTAGTTGGTGACTTAATTTTCATAAAATCAAGGGTGATTTTTTATATGCTTTAGGAATATTATTCACATAATAATTGATATAGCTCAATTATTTTCCTCGAAAAAGATTGCAAATAAAACTATCCTAATCTTAATGGTGAGAATCACACCACGTCTAGTATGATAGGTAGCTTGTCTTGAAAACTAAATTGATACCTCATATATTTTGTTCTGGTATAAAACCAACCTTAGTTAAACAAATTAGAAATAACTATTTGCAAAAATTTACTGTGTCTTCGGCATGTCATAAAACAACATAAGGAAATAAGGTCCAGTTTAGTTTGGATTGGTTTTATGGCATATCAAATATTGTAGGTTAATTAATACCAAATCCTATTCTTACAAATATATTAAATATATATGATTTGTAAAAACATTTTGTAGATAACATTTTGAAATGAACCTGAGCACATTTTTTTTGCGCACAGTTAAATGTTTTTTTTAGAACTGATAAGTAAAACTAACAATTTAATTTAACATCAGTCAATTTTTGTTCACATTAAGCTGATTTGTAATTGGATAGTTTGTTAGTAATTCTATTTTTGATTGAGTTACAATTAATTTATTTGAACACAAGCACTACTTTTTTTTCTACACAGTTAAATGGTTTCAATTATTGACATCTAACACTAATTATTTATTGAAAACTGTTCATTCATTTGTTCAAAGTCAAATTATTCCAAGTTTTGATATATCTCACATTCAATTCAATTAAACATCAGTCATTTGTTTACACGCAGTTAAATGGTCAAACAGTTCTTTTTCTAACAATTTAGGACAACATAAATCATTTGTGTGCCCACAGTTTAAATGTCATACAGTTCTATTTGACCTATAGATAGGACCCTCTCAGTTTCTACCACTCTGGACCAGTGTGGACTTGGGAGCAATGACAATAAAGGGATATTCCTTATCCCTCAAAGCTCGTGGGTTGGAACAACGCCATCAAATGGTTTAATGTCATATTCAGATTACTTGTTGGGGATGGGATCTTAAAATACTGTAGAGATGCAGTCAGTGTATTCTACAGCCCCAGCTGACAGGGCACTGGAACTAAAGCTCCAGTTCTGGGGAGTGTGAAGTCATCAATTTACTCTCACGTACATATTCACCTGGTGTTATAAGGTTTCCATCTACAGAATAGATTTGTTTGAGATGAAGTTTAATATGATCTTTAAAAAAAATATTGCAACATTATTTTAAAACGAATCTTAATTTCAGACGAACATAGCGCAAATCCCAAATGTTGATGTTACTAATCGTATCAAAAGGATCTCTTTGTCAAACGATAACTTGGTATTAGTCTGATTAACAATGTTCTCCCTTAAAACAAATCATAACGGTTTCCGTATTCTTAATAATCAGTTGTAGTTTACTAAGCTTTTGGCTTAGATGTGGCATGAGGCCACATAAATGGGACATCCAATGAGACTCGAACTCACTCGTGTAGGTTTACTAGTTTAGCTTACTAACCATTACACCATCGGAGGGCGTCCATTTATTATTAACAGTAGCTTCATCTTATTTAGCATTTATAGTTTTTTTTTTCATTAGAGTCGGATTAAATTGGCTCGACAATATTGCGTGTAGATATAACCATGTGACTCACGGGTATTAGGTGTGCAGGACGGATTATCCGTTTTTATGGTGAAGAATTCCTTCCCAGATTTAGCTCAGTCGATCATGTGCTAAGAATTGTAAGTTTTGCAACTTCCTTAAGAAGTAGGAGAGATTTTAAAGTTAATATTGCATTTGCTGTATCGGGTACATAACGGCGGCGTCGTCGTCGTCTCAATTTCTGAATTTGAAAACTTGTATTTCCAATATCATTGTCACTGCATTTTTAAAAGTATGCAAATTAAATGAAAGAAGAGGAAACTTAAAAAAAAAATCAGTTCGAATGGTGAAAGTTAACAGCATTTGAAAATCTATTGCTAGCAGATTTGAGATAGCGAATCATGTAGAAAGATCGGTCTTTCCAGTCGAGAGGGATGAGAAGGGAAGAATAGCCCCGAGGGGAATTGGTTAGGGATGTGAGTGAGACTCGAGGGGGACAATCGAACAAGTGAAATAGACATAATTTCGAACTGATTTTGGTATCAGTTCAGTTGAATATTCGATCTGCTTCGAAAATTAAGAGGAATTTATTTGGGCCGATAACCTTAGCGTTTCTTATTCAGACCACAATTCTCATTTTGAACATATTTCACTGATTTTATATGAAACCTCGTTAGTATGCTAGATTAATAAGCACTGTTGAAATTTGGTGGGGCCCAGTATATACTTATTTCTTAAATTGCCCATGCAATTTTTACTTACAGAGACATTTATTTTGTGCTATTATCAGGTAAATTTCGATTTATGGATATTTACTTTTTATTTATTCAATAGTGGGGCAGACTGTTTCAATAGATTTGCTCAGGTAACCAGTCTAAAAACTGCCTATAGCCGAAATACTATTGACCGGTTTGATACAAGATACTTTTTGAAGCAAAGAGCCTCCCATATAAAGGTTGATAATATCAAAAATAACTTAGATCTGTTAATAATTCCATTTTAAGGAAACATCAGGAAATGAATCTGACCCTGGCATTTTTAAATGCCTGGTGTAGACCTCAGTTGGTTGAGAACAAAGCTGAAGAGCCTATGTTCTTAAGGGATTATGTGGTCTTCTGAACTATTAATCATGGTCTTACCCGGCCATTTCAAAAGACCAATTAAAACAACCCACCCTACTTTAGTATCTGATATAACAATGTTTTTTTTAAAAAGCAATTTAAAAACCATCATTAAAAAGTTATCGACATTTTTTCATTTTGTAAAGTAGTATATCTTAATTAAATCTGAACTAAGTTTTTAACAAATAGATCAAACATTAGATTTTATTTTAAGAGTATTAAAATTTTATTGAGTGTGGCTTTAGTTGTTGAAAATAATTTTCAATGCGGCCTCGAAACATGATAGGATCAGCTACACATGTTTAGGAGATGATGTTAGATCTCAATGGTAGATATTTTAAACTGTAATATAACTATTGAGGGAATATTGTAGAACTTTGGAAGGGATAAAATCTAGTTAAAGGGAAAAAAGATTTTTTTTGGTGAAAATTGTTTAGGAATTAAAATATATAAAATGTAGCATAGATATCGGGTGTTATTAGTTTCTGCATTTACATTAAACATGAGGTGATGATAATTTAGAGAGTAAAAACTCAAAGTTTCTTGATTAAGGATATTTGTTAGAAATAAATCAGTTGTAGTGATATCAAGGGAGTTTAAACTGAAGCTGATTTAAATATAAAGAAGGTATGATGGAGCAGGAAGAATAGACATTCAGGGATAAATGATTCAGTAGACGAGTTAAAAACAAATAGGAGACAATTTTGAAGTATTTATTCAACCAACCTTTCAGCAATGGGCAGGATGCTGCACAAGTTTATTTTTGCGCGGATTACAGTTGGTTTTAACTGAGAGTTTTCTTAATGTAGCATAGTCACAAACGACTGTTTTGTTGATGATTGGTAATTGTCAGACGGGACAAAAAAAAAAAAACACAAAACACAACTTGTCAAAAGTGTTCGGACCTCTGTTGATTTTTTCTTTCAGTTTAGCTTTTGATGCCATTGAAGTTGGTTGGTTTGGTTTGGTTTCTTTGTTTAATGGCATATCAACCTTTGTAGGTTAATTAATGCCATACCCATTCTCCTAGAAGAACAGTAGTGGTACTGTTTTAAGCATAGCTGGGAGGATAAGGGGGTTCATACCTTTCCCAAGGGTATTTGCCCGAAAGTGAACGTAATAGCGCGACTGGAGTACGAAATCGCGTACTACGATTCTGCAGTCCATCACTTTAACCATTACACCACGAAGACACCCCCATCGAAGTTGGGGAAGAGGATAACGGACACACTGTTGCGATGTAGTTTCTTCAATGAAGCTGCTGTTCCCGTAACTTTGAAAGTTTTACTCGCTCTCCGTACATGCGAAAACTTCTCATTTTATCTCAACCTTCAAAAGCGACAGAAAATCGAGAAATCCATCGTCTTTTATCGGAGTACTAAGAACACTCAACCAATTCTTCCGCTTCGCGTGGGCGGCATCGTCCGGCCAACCTTCATCACCGGTTAGATGGCTTATCGATTCTTTGCCTTGCTGGTTCACCAGCGAGCCCGGTCCAGCAAAGTCAAACTTGAGGCCGTAAGGCCCCAGGCTTCAGCTGGGCCACCTTCAGTTGGGCTAGATGCATCATAGTCACCGGGGCTCGAGCCATGGGTCGATCCTGACCTCTCTAAGCCCTACTTTAATCGACCTGATGGGAGGCAGCGACAAATATCGGTTAGTTCTAGTTAACTGTTTATTTCTGTCTGGGGTGTTACATCAAGTACAGTGCTATACTTCTCCTAGCAGGGTTGTCCTCGTGGTGTAATGTTTAAAGTGATGGACTGCGAAATCGTAGTCAGCGAGTTCGTACTCCAGTCGCACTATTACGTTCACTTTCGGGCAAATACCCTTGGGAAAAGTATGAACCCCCCTTATCCTCTCAGCTATGGGTTAAATAGTACCACTACTGTTCTTCTAGGAGAATAGCTTTGGCATTAGATAACCTACAAAAAGTTGATATGCCTTTAAACAAAGAAACCAAACGAAACTTATCCTAGGCCGGTTCATTTGGTAGTATTACCTGGAGTTTTGTCAGTGTAGTAGTTAAGAGAGACCTGGAGGAGAGTTGGTTCAAAAGATGTGTTAAACATGAGGGAAATTCAGTCTGGTTGTTAGAATAGACTATTAGAGGATATATCTAAGGTGCATGATTAGATCTTGAAGGACGACAATGTTGCATATAGTATAGGCCAGGAGCAGTCTCAATTTAAGGCAGGAAGGATGTCAGTCCAGCAGTCAGAATAGTCTTTTTAGAAAACTCTTTTAAAAGGGAAGGTTGGACGTGTAGAAAAATCTAACCGAGAACATATGACTTTTAATCAAATTGTTATGTTTTGACCTGTTGACCCGGCCAAAAATGCCATTCAAGGTGATGTACCGGAAGGAAGTGACATATTCTAATTGTAGTTATGAGAGGAAATCGCGTGGGTGGAAATTGGCTGATGAAATAGGATGAGGTAAAAAAAATCCCATTATACTCTCATAGACTGACGCACCGATGCCGATCATGCAGGCCATTCTAAAGGTAGCGGAAGTGACACATCCCCGTCGCTAGATATCGGAAGAAGTTGCGGAGGCGTGGAGGCGTGTTCATATCACCGCGTGGGAGTTTGAAGGTAATATAAGGCCGACGAATTGAACAGAAGGCAGACAGGCGAGAAGGAGGGCAAGCAGTATAGTTGGAGACGAGAAGACGAGTGTAGTAGGGAAAGCCAGAACCCAGGACAGTGGATTCCAGGGCTCCGGTTGAGCAGCCATGGAGAACGAGAAGGACACAACGCTGACGGCCATAACTTTGGGGTCAAAATATTTCAGTTATGTTCGGTCTCCAGCTCCCTCTCACACGCAAACTTTGAGTAACCCTTTTCGAAACCTTACAAATAAATTGAGAGGTAAAATATTTTATAAAGAAGTCTTCCTGCGTCTTTCTGTGTGCGTCGTTTATTATTGCGTCTTTATCATCGTGCGTCTGTCTATTATTGCGCCGTTATGATGCTGCATGATGCTGTAGATGACTATATAACATAATCTATCCTATTTAAAATCTTTTCAGTTTAGAACACAAATTCTGTAAATCCAGTCAATAGATTAGAATTGAAGAAATCAATTAATCTGTTAAAATTGGGAGTCAACAATAAACTGGTGATCGTTGAGTATCCATTTATTGCCATTACAAAAAGTCCACTCTGACCGGGAATAATTATTTTTGTTCGGGTCCGATCTATGTGTCAAATAGATCTATTTAAAAATTATTGATATTTGATAGGACCGTAAACAAAAAAAAAAAAACTCTTCTGAAACAACAACACACAAATGTAAATATAGATATAAAATAAACGCGATTCCTTAACCTCAAGACATAAAATAACTCTAACCCATTTGAAAACTTATTAAAATCAATAAATCCATCAATACTACTCAACCAAAATTTAACCTCAATGTTCCTAATTTACTTTCTGGTAATGTTTGAAAATAATGTGTCTTTAGAACAACTTGTATTTGCAACGAACATATTAAAATTCTGTCAGAGAGACTGAATAATAAGGAATTAAATATGTATCGTAGCAGTTGAGTATATTTTCATCACAAATGAATAAAAAGGTAGGCAAGAATATAGGTCAATATTATACAATGTTTTAGACTCTATGTCACAGCTGATCAATGTGTAATATTAAATTTTAACATCTATGTTTTCTCGATGTCTAGGGTATTAGAAATAAGTATTTGATATCTTCCTACATGATGTTTGTCCAAGAAGAATAAGAAAACATACAGTACAGTATAAGATGATTACTTGAAGAAGATACATCATTTGGAAAGAGAGTGAAAGTAATTGAACTTTTATGTGAGTAGTGTGTGTGTGTGTGTGTTAAAAAGAGGATGTGTGTGTAAGAGAATTTATGTAAGATTGAAATAGTGTGAATTTGTGAGAGGGAAAATTTGTATGTGTGCAAAAGTGTTTGGATGGGAATTTGTGTGTGTGTGTGTGTGTGTGTGTGTGTGAGAGAGAGAGAGAGAGAGAGAGAGAGAGAGAGAGAGAGAGAGAGAGAGAAGATAATTTTGTGTTTGAGAGAAAATTTCTATGAGGTTGGGTGAGAAAGAGAGTGATAATTTTGTGTGATGGAGAATTTGAATAAGAGAGAGAAAGAAAATATTGTGTGAGAGAGAAAATTTGTCTAAGATAGATTGATAGATAGAAAGTGTGTGTGTGTGTGTGTGTGTGAGAGAGAGAGAGAGAGAGAGAGAGAGAGAGAGAGAGAGAGAGAGAGAGAGTTCTTTGTGTGTGAGAGGGAGTTTTTTGTGTGAGAGAAAAACTTTGTATGAGAAATATTGAGAGAGAAATAGAGATATAATATTGAGGGAGAGATGAATTTTACATGAGAGATTATGAAAGATAAAGGAGTGAAAGAGAATTGTACATAAGAGTGAGAACTTTTCTGAGGTAAAAAGAGAATTTGAAAGTGTGTGTGTGGGTGTGAGAGAGAGAGAGAGTGAGAGAGAGGGGGGAAGCGATGATGAATAAAGGGCAAAGTATAAACTTTGTCCAGATTCGGTAAATTACAAAAATACATAAAATTAATTTATCAACAAAAAAGTTTAATACTGATGAAAATCATGAAAAATACAAATAAAAAAACATTTTTTCTCTTGGGAGAGACGTATTGTGGTTTCAGTTTTTTTTTAACCATGTGCCTCTCTAAAATCGATGAATATTGCAAAAAAATTCATATTTTATGAAATAGTTTAAAATGAAACTAATTATTAGCCTTTCGTGATAACATCACTGGTTCTCCTTTTGTTCTGCATGCGTGTGTGACAACATGCAAAAATCTTTTAATACATATGAATATAAAAGAAAAAGCATCAACAAATGAATTGATCGAGTATCCGGCTGTCAAGAGGAACAACTTTTTCGGTCATGTAAATACTGACATTTAAAAAAATATATGGATGAATCAACTTATTTAGAGAAGCGCATAATTCCTAAGTATAACGATAAAAAGTATTTATTTTTTTACCACGACAGATATTTGTTTTTAACATAATCTTACCTTAGGATTATGAGTCTGTCTGCAACTGAAACTACTTCACCACGGACGTTACAATTCCCTTAGTTATTTACGTAATATTACCAATGGTTATTCAAAAAATCATTATTTAATCTTAATTATCGCCTTATTTATTTACGATGTCTCTTCAATCTGGCTGTGTTAGGTTTGCCTTAACACAAGCCATTTTATAAATTTGTCTATAATATTGCAACATGAGTTATATATCATGAAGAGATATAGGTTTATGAAGTATATAGTGTGGATAATTTGCATGCTGGTTTTAGCAAAACTGGGATTAATAAATAAATACTTAGTATAATTGATTCCTAATACTATTGTTTTATTAAAAGTACACCCATGTAAAATTTTATGCATAAATTAATCAAAATAGAATAAAAATAAGTTTAATGTCATTATCAGAATCCTTATTTAGTTATCTTGCACTTCCTAATTTAATATGATATTTCATTACATTAAAAGCTTAACACATTTCTAATTGTAATGAAAGACGAACCAGCTATTTGCCTTATTTTAAGCTTTATTCAAATATAATTTAACTTTGACCTAGTGAAGGTGAAGTTTTTTTTTTTATTTACAGATGGTTGATCAAGAAGGAAACAGCTTAGGTTAACCCCAGCACATTGATATTCTTCTTTTACACTGGTTTTCATTCAGTTGGGAATATAAATCTAACATAAGACAGTGAAATTTGCTGACAAAATTTATGTCTTAATCATGTATAAACCAATTAACGTAAGTAAAGTAAAGTAAAGTTGTCTCCCCTTAGTCGAGGTTAACCCGAAGGCTCCCTTTTCGATAGCTACTACACCAAGGTGTAGGGGAGGGCGCTACTCCTTCCCTGGATTGCTCTACTTTACCCTTGATCCGTACCTTATAATACTGAGTGTTAAACAAGGAGGCATCAAGTACCATTTTTTGAGTCTTTGGTATGACGCGACCTGGGATTGAACCCAGGTCTCCCGGGCCATTGGCGAACACATAATATTCATCTCAAACCATTGCAAATTAAACTATTAACGGTGACTGTAAGAAATTTACCTCAAAAAGTGTAATACAAAGCTGAGCAAAAAGTGTTGCTATATTTTGGTGCATGTGTAATGATTAATAAAAACGAAATAAAAAAAAATGTAAATACATTAAAAAAGTGTAGCGGTTCCCAGGAGCCTTTGACAGGAAGCCAAGTCAACACATGCCTGGAAACAGACTTATTGGTGCCGAACAGAAATCTATTCAAGCTTTATCCTTCACCGTAGAATTGAAAAGACGCACTTTCAATCGACTGAAAGCAGGTAACGCATGTGTTTACACGGTCACGGAATTGGAGGTAGGTTGCTTCTCTTGTGGCAGCGGCCTCTATTGAAAAACATCCACTGGACATAGCCACCATCCCGAAACTCATCCTTACCGAAAAGGAGAAATATATTTTAGCAACTTGTCGGTGAAATGTGACCCATTTATACTATTTTAACCAAAAATTCCACGCCCCCGAATAGTCATTAAAACCCTAAAATAAATTTGGAATTTAAAAGTTATCTTCGTCTCTTTCTTTCTCTTCTTCCTTGAATTCTCTTGCAGCCATCCACAGGCAAAGAAGCGAACAAGTTAAACGAGGTAAGAAGAAGAACAATAGAGTCAGATACGTAAAACCCAAACTCGACAACCATTGAACAACACCACAACCGCCACCAAAAGGAACAACATCCTACGAAAAAAACAAAAACAAAAACAAAACAAATAAGCAAATCTACTTGCGCCTCATTCATGCTAGTTTGCGGCACATATATAACATGATCAAAGCAGCTTCAGCTGTTGTATGTATTTCCTATGTTTAGTAGTATCGTGGTATCTGGTGCGCTGGCAGATTGTGCATTGATTCTTTCCGTATCATATTTGAAAGCCGGGCAGATGAACAAGAAACATCGTCAAATTCAGGAACTTATGCTTTTAGGGTTTGAACAGGGCCATACACTGTGGGGGCAACAAAAAACATTGTACGAAAGGTGAAAGCGCTGTTGATCACAGCACAGTAACGAGGTGGTTGATGTAATTTCACTTTAGTTGGAAGAGCCTTCATGATTAGGTAAAGTGAAATAGGCCTAAAAGTGTAGATTCAGAGGCCGTGCCTCATGGCAAAAGTGACGAGTGAAGCCCAGAGAGTATCAGGTAAACTCGACATCTTATTGTTTAGTATGGTTCGTGACGTTCAAAATATTTTGCAAAAGCATCCTGTACTGCTGAATTGTGTCTCACGTTTCAAAGATATTACAAAATTATTGATCCCCTTGTAGTTACCTGGCAAAAGTGGCAAATCATTGTGAATTCGATTCTGTCAGGGTGCCTCATATTTTTCATCCTAATAAACTAGGATCAGCTTCGTGACACCTGTGAGAATTGTAAAGGTTGTTCATTTCAACACAAATCTAAAAAAAAAAATACAAAACTAAATTGTGTTCTCTATATACTATCTTCAGTTCTGGGGAGCTTGGAGTCACCTATTTAATTGTTCTTGCTTCCATCTATATGTTAACCCAGAGTTATAAAGGTCTCATCTATTGTATTGATATATTTGATTTATTTCTTTGTTTAATAGCATGTCAACCTTCATGGGTTATTTAATGCCAAAACCATTCGAGTCCAAGAAAACCAACAATACTATTTAACCCATTGCCACTGGGATAAGAGGTTTCAAATTTTCTCCAAAGGTATTTGTCCGAAAATAAACACAATATACTTGACTGGAGTTCCAACCTGTTTACTTCTAGGCCGCAGTCCAGCACGTGAGTCATCACATCAAAGGGATACTCTCCATATATGTCTGAATTAATATTTAATATGATTTTTAACAACGTGTATATTGTCCTTTAAGATTTATATTGCAACTAAGAATGAAGTGTTTATTTGTTCAAATGATTATGAAGATATATATTTTTAGTGTATATAACTGTACACCATATGTGTGGAATAACTTTTAGCATAAAATAACCCAACAAGTTTTGACAGGTCGTAAAAAAATCAATCAACAGATCAATTAACTTAAAAACCAACAGAAATCGTAGTGAGCGAGTTCGTACTGAAGTCACGCTCTAATGTTCACTTTTGGACAAACACCCTTGGGATAAGTATGAACCCCCTTATCCTCCAAACTGCTGTTCTTCTACAACGATGGCTTTGGCATTAAATAATCTACAGAGTTTGACCTGCCATTAAACAACGAAACCAACCAAAACCAACCAGGAAAAAAAGATAAATAAACGAAAGAAGCGGAAAAAATTGCCCAATGAGGATTGAACTCAACAACATCATCATTATCAATTTGTTTTTTGTTTAACAAACTTTTTTCAGTCTTCAAATGATTGTTTGTTATTGGCAGCCATTAAGTTTGACACAGAGTAATATCCAATTAATAAACGTTGTATCATAATTATTTGCTGGTAAATAAATAATACTAGAACTAATAGTTTCAATAGAGAAATGAAAATGAACGGCGTAAGCAAGAACTCTGACATTAGAGATTCGAAATTGTTACATTTTCTTAGTATTTCAACAGTATTGCGTTAATCTCGCTGCGATATGCAATTTTTTGTGTTAAGATAAGTTATACACGAATCAGATCACCGTAACATAGACACAGAAATTACAGGAATTAATACTTTTGCCGTTTAGTTTAGTTTGGCTCAAGGTCAGAAATATTGGTCACCCAGGGAGAATCGAACTCCCGAATAAAGTCTACTCTTAAACCATAATGCCATGTGAAGCGATCAATAGGATTGACGACTATTAACATTTCAGCATTTAACTATATATTTGAAAGAAAAATTTGAACCTTAGAATTATTCTTAATTCTTTTTGAAGATTTATACGTTTTAGGAACTCAAATGGTAATTTTTTTTTTATTTCAAGTGTTTAAATACTTGCAGTTAATTCTGCCGTTTAATAAAGTGTAATTTTGTTCTTATTTTTTTGGAGTGAAGTAGCATGTTCCATCTCGTTTTTTTTAGCAAAGATTTAAAAATCCTGATATTATTTTCTCTCGATGTAACCTTTACATAGCAAAAGTTACGTTGACAGGACTTAGAATACGCTACCTATATCTCTTGCAGAAAGGTATGACCCCTGTTGCATAGCTGTCAATGATATACCCGACCCTACAAACTTTTAAAAATGAGTAATGTGACACAGAAAATGCAAGCATAACAGAGCGAGATATTTGTTTATGAGGGCCAACTTTTTTTTTTATTTGGCAGGAAAAAAAAATGGTGTTTGAAAGAAAGCATCGACTCAACTTGCTCTGAGAAGGGCAGCAGCAGTTGTGGCACGACAAGTATCCTGAAAAGGACAGTTGCAGTAGTGGAGGAGGCGTGAGCAGCTGGTTGGAGGCAGGAACTACTGGAAAAGGATACACTCTAGTCCTCTGGTTCCACAGGCGAGTCTGATTTTTTGACTGCTTATTCAGACTGAGACGGGGATATAACAATGCAAGGTTTTGTAAGACAGCTGGTTTCGAAAAAAATAAGTAAATAATAAATATAGGGAGAAGCTTTAAGCCATGACAGCGATTCCCCAAAAATGGATGTCCTGGATATAACACTAAATTGGATCTGATGGTTAAGGTCCTGTTCTCGAGATCTAGAATGTGTAGAAACCCCCTTTATTGCCATTATTCGAATGTCCCCTCTGATTTAGAGTGGTAGTACCTGTAAGAATTCCATCTATGTCTAACAGACAAATGTTTAAAATTAGAATGTGCAAATAAAAACTGCTATTAGAAAGTACTACAAAAAATATGCGCGTTCATTGAACACGATTCTTTATCTTCTTAGCATAGACGAACTTTAGACAGTTTGATATGCCAATAAAACCAATCGGTGAATCATTTATATAGCATTAGGACTTTAGTTCGTCTGCTCCGTGGGAATAAGCACATTTGTTGCTATCCAAAATGCTTGTGCGAACCGAAAAAGAAAAAAAAAGTTTAAAAAAAAAAAAAGTTTGATCGAATCGAAATCCAACTTGATTTACCGATTCTACTTTCTTTGCCGGGTGCTGTGACGCCCCCCCAAACTGCACTCCTATTTTACTTTTCTTGGTCACCATAAAAAGAAAATATCCCACACAGACAACTGATTGTTTTTGTATGCAAGACTAAAAATTGCTGTTTACTCTATATCAAATGAGTAATTACTGCAGTGATGAAAGGATTTCATTTTCTTAATTCAAAACATTTTAGCAGAATCCAGTTGGTTCACCATTTCTGAATTCCTTTCTAAAATTGTTTTATCTTAAACAATACACAATGAACTTGGCTCTCCCACACTGAAGCCCCTCCAATCTGTTTTTTTTTAAGCCTTTTCATTTTTTTTTCTCTCTCAATCCTGCTTTCTCTGCAGTTTTTTTTTCTCTTTTGTTCTTCAGGTTTCTCTGGGATTTCTTTGGTTCTCAAGGAGATAAAACAAGACGAAATGTTTTCTTTTCTTTGATTTTCTTAATTGTTTTTTTTTTTTCTTTTTTGGTGAAGGGGTTCTCTTTTTAAGTGATGCAGTAGAAATTAATAGAGTTGTCATAGGCTTGAGAAGTTGAGAGATACTTTGTTTTTATAATAAGCTAGATGAATGTTGCTGCAGTCTTTCTATCTTTTTTCATAGACTTTTGCTCCAGAAACAGATAGCAACGTCACTTATTTTGCATGAGTTGATTTTGTTACCCAAGGGGAAAATAAAGAATGCCTGGAGGAGGCGAGAGAATAATTTGTTGGAATCTTGAACAGCGCTCCCTCGACCCGTACATGCACTTCCCACTCAGTGAAATGAAGCATAGTTTTAGGCGTTTTTTGTTTTTTTTACACGGTGGAGGGGCTTGAGCAGGTGAAGATGAGAGACGGCTGTTTGGGGACGAGTATATGCGAAACTCACTCATTCGTACATTTTTTTTTCTTGCGCTTTTCTTCTGATCCGAAAATAACAAGCAGAAAATAAGCAGAAACGAAAGTATTTATTTTATTAACCCTTTCGATCCGACTTTTTTTTTTACAAGGAATTTTTTCAATATACTAATGTGTCTACAAGACCACAATAAGTACACGGTTTATATTTAGTATGTTTTAAAACAGAAAGTAAATGCCTTACGGATCTAATAATTATGCTCCAGCAGCATTATTATGGAAAAAATTTCCATGATTGATAGATATTTTTGGAATGTATTAAAGTTAGAAAACAATGACCGATGGTAAATTGGAATATGAAATAAAATCTGCGATTATTTTCCAAATAATCTAATGTATATCCGATTATAGTGGGAAAGATTGACATGAACAGATTGAAAAATAGTTAGATAGATATGGGGATAGAAACAGACTGAGATAGATAATAGATAGATAGATAGAACCAGGCTAAAATTGATCGATTGATTTGTAGAAATAAAGAATCAGACGGAGATAGAAGATGAGGCTGCGATGAATAAAAAGGAAGAATCAGTGTTTATTAGCAATTCAAACAGATAAATAGATACGCGCGCAAATCTGAATAGGTGGAAAGTTATATATATATATATATATATATATATATATATATATATATATATACACAACACACATGCACAATGGCTATCGTCGTAGGAAATGAGACCGGCAGTCGAAATTTAAGTCCTGGTCAAAGCTGTTTGTGTTATATACTCACATAATAAATATGCCTATATACACATGTACATGTTCATGCAGCATCATAACGACACAATAAATAATCAAACAGACGCACAATGATAAAGTCGCAAGAATAAACGACGCACGCAAGGAAGACGCAGGAAGACTTCTTTATAAATTATTTTACCTCTCATTTTTAGTTGTAAGTTTCGAAACGGTTGTTCCAAGTTTGCGTGTGAGAGAGAGCTGGAGACCGAACTTTACTGAAATAGTTTGACCCCGAAGTTATGGCCGTCAGCGTTGTGTCTTTCTCATTCTCCATGGTTGCTCAACCGGAGCACTGGCTTTCCTTACTACATCTCGTCTACCTCCTCAACTCTACTCGCCTGTCTCCACTGGCTCGTTGAACCCAACTGACCGGAACTCAACTCGTCGGCCTTATATTACCTTCAAACTCCCACGCGCTGATATGGACACGCCTCCACGACTACTTCCGACATCTGGGGACTGGGATATGTCACTTCCGCTTTCTTTGGAATGGCCTGTGTGATCGTCATCGAGCGGAAATAACTGTCATCCAGTTCAGAGATCACTCTCTTCCGATGCGTCAGTCTATGAGAGGTGCCCGTGGTGTAATTGTTACCGTCGCAGGAATTGGACACGGCGACACGAGTTCAAATCCTTGACTGATTGCATTTCACATAGCACTAATACCCTTGGGAAAGGTATGAATCCAATTATTCTCCCTCCAGCTATGGGTAAATAGTAGGGCAGACTAGGTTCTTCAGCCTTGGTGAGCCAACTAGTCTATGAGAAGGAAAACTCTGAATTCAAACCTGTTAAACTCCGCTTAAAAAATTGACCTTGTGTCATATCCTGCCCAAGCGGTGGGGTTGGGTAAATAGGATATGAGAGTATAATCGGATCTTTTTTACCTCGTCCCATTTCATCAGCCAATTTCCGCCCACGCGATTTCCTCTCATAACTGCCACCAGAATGTGTCACCTCCTTCCGGTGCATTACCTTGAATGGCATTTTTGGCCGGGTCAACAGGTCAAAACATAACATTTGCATTTCGTTTTGTATAATTCATACATTTCTTTTTCTCTCTCCTATTGGTAAATAATAAAACAGACTGGTTTCTCTAAGCATGAATCCAGAGTACCTCAGTTTGTGTAATGGTTAGCATGGTAGACTAGTAAACCATCACACGTGAGTTCGAGTCTAACTGGGAGCCCCATTCATTCGGCTTTGTGCCACATCTCAGTAAAAGGTTTTTCAAATTGCTCAAAACACGTAGTCTAGGAGAAGGAAAACATCGAATTCAGCGCAGCATTACCTCGCTTAAAGATTGATCTTCGAAGATGTGTTAGGTAAATGCATTTAGCAATAATTCGTTGATGTAATGGTTACTATCGTAGGAAACGGATACAGAGACGCTTATTCAAATCCTGGATGACGCTGTTTGTGTTTTACATAGTGTTAATAATTTTGTTAGATGTATGATTCCAACTATTCTCCCTCCAGCCATGGGTAAATAATTGAGCAGATAATGATCTTTAATTTTGGTCGAGAAACCTGTCTAGGAGAAGGAAAACTAAGAATTCAAATTTGTAAACCCTCTTAAAAATTGAGCTTGTAACGCAACTTACTCATGCAAAAACGGCTGGCAAAATATAATTCTTGGATTTTTAAAGTTTCCTGAATGTCAGCAGACAGTGCATGTAGTAATATGTCCTGGATCTCTCCTGTTCTATTCAATTCAATAATCTCAGTTAATCAAACAGAACAAGCTATATTCCTGAAATAATAATGTTATGATGTTACTAAGAAAAATATTCTGTTTAAAGTCTGTAGTTCAATGTCATCTTCCTATTTATAGATATTTTATAAACTTAGCTTTGATGTGGCACAAGGCAAGAACGATGTCACATCTCGTGAGAGCACTTTGTTAATATCCTTTTTTTTCCTAGTAGCATGATTATATATCTATCCATTATTTCATATGCAAATTACATATTACAAATGTCTAATTTTTCTTCAGATCGTTTATAATACATTTTCAGGTTAAAATTAAGAAATATGATTTTTCCAGTTTCGATCCAAATTATACATCAATACTGTTTTAGTATTTTGTACACGAATTATTATTGAGAATTTGGTAAGCACTAAAGACATGGGATCAAAGAATAATTTCTCTGGAGGCCTCAAGAAAAATGATAATTTGACCCTACGGAAAAATGGTATAAGCACAACCAAGAACCTACCCTGGAGAATGATATGCACAAACTCCCATGGGATTTTGAAATAGAAACGGATCACCTAATCTCGACCAGATGACCAGACCTTATAATATTCATCAACAAAAAATAGTAAAGAAAGTGAGCATGTGAAGTTGTGGACTTTGCTGTCCCGAGGGACCACAGAGTAAAATTGGAAGAAAGAGAAAAGAAAGATAAGTAACTGGACATCGCCCGGGAATTAAAAAAGTACTGTGGAACATGAAAATAACGGTTATACCATTTGTTGTTGGTGTTCTTGGTACAGTTTAATAAAAGGACTAGAGGACTTGGAAATAACTGGTCGAGTTGAGACATTCCAAACTACAGCATTATTGAGAACGGCCAGAATAATGAGAAGAGTTCTGGAGACTTGAGGAGATTTGTCATTCAAACTCCGGTGGAAGCCATCGGCTAAGGCTGATGTAAGAAACTCTCAAGAGATAAGATAATAATTATTTGAAATTAATTTTTCTGATAATGGATAAAAAGAGTTAAATCTATTTATACGTTATTATACTCCAGGTAATGTTTTGGAGTGGAACACATATGTCCTGAGAGTAAAATCATATAACGGACATTTATTTAAAAAAAAAATGAGGAAACATTCGAAATATTGCCAAACTTTTTGACTTACCCGAATTCTTCAGCATATCATAAAGCCACAATAGGAGGTTCCCGTGGTGTAATGGTTATCGTCGTAAGAAATAGACACGGCAACACGAGTTCAAATCCTAGACGAGACTGATTGCATTTCACATAGCACTAATATCCTTGGGAAAGGTATGATTCCAATGATTCTCCCTCCAGCTATTGGTAAATAGTAGGGCAGACTGAATTCTTCAGCCTTGGAGAAGGAAAACTCTGAATTCAAACCTGTACAACTCCGCTTAAAAATTGACCTTGTGTCATATCCTACCCAAGTAGAGGGGTTGGTAAATATGTATGTATAAAGCTACAATTTTCAGGCGTTCAGTTAGGACTGCACTCATTAGATCATAAATGATTTGTGAGATAAGTTTGATAAACATGGTTCCACCGGAAGACACCACCTGCATTTTCTTACAAAAGAGGTTTGCTATTAGTGAATACATTTTTTTTTAAATTATTGCTTTGTTATTTTGTTCTATATTAGTTTATCTGAAGGATGATTTTCATAGTTTTATATCATTGATATGTTTTTATTTATTCAAAAACTAGTTTAAATGCTGCAATGTTGTAAAGAGTCTTTTTTAAAAGATATTTTTGATTTTATTACACTTGTATAATTTTGGCGTTTAAATGTTACAAACAAACACTGATGATAATTTAACAAGTAAAATCAAGTTTGGACATTTAACATGAAGTGAATTAACACAGGTTTTTCTTTTCGTACGAAAATATTAAAACGAGTGTAATCATCTAGATATTAATATCACCAGGTTCTAACAAAAATATTCCTGTTAACTTTTCATGTATTTTCTTTTTCACAGAAGCGTAATAATTATTTAATTCAACACTAAATTAAAGAGCATCGAAAATTTTAAAATCATTTTAAAACTACAATTTTACTATCCTATTTCTAAAATGTCAGATGTTTTTGTGTCAAGTTGAGGGATACGGTAAGCTAATATTTGCCCAGATATCGTTGACTAGCTTTGCTAAATAATACTGTGATATCAAATTTCATCAGTCATCAAATAAATTTAATATCTCATCAAATAAACTAATTTCTTTTTACAAATATCGAAATCTAATTATTTGCACGAATAGCTCCAATTCTCAGTTTTGAATTCAAACTTTATTTAATGTTTGTAACTTCACTTAAAAACGGCTACGTTGGCAGTTAACCCCTTTACAACGTCCCATCCCATATATTGAATATAAAATATTAAAGGCATGAATTGATGTGTTATACCCATCATCTCATTTAAATTATACATAAATCTGTTTTGACTGTAAAGGACGAAAAATTAAATAAAGAGTAAGGAAAGGACTATAGATTTGATGATTATCGTCCGCTTCAAAAGAAGGTAAATATAGAAAAGAATATATATATATATATATATATATATATATATATATATATATATATATATATATATATATATATATATATATATATGAGAGAGAGAGAGACACACAAAGAATAAAAGAAAACAGGTAGAAAGCCTATCTAAAAAATCCATACATATAACATGTCCTTTTATTGAAGTGTTACATGTTTATTCTTTCGGTTACAGAGTTAAAATGCTGTAAATTTTGTTTGGTTATAAAAAGGCGCTGGGTAACATCATCAGTTATGTCTTTTAGCTGGGTCTAGGTGGGTGTCCGGGTCTTCCAACATTACACCCCCTCGCCAGTCAGACCCCACTCGGGTTGATCACATATAAACGCTACTGGCTCCGCTTACTTTTTAAAGAGGCATTACACAGTAGACCCTGGTTTCCAAACATTTGATTATTTAATGAATTAGCCAACCAGTTTACCGACCGGTTGTTTTAACCTGCTCTACGCAGTTGTGACACTTTTTTCTTCCTTTGGCACGAGAAGGGTCCAGCGGTAAGTTCAGTAAGTTATTTGAAAAAATTATCTTTACGAAATGGAGCGTAAATAAAATATCATATATACACACAAGCTAAAACTCCCTCTTTCATATTCACGATACTGGCAAAAAAAAAGAAAAGAAAAAGAAATACATATCTCCATATATACATACACACACTCATACATACAATATATATCAGTGTTCGGATGAAATATGAAGGAGCGTCTAAGAAAAATGTACATTCTAAAAATAAAATAAAATAATATAATTAAGTTGTTTAACAAGTATGCAAAAAAATATTCTACCTCGAATGAAACTGGCTTTAAAAACAAAATAAAAATTGAAACCTGCATCAATCAAAATTCGAATGAGATATGAGCATCTAAACGAAATATAATCTCCTAAAATTAAATATAATCGAAAAATGTAGTCCAAATCGTTTAACAAATATTCTAAAAAAAATTCTACACACTCGGACCTGCGAACACACAAACATACCTTTATTCCACCAACATATACACACACACACACACACACGTACATTATTATATATATATATATATATATATATATATATATATATATATATATATACCCCCTCTGAAACTTCCTCCATTTAGACACACACATGATTCTGTGACTCGAATTACGAAATGGAGACATTAATTATTCATCACTAATGAAAGGAACAAAACTGATTTGAGAATACACTTAGAAAACAACGGGGTTTATTTAAAAATTATTTTTTGATTAAACACAGGAATTAATAAACATAATTTTTTCCCTCCTCTATTTTCATTTTTTGTTTTTTGAAGTGGGGATTTCTCTTTTTACAAATATTTACAAAAATATACACATGACATACAACCCCTTTAGTCCTAAAATAAAGCAACTTAAAAAACAAATATACACATTTGTTTAAATTTACAAATTAAGACTTTACAATGTTTTTGAAGTTCAGTCCAGATTTTGAAATCTCCTGCACGTCTTCTTTCGCCTTTTTTTAACCCCTGTAAATGGAGCACTGATTTTAGTTTTCCTACTCCAATGTGCTACTGCGTTTTATCCATGGCCATTTTGCTGTCCTTTCGGTTGTATCAGATATCAATGTCTGATAGAAAACGATCTTGCATGCAAACATCTTGCGCCTATCTGTGTAGGAAGGCACGAAACCTTCCAATCATTGCTTTGGCATTGTGCCAATAAATCGACATATTTCAATTTTGTCTTTCGTGGGCCTCTTCCATATGCTCTTTACAAGGGACTAGCAAATCCCACATGAGAATTTTTTTAGTTTATTGGAGAAGAATATCAAATCCGGGTGCAAGGATGTTTTCACTATGTGCTCTGGGAAAACCCATCTTGTTATAGCATCAACTCTTAATTCCCAGTCTGTCGAAGGTGACAGGATGTTTGGTTTAGTCTTTACTGTCTTTATAGATTTCGTCCCTGCCTTGATAAACTGTATCACTATTTTCTGGAGTCAATTTATTCGTACAGATGTCCATGCAGACTGTATTCGCAATTACGTTTAAGATCTGATCATGCCGCCATGTGTAATGTCCTTCTGCGAGTGCTGTAAGGCAGCTGCTCAGAATGTTTTAAAGTCCTTTGACCATTGCATAATGGACATAAAGCAGACTCAGTTTTATTTCATATGCAAAGGTTTGCTGAGCTAGAAAGTATATCATATACGGATCTTTTCAAGAACCTAACGTTTGCATAATCGTTCTTATTTTCACACATTTGATTTTCCATTGGATTGTGGAATTCCAGTTAGTCCATCCTCCTCGTTGTTTTATTCCCTAATCTCATCTTATCGCTTGTGAACTTCATCCTATATAAGTCGTCACTTACTTTTGAATGTGGACTTATCCACACGTTTAGTCGGAAAAAGCCCTAAACCTGCGCGGCCTTTTGCGACCGTTCCTAATATCGCTTTTTCCTGAAGTCTCTCTTTTGTCCCTTTTTACTCTCTAGAAACTTTCCACTTTCTACCAGAACAGACTTTAATTTCAGCTCCGGCCACTTTTTCATTTTTTTGATAACTTGTATTGTAAAAGGGGGTGTCCTCGTGGTGTAATGGTTAAAGCGATGGACTGCGGAATCGTAGAACGCGAGTTCGTATTCCAGTCGCGCTATTACATTCACTTTCGGGCAAAATACCCTTGGGAAAGGTATGAACCCCGTTATCCTCCCAGCTATGGGTTTAATAGTACCACTACTGTTCTTCTAGGGGAATAGATTTGGCATTAAATAACCTACAAAGGTTGATATGCCATTAAACAAAGAAGCCAAACCTTGTATTGTAAAGTTGTTCTTATATTCGTTACCTTAAACTCTTCGATTGGAAAATGTAGCACATTAGTATTGCCCTATAGAGCGGACCTACTAAAGGCATTTCGATTGGCTCAACTCTTTCCGGAAACGAGAGTTGATTTTCCTTTCAGTTTGCTCTATGTGGGCCATTGTAAATTCATAGAGGACACAGTATTTGGGGGAGGAATTATGTTGTGGTAAATCCATGGTTTAAAACGGCCTGGTAGACAGAATTGCCAACTTTAGTCAACCATTTTTCAAGGTTGTTTTTGTCTACTGAATAGCTGTCGTATCCCTTAGGGAGTAGTCAATGCGTTTACCCAGACTCTTAATTGACTTTTCTGGTATTGTTAGGATAGTTTTACCCGACAACTTAAAAACGCTCTTTCTCCATTGCAATACCCTAAGTAAGTAATACCTTATGATTTTCATTTAGATTGAATGATATTCAGTTTGAAAGACAAAAACCTTGGAGTCTTTGGCTTAGAAGAAAATTAAGGTTTGATTTTAAAAAGAAATGATGAAGGTGTATTTATCGTTGATACTGTATCTGATCTACAATGTGACTTTTACGATGAAAATGACATTTTCCAGAAGGAAATAAAACGTACATTCATAAAAAGGAACTAATAACCTAACCCCACAACCACGAGCAGGATGTAACCCTAAGTCATTTTTGAGTGAAATTTGGCAGGTTAGAATTCAAGCTGTTACTTCTCCAAGACCGGTAGCCATGCCATTGTTAAGGAGCACAATCTATCCTACAATTTACCCATAACTGGCAGGATAATAGTGAGTTGCAAAAGTTTTCAATGTGTTTTAGAGCTATGTGAAATACAATCAGCTTCATCCTGGATTTGAAGTTGGTTCATCGAGTCCGTTTGATACGGAGATAACTGCTAAACTATGAACGCCTACATCCATAAAGATATCACTCACACAATGTGCATTAAGAATGTTTCCTTTCAACTGATAAATGATTTATCGATTAGAACTTTTCCAGGGTAAATAGCAGTCAGACAACATTTGTAATTATCAGTAGCGTAAGTTTTCATTTCCTTTCTTCATCGGAAAAACATTGAACATGTAACTGAAGACTTTGTATAGTAGAAAATAAACTAACAATTATTTTTATTTTGACTAGATAAAAGCTATATATATATATATATATATATATATATATATCAGTGGCGACTCTAGCCTATTTTTGCTACTCGTGCCCCCCCACCCTCTGTCAACTTTAGTTCCCAACCCGTGGTCCGTGGACCCAAGGTAAGTCATCATAGTTGCTATGGCGTGATTCTCCATTGTATAGCACAGATTGACAAACCTACCTTGCATGGTGTTTTTTTTTTGTAAACAATCAAGATACTATATAATTTGTAGTCTTGTTAATACAATAGATAAGATTTTTTTTTTCTTTTCAAAAGTATAGAAGAAAAGAGATGTTCATTACTATGACGAGAAAAATATGTTTATTAGAATAAAGAAATTGATGACAAAGATTATTTGTTGAAAATGTATTCAAATAAACACATTTTAGTTACAGAATGTAATATATGCAACATTCATTAAAGAAATAGAGATCTGTTAGTGAAAAAACGAATTAAAACACGCCGTTTAACCAACATTTACCATAGCGATGATGATGACGTCGGCGACAGCTATAATCTGCTATCCCTCTCTCTCTCTTTCTCTCTCTCTCTCTCTCTCTCTCTCTGTCCCACTCCCTCTTCCCAAGACAGCTGTCAGCAGTCACATTGTGCTAATTTTTTCGAGCACGGTATTTTGAGTTGCTTTTGCTATTGGCTACTGCCAAAAGCGGATTTCTCTAACATTACTGTTATTATAAGGGTCTTGTGCTTGGCACGGATTACGCGTGTTCAACATTATAGCCGATTTTATGGGATGTTCAATGGATCTGACTTAGTTATCGAAACTTGAATAGATACGTAATTTAATTGAGATCAGACTAAGTATGTTTGCTTGAAATTAATGGATGGTTTTTAATCCATTTTGAATAACATTGACAGAGTTATTGGTCGTGCCGGGCACGAGTAGCTCTAGTCCCATCTCCGCCCTTGATATATATATATATATATATATATATATATATATATATATATATATATATATATATATATATTATAAGAGTGTTGATTGTCATTAAATCACTTTGTGGGTAAGTGTCGAACCAAGTGAAATATAATATTGAGAGTGCTCAATATCTTATATTTTTGATTCATTCCATCTTCTTAACTGGCTGATGATTGTTGTTTAGCAAAAAAAACTCCATGAAACACAGGGTTGCAGGCAATATTCCATGAATTATATAATGATTGGTTTGGTTTCTTTGTTTAATGGCATATCAACATGTGTAGGTTTTTTAATGCTAAAGCTTTTCTCCTAGAAGAACAGTAGTGGTACTAATTAACCCATAGTTTGGAGGATAAGTGGTTTCATGCCTTTTCCAAGGGTATTTGCCTGAAAGTGAACGTAGCAGCACGATTGGAGTACGAACTAGCTTACTACGATTTCGCAGTCCATCGCTTTAACCATTACACCACGAGGACACCCCCTCTTTTTAATGAAAAGATCAATGTGTATTTCTGTTTTGTTCACTTGTATTATTTCTGAGTTGATGACAGGGATAGACGTGTTTAACGTCGGCAGACGACCAGACCTAATAATAGTCAACAAAGAAAGAGAACTTGCAAATTGTCAGACCACAGAGTAAAATTGAAAGAAATCGAAAAGATTGGTAAGTACCTGGACCTCGCTTGGAATCGAAAAAAAAAAAGGAATATGAAAGTCAGTGTGATACGAATTGTAATTGTTGGTACAGTCACTAAAGGATTAGTACAAGGACTTCAGAACTTGGAAATAAGAGGACGAGTGGAGACAATCCAAAGTACAGTATTTTTGAAATCGGCTAGAATACTCGGAATATTCCTGCGACTTTAGGCGACTTGCTATCACTCAACTCTGGCGAGAAGCCATCGGCTAAGCCTGGTATGAAAACCTCAAGAAGAAGAAGAAGAAGAAGAAGACGAAGAAGAAGAAGAAATGCAGTGATATGGTTTCAAGTAACAGTTAATAACCTAAGTAAACAATAACACTACATATGACAATTCCGAATATAAAAAATTAACCGGTATATGATATCAAGATTCATGTTTTTATTTGCATTTATATGAAAACCAAAAGTTATATTTGAACCAAGATTTATATTTATGTTTGTTTTTATTAGATGATCCGGAAGTCGGGATTCAACCCCCGGTCGAGTCCTACCAAAGACTCAAAAAATGGTATTTGATGCTGCCTTGCTTAACACTAATATTATAAGGTAAGGATTAAGGGTAAAGTGGAGCAATCCAGGGAAAACTCCTCGTTTTTTGCTTTGGTTTAATGTAGGTTTGTAGGTTATTTAATGCCAAAGCCATTCTCCTAGAAGAACAGTAGTGGTACTATTTAACCCATAGTTTGGAGGATAAGGGGGTTAAGGGTATTTGCCCGAAAGTGAACGTAATAGCGCGACTGGAGTACGAACTAGCTTACTTCGATTCTGCAGTCAATCGCTTTAACCATTACACCACTAGGACGACCCCCTCGTTGTAGCAGCTATTGAAAAGGGAGACTTCAGGTCACTCTTAACTAAGGTTACCAACTTATCAATGTATATTTCTATTTTACCGTTGTAAGATATCAAGTATTCCTATTTAATACAAATAATCGGCACATAGATGTGTGGTTTCAAGTATTCCAATCTAATATGAATAACTTTGTTTTAATGTATTCTTTTATATTAGATAATAAAGATTTCTTTAATCACAGGAATATGGTTTCAAGTAATAGTAAACCCTAATTTAACAATTCTAGTTTCTTGTAATAATTCTCGATACAAACTATCTACCGTCTAACGACATCATATATTTCTATCTTATAAAAAGTAATTTGAATACACTTATATGGTTTCACATATTCCAATATAATAAATCCGGGGAATTTTCAAAAAAGCATAACCATTCTTTTTTCAATTTTTTTTCCATGAAAGTGAACAACATTCTTTGAAATTGGTTTATACAAAAATTATTCCTGTTTCATTAAAAATTTTTTTAGACAATTCAAAATCGCATGAAATCAAATTGGGCTTCAGGCTTAAATATAAAACAGTTTTAAATTTTTGGAGTCTGAGAAATTCAAACCATTTGAAATTTACAAAATAATGTAATAAGTACGCACAATCAGGTCTTTGTTAAAAAAAAAATTTACGAATGGGATAAACGTGGGTTTGTCATTCGGTTCTTGAGTCGAAAGGATTATGGAGTGGAAACACAATGACTCTCTGTTAAAAAAAAGGTTCAAGGTGAAGCAGTCATTTAGAAAAAAAACTACTGTCTTTTGGAATATCACATTTATTTATCGTTCATTTATTGGCATGTACATCATTGTTGGTTTGTTTGATGGCGAGTCATTTTTTTATGACACATTCAGTGCCGATATACATCATCATCATCATCATCATGTCGTGCCGCCAGCATGGATATCCCTGGCCCTCTCTCGCCAATTCTCCCTATCATTCATCGCTTTTGGCAGGTCTTCAGGGTTACATCCCGTATCCTCACATAGCTGCTGTATGTATGTTCGAGCAGGTCGTTCTGCTTTTGATTGGCCATATGCAGGGGTTCATAGGAGTACATCACTGATGAGTTCGTCCTTGCTTCTCCAGCAGTGTCCTGCGTGTCTGGTTCGTCTAACTTGTATAGTTTTCGTGATGGGAGGCAAGTGGCCGTATAGTTAGTGTCTTGTGGGGTGTTGTCGCCAGGACTTGTTCAATTTTGCTCTTAACATTCTTGTGTAATTGCCGTCTAGTTTCTTCTTCAGCCGTTTAGTTTGCGTCCAAGTAGTGCATCCATATAGCAGTATCGATACGACCGCTGCCTGGAAGAAACTGCGTTTCATTTTATCGGTCAGGTCTAATTTCCATATGATCGAGAGCCTATCGATAGCCGTCCATGCTTTCGTCAGTCGTGTGTCGATGTCTTTTTCGGTTGATGAGACGCTACTTCCAAGGTAGGTGAATTTGTGTACTAGTTTCAGAGAGGCTCCGTCTAGTGTGGTAATGTCACCTTTTTGGTTGTAACATATCAAATTCCTATAATATTGCAAACAACCTCTTAAACTAACATTTTAAAAATCAATCAAAGTTTCAAAAAACACGCCCACGTTAATAAAAACAAACAAACTAAAAACAAACATCCCCAGCACCAAAAAAAGAAGTCTACGAATTCACACTATTTCGAGTCCATATATACCCAGTTCTCCCGGACCAATGGCGAACACTCTACCCACTAGGCCACTGATAGGAATACTTGATACTATATAACTGTAAAATATTTGTATTAAGACAAGACACTTTCTCCTTAATTGTTTAAAGTAGTTTCATTTTCCTTCCAGACCATTCTCATAGCAAGAAGACCTGAAGAATTTTTGAATTAATGAAGAAAAGTTCTTATTCTATAAATTCTAGCCCACCCGAAATATCGGTGAGGGGAGAAGTCGTTAGCTTCAAAATTTGACCTCCAAACTTTTTCTTCAACGGTTTCTAACTAACTGACTTGCAGACCCTTTAAAAAAAACAACTCTCGTTTGACCGTTTCTCCCTCTTACGTTGAGAGTTTTCTTTGTTCTCGGAAAGGTTGCAAAAACATTACAATCGTTTAAAAAAGATAATATTTAATTTCTTAAATCCTGTGTTCAAACCAATATTATCATTGAAAATAGTTGAAGTAGTACATAAATTATGAAATTTGAAAGGAATATTAGATATCAAATGACTATTGGTGATAACATAAGAAACTACAAGATAAAATAGCAACGTGCAATGAATAAGATTCAGTAAACTCTAGGCATAAAATTACGCCGATTGGTTGGCTTTTCGTATAAAATAGATAAATGAATCAAACAATACGAAGGCGCTTCTCTTGTGTCGTTATCTTCCCCACTAGACACGCCTCGTTTGTCGTTGGGTTCTATCCGAAAACAAAAACACGTCTGGATGACACACATTATATCCGGATTCCTGCTCGAAGGTCGTAGAGTGGGTTAACCGGAAACACGTCTGTATATTCGAGAAATTCCTAATAAGCATCTCTTTCGATGACACATTTTTATCTCAGCATCACTTTCAACTACTTTTGTGCTCGTGTAAAATACACA
>OY757931.1:80307532-80422532 GCA_963585895.1 Sepioteuthis lessoniana | reverse complement strand
ATATATATATATATTTTCATCCGCAGACAGACCTGTTTCGTTCGTATCAGAACACTTCAGTGTGGCTAGACATACTATATTCCCGTAGCTGGGATCGAGACCCGGTTGACTCAATCTAAGACTGTACCCCTCAGCTACGAGGAAACCAGCAGCAGCGAAGTAAATTTTAAACGGTTATGAATCACAATTACGATTGTTTACATAATTCTGCTTAACGGCTACCGAGAGCTCAATTCATATGAAGAAGAGCCTTGCATATACGCTAATGCCAACGCGATTACTTTATTCACCAGAGTGCGCAAGCCCCAACCCTACGGGGTAGGGGAGCATATATATATATATATATATATATATATATATATATACATATATAATGAGTAGATTTCCACACCAAAAAAAACGATAAAAATTTTGTTCAAAAATAGGCTCCAAAAGCTGTAATTTATACATCAATATTTTTGCCTTTATTGATCAATCGGTGTTTTACGAACTGCACTCAAAACTACTTTTAGATTTCCCAGACGGTGATATTTGACTTGCCGCGTAAAATTTTCAGGATAAAAAAAAAAAATATATAATTTAAGAAATCTTGTCCCATCTAGATTATTTAAAATGATTTTTTTAACCAAATGGACTCATTGGGAAATTATGAAATTTAAAAAATCAAATTTAGATCCGATCTGAATCATATAAATTAGGTGATAGGAAATGCTTTTCTCAAGACTTCAGTCCATATCACATGGACTTGTATTTATTGATTTGTCATTTCTTTCACCTTGTATATATTGATTGAATTTCCTTTATTCTCCAACATTCAAAAAAAATCAGTTCATCGAAACTAGTTTACATGTCACATCACAAATAGAATTTGAACAACAAAAAATATTAATGCTTTGTTTGTTTACTTCTGTAAATTTTGTTGGAAATATTCGTGGTAAACTAAAAAATACCTTTGTGTGCTGATTGCTATTTGGCATATAGACATACATTCCATCTCCCACCAAATAGTGATATATACAAAATAGGATCTCAAAGGCATTGTGACTATTTAAAAAAAAAATCACTTATTTTCAAATGTTGTGCTTATGTGATGTTTGCTACATCGGTCGCACTACTCAGAGATTAGATGTTTGAATGAACCAGCACATTCCCTCTAATATCCGCACAAATATAAGGTCTCTGAAAATAGATGCAACCAATTAGTATGATAATGATTTATTACTGAGATAAAAATCCCAAGAATAGATTGCATGTGTTGGAAGTTGATATAATAATAATTAAAAAAAAAGAAACCCGATGTCTCCAGCTCAATGGGTACATTTTTACGGGACGTGTTTCAAATGACCACCATTGTGCTGATGACCCACTTGAATTCGTTGAGCAATGTTCTCTCTCACCCTGACGCATTCTTTTTTTACGGTATGGTACGAATCTTCTGATTGATAGTCACTTTGAGTTCAGCAAAGGATTTTGAATTGTTTTTTTACATGTTGTCCATCCTAAACCCACAAAGATAAAAATCTGGGGGATTAATATAGGGTAAATTCGGGTTTGCGGCGCTTGCTGAACAGCTGTTAAGGGAATCGATGATCAAACCACTTCATCGTGATGTTGACTATATTTGGAGTTGCTCCATCTGGTAGGAACCATTGCACATCTCGTTTCATACCACGACGTGTTCGAAGAATTTGTTTAGCACATCAATGTAACGCTTCTTTTGTAAACGTGACTGCCTCCTTGTCTACGTTTTCAAACCAAAACAGTTCAATTTTTCCATGCTCTGAGATGGCCACCCAGGCTGTGTATTTCACTGAGTGCCAGAGCCTTGGAATCAACTTGTTCGCTGCTTCAGTGCCCCATTGCATACAGAAATTGCTATTTACATGTCCACTGAGCCAGAAATGTGTTTCGTTGTTGAACCAAATATCATCAAGGAAGTCAGCATCCTCTTCAGTCTTGTTCCCGAACCACTGGCACACCACTAAACGTTCTTCTATGTCAGCTGGTTTGAGTTTATTCTTGATTAGGATTCTCTATAGGTACAGCTGAAGATCCTTCTTTAAGATTCTTTGCAACGATACACATAAAAGACCGAGTTCTCTGGAACGTCTTCGGAGGAACTTTTTCGGACACCTTCCGATAGAATCTCTCATCAAATCCACATTGTCAGCACATTTTAGAGTCAACTTCTTACCTGATCTAAAATTTTTCAGTCGTATTGTTGAAATTGTTTACTGACACGATGGCTTGAAATTTGCATACCCAACAATGAATTTGGCTTTTCTGGGGATAATTATTTAAGTTCTTGCAAAATTTCGCTTGCGCAGTTTTGAATGATTTTCTTTTGCAAATAAGTAGAGACAAAACATTGTTATTGAGAATCAATAGTTGTTATAGTAGATTATTTTTAAGTCTGAAACAAAAAATAACACAATATTATAAAAGAGTCGAGTTATTAGCAGTCACATGAGTCTCATGTATATTGAGATACTTTCGGGCCTTAATGCAGCGTCGAGCAATCAAAATTCATCTTCTGCCATTGCTCGTCACTAATGGGACAATCTAACCTGCACAGACGCTTATAACCCCAATATGTTTACCCTCCAGGTGACGTAAAGTAATGAATTACATTTATCAATACTTGAAGCCTTCCTCATTACAAAACACCAACTTACATTTTGTATTCAAAAACCAGTTTTCTACACAGCTTTTATTTAATACTCCTATTGAACCAGAGGAAGAAAATACTATTACCTGCGTCAAAGGAGGTGCCCGTGGTGTAATGGTTATCGTCGTAGGAAATGGACACGGCGACACAAGTTCAAATCCTGGACGAGACTGATTGCATTTCACATAGCACTAATATCCTTGGGAACGGTATGAATCCAATTATTCTCCCTCCAGCTATGGGTAAATAGTAGGGCAGACTGTGTTCTTCAGCCTTGGTGAGGCAAATAGTCTAGGAGAAGGAAAACTCTTAATTCAAACATATTAAACCTTGTGTCATATCCTTCCCGAGCAGAGGGGTTGGTAAATATGATTACCTGCGTCAATTCTTCAGGCATACGGTCATTTTTTTAAATCTCTTTTCTTTCCGCCTCCATGCTTTTTCGACGGTTTCAACCCAAAATTTAAATCCTCATCTATAAAGTTAGCTGTCACGGTTATCAATTTTATGATAATTCGTGACCGAAACGAAGGGTCCCCCGTTTTTAGAATCTTAAAATATTTTGATTGATTTTAACATTTTATTGATTTTAAAATTCATGCGCTTTTAAAAGCACTGTTTATATATATGTGATAATCTGCAATCCTTTAAAATGAGTGATGAATAAAAAAGCGCTCAAATTCTTGGCAGCTGAGTGTTATAAAAATTATTTAATATGGAGTTGCCAATAATAATAAGAACTGTTTACTGCTGCAACTATTTTAAGGAAATCGAAAGTGATCTTGGAAGAATATCATGATGACCTTCTTTACTGATCGATGCTCCCTGCATAAATTTCACCAGAATGCCAGTATGTTTCTGCTCCATCAACTGTGTGTTTTGGAATCAGGCTCATAATACCAAAGCCATGTTTTGCCAATTAGTATTTTTTTGTAACAATCTTTGCTTCTCAATACACATTTTTCTAGAAATGTACATAGTTTTCACTTTTCAGGCACCAAAAATTTGATGAAAGACCTCTGTTATATTTTGGAGTATTTTCTTTGATTTGTCACCATTTTGAATTTATTCAAAACGAATATTTTTAGAGATTTCTTAAATATTTGATATAAATCAATACAAAAATTTAGAGTTTATCTTTCTGAGACAAAATTCCGACAAAAAAAGGGATTTTGATTAAAAAAAAAAAGATCCACATATTTATTGCATCATCCACGAATATATATGTTTATATAGTACTGGTAATGTAAAACCTAAAAAATATATTGTTTTCCTACGATAGAGTTTCAGGGATAGAGAAACTTCAGAGTTCTATTGACACAGCTGTGAAAAAATCACTTTTGAAAGTGACTTTTAATCTAAAATTGACAAGTCAGAACAAGATTTATCCTTTACTAGAAGTTTAATGGTTTTGCATTATTCGTTAAACGATTGTGAAACTTTATTGAACTTACTATCGATTCTTAATCGAGAAACGAACTGTAGAGCAGAAATTGTGATCTGGAAAGCGACTTTTTAGGACGGATTCCGGTTTGTGCAAATGCTATTTGCCAGCATAATAATCTAATTGTAATATCTGGTACGATTGCCAGTCGTGGATCTTTCCTAGCCCTCCATACGTAGTGTTGTGTTCCTTTTGTTACAGTGCACTGGATTTGTTTATTATGGGATTGACTATTTAATCTTAAGACCACATAGTCTATACTCACGACTTTGCGTAGTATTAGTACCATTATTATTAACTGTACTAGTGTATTATACGATTTGGGAGTTTTTCACCCCAGCGTCAGCTGATGGTCTCTCACTGGAATCTACTTAGAACACATTCTATTTCTTTTATTTTGTCAATTATTACTATCTCTGATCGAGATTGTGATATATTTTTTATCTTAAAATCCCAGAGAATTTTATGTCTCATTCTCTAGGACAGATTCTGGTTGGTGATATACCATTTGGTAATACGGTCAATTTCAAATTTTTGCACATTTCCCAGTAGATTACTTTCCCCACCCTGTCATGTCTAATATTTTATTCTTTTTGCTCTAATTTTCAATATCGCTATGGGATTAACGCTTTTTTTTCTGGGCATCACCGACTGTTACTCTTCTATTGCATTTCATCGATTCTCGTTTAAGTATTCTTGGTCCTTATTCCCTTGTTTTCAGCGGTTATTTGAAAAGATTCATTTTTTTCTTGTAAGTATTCTCTTTTGTGGCGATGTCCAGGTCTTCTTGTGTTAGATATATTCAGTCTGTCACTTGTAATATCCATACAGTCATTTTCCCCATTTCTGTTTCCTAGTTTTTGCTGTTGTTCCGTTAGTCTTTATATTGCCAGTGCTGTTACTCATTGCTCTTATTAGACTTTCTTTGTTATTTTTAACGTAGCTATATTCTTATTGTTGAATCAATCTCCTGTTCTTTTCATTTGTTGCAAATACCTTTCTATCATCAATATACATAAGGTTAATAATCATTTTTTGTGAGTTTTAAAAATTGTACCTTTACTAAGATTCTACTTGAATGGCGTCATTGCCCTAACGATTAGCAAGACTGGGTTTCCTTAAAATATGCCTTTTAAGATTTTTACCACTGTTAGGTTTGTCCTCCTCCTTTCAATTCTTCCTCCCAGTTTTCCATGATATGGGAGATAAAATTTACAGTTTTCTCGGATATTTTGTATTTCAGACTGTATCATCCAAGTTTGTACGATCATATCGTAGGCCTTTTTGTTGTTAATACATGACATATATTCATTTATTTATCTCACTTTGGATTCTTGGAGGATGTGCTGGTCTATATGTGGCAGGAAATTTGTTTCTGTTTTTTCCAGTGTCATAATTTGTGTTCTTCCAGAAATACTCAACGGCATACAAGCTTGTAATTGTTGTCTTGTCTTAACTATCTGTCAGGATTTTAAACACAACAATATACTCATAGTTCTATAGTTGCCGGGTATGGTCCCCTTATGGGGGCCATTCAGGAGCAGAGTACTTTTCCTTTTCATCATTCATTCGGGTATGACTGATTCTTCATAGAATGTACTCAGTTACAGGGCCACTTTGTCAAGTGTGGACGTGGAATTTTCAAATCAGAAACTATTGATGCTATCATGACCAGCCTTTTTCCGATATGATAATTCCAGGTGCAAGTGTACCTTGGGGGCTTTCATCAATTTCGAATCCTTTTTCCGTGTTATTTTTCCATTCACGATATCTGTTATGAGTTTCAATCTTCTTTCGGAATTATTTTGTTTCTTTTGCATCGGTTGCAGATTTTTTTTTTACTCATTTGAAAGTTTTTCACATTAGCGTTAGCTGATGGTTTTCCGCTGAAGTCTGAGAGACAGAAAGTCTCCTCAACTCTCCAGGACATTTCTTAGTATTCTGGCCGATCTGAAAGATTCTGTAGTTTGGATGGTCGATACTTACTTCCAAGTTCTCCATTCCTTGTGTCTGTATTTTGGTGACAGTACTGAGAGTAGAAATCACAATTGGTATCACCGTCACTTTCTTGTTCCATAGATTTTGCAGTTCTTTAGCAAGGTCCTAGTACTTTTCTTTTTTCGCTTTCCTTTAGTTCGACTCAGTGGTCAGTCGGAACGGCTAAGTCCACTATTCGGCAGGTTCTCATTTTTTGTTGACTTAGGTTGTCTGACCGAGATTAGCTGATCCGTTTGTATCTCAAAATCCCAGAGAATTGTGTATATTTCATTTTCTACAAGGGATTCTGGGTTGTATATACAGCATTTGTTCATGTGGTCAAATTCAAACTTCTTACACAATTCCTGGTGGATCACCCAGTCGTATCGATATTATTATTATTATTATTATTATTATTGCCTTTTAGAACCTCTTTTAAAAACGTCTAAATCGATAGTTCAGAATGATATTTTTGAGCTATTGTCATTTTCACGATAATGTATCGATCGTAAGTTTAAAACCCTTTCACAAGCATCTGACGATGAATACATAACTGTGAAATTACCAGTACCGCAAAAACCTGCTCAGACATGTCTGTTGTAGATGTTTTTGAAAGATTCAAAAAGGTGATTTAACCACTGTTGGTATACAACTTCATAAACATTCAGTGAGGGAAAAGTAACTAAACTTGATTTCTTTGTCACAAAAGAGAAGATGGCTTGAAAATAAAGAATACACCCTTTTATTTTTTAATCCTTTTTTATTTTTTAAAAAATTTTGCAAAGTTTTTGGCGTTTTTTCATTTGGCTTTCTAGAATATTTTGCAGTGATTATATCTTAACATGATACTGATACTGTTTTCGTAAATAAAAATCTAAATTCGATAAATCAGAATGAGGAATTATCGTAACAATGTCAAGAATTTCTCGATACTTCATGGTCATAGTCGAACCTTTACGATTTAGGACTCCCTTCACCTGTTTTTATTGATTCCTGTCAAATAGGAATACTTTTTTAACCAATCTGATTCATAGATGGGACCCTAACAGTTACTACATCCGGGTCAGAGCTGACCTGGCAATAATGGCAATAGAGAGGGACCCCACACTAGATCACAGAAATGTAGGCCTCATCTTCAGATAGTTTTATTCTGTTGATTGTATTACCTGAAAAGATACAATCAGTGTATTTCAAATCCCACAGATAGAACAGTTATCAAGAAACGGAAGATCAGAAAATAATATCTAATTTAAACATTTTGAGCATTTCACAGAGAAAGCCAAATGAAAGTAAGAATTTATGTCATTTCTACCCATTAGGAAATTAGATAATTATAACATACGCATATTTTTTATAATAACAAAAATATATTTCTAATAATATAAAAATCTCTAAAAAATAATTTTGTCAACGAGGTTTTAACGTATGTAGGGATATTAAAAAAAAAAATTCTTGTTATACAGACAATGGAAGCCCCTTGAATTATGATCCTAACTTAATATACCTCTGATGAAACCCCGTGGTGTTGGGGCTAATGTACTCGACTACAATAACATCATAAGCAAGTTCAAATTCCAGTAACACTGCAACGCTTACATTCAGACTAACGCCCTTAAAGTTATCAACTACCTTATCTCTCCAGCTAAGAGTTAAATAGTACCACTACTATCTTTCTATAAGGATGGCTTTAGCTTTAAATGACCCAAATACGTTGATATTCCATTAAACAAAGAAACCAAGACAAATATAACATACTGTCAAATTCAGTCCTCCAACTATTCTGGCAAAACATTTTTTCTCAACAGCTGTTTTTTCGATGCTTAAGTAAGTAAAATAGTTTATCTGCATTAATTCAAGAAAGTGCTTTGATTATTCACTGACTTACATGCCAGTTGTACAAAACACTATATGACGAAAACGGATATTAGTATGTTTCAGCATTAAAGCTGAAATTGGACAACCAAACACCTAAAAACAAGTGCAGCAATTAATGTACATCTTTGATAACAATAGTAAATCTGAATTTGAATATCTTTATAATTATTTTTAATACATATATTCCTACGTTGTTGTAGATTAACAATCCGAGTAAATGACGATAAAAAAAAAGTTACTAAGATTAAAAGATGCAATAAACTATTTAAAAGTAACTGAGGAGGTTTTATAAGAAAAAAAAAATTAGAGTACATTGAAATTTCATATGGTGGCATTATAACCTGAGTTTTTCTCAGGAAGACACCATTATTACAACTCTTTACTTATTAGTAAAGCAACCAAGATTATTAATACTATATATATATATATATATATATATATATATATATATATATATATATATATATATATATATATATATATATATATAAGGTTGGGCAGCAACGTTCGTATGGTGACATCATATATCTTGTTGATAAACACTGATAAAAAACGTGTGGATCATAAGTGGCTCTATGTTGAAAAATTAACCTCTTTTGTCATATTCCCTGAGAGATATCTTGGTCAACTTATGATAATTTTAGGCAAACCGTGTATATATATATATATATATATATATATATATATATATATATATATATGAGAAATCTAAGTGGAAAAGTGACCACTTTTCTACTTATTTTTCTCATCTTGTCAGATTTACCAAAATCTACCATTTCTCCCGACATATTATATATATGCTTTTAGCGGCAATATTATAAAGTCTCAGGTGCTCTTATATCCATTGTTAATACTGACAGACTGATCTCATTTACCAAAACTTTTTTTGTATTTCGTTTAATTCTGCAGTAAAGGATTTCGAGACCATTCCTAATGCTTCATTGCATACTGAATTCTTTGACTCAATTTTGTTTGCTTTTTTCATATATCCAAATATGTGTCTCCTTCGATGCTAAAAATGATATCACCACCGCCACCACCACCTCCACTACTACTACTACTACTACTACTACTACTACTTTTACTACTACTTCTAGTACTAATACTAATGATAATAACGACAGCCACAACACGAGGAGACAAATTATCCTTCTACATCTACATCATTATATATAATTCTTTAAAATATATATGGTATTAAATAAAACACATTTTTACGTCTGTGACTCACACACGCACACTCCAAAATATGTGTGCGTGCGTGTGTGTGTATTCTGTGTGCTATGTGCTACTCTAAATTATGAAAAATACGTTTTCTTCAACAATATTTCCTCATTATTCCTCAAAGTTGCTATCCTCCAATCCAATACACTGCCCCTTAAAAGGTTGTGGATAAAAGCCCGCATCACTCTAGTTGTCTTCGCATGGTTCCAATTTATAGAAATTTTCAGTTACCTACTCTAAGTATGGCTGAAAATATGTCTTTTCTCTGCATAGTTCCCATTAACATATATATATATATATATATATATATATATATATATATATATATATATATATATATATATATATATATAAGGGATGTTTATGCATGTGAGTATTCAAAACATTATTCTGAGGCAACTTACGGTCTAGATCTCAGATCTTTCCTCGCTTTTATAGCCCCAAGTCACAGATGCTATCTTTAAATTGCTCGCTGTTATTCTCAGCAGCAAGTATTTTTTATGTATTTTTGATATTTTTAACGAGATTTTGATATATCTCATAATGCTTTGATATATTTTTTAATGGTTTAATATTTTTGATAAGGTTTTGAAATTTTTAATTTGGTTTTGATCTTTCAAATATATATTTTCATAAGCCTTCAATAAGGTTTTTACTTCTTTTAATAAGTTTTTGCTTGAAAAATACGATTTTCATTTCGTTTTTGAAAATAAGTAGGGAATCTGTTGACATCTTTGACTGTTCTGGAGTTCATATGCTTAAGTCTCTTACAAGTGTTTATTGATATCTGACGATATAGTATTCCGAACATAATTCGCAAATGGAAATACAGAAGTCCTTAAGTAAATAAGGTCTATTTCGTCAAAAACTTTGCAATAGGAAACAGCTTCGCCCAGAACTGTTTCTTTACTGGAGAGTCATCCTGTTTCTATTTCACAGTATTTTCGTCTCAAACTCAGTGACAATCCCATGTTTAACTCATTTCTAGACATTCATCTCTGTAAAAATCCCATATTCATCTGTAAATTTCACATTATTTGCATTTCTCAGCTACAAAAGATTCTCGGACAAACTTTTGTATTAGGCCTGAAATACTATTTGATTAACCGACCATTTAATTTGTCTCGAAGCGAATGCTTTTGGAATATTGAAATAATTTTTGTATAATTACAAACAATTCGGAGTTTATATTCATGAAATAGAAATCTGAAAAAATTGCCTTTTCAAAAGAAAAAAAAATTGAATACATATGATTAATAGGAAAAGTCTAAACCGGGCAAATGTTTTGGGTCGGATCAAAAAATGTCTTCAATCCCAGTTTGTTGTTGTTCTATGAATTTAAGAAATAAAATTTGAGACTTTGAGAAAGTAAAGAAAATCTGTGAAAATTTCTTAAATATTTCCTCTGTAAGTTGACGACTGTAGTCGAGGGCGACCAGAAGACCCCCTTTTCAATAGCTACAAAACCGAGGTGTAGGGGAGGGCGCTACTCCTTTCCCTGGATTGCTCCACTTTACCCTTGATCCTTACCTTATATTGCTGAGTGTTAAGCAAGAAGGTATCAAGTACTATTTTTAAAGTCTTTGGTATAACACGAACTGGGATTGAACCCAGATCTCCTGGACCATTGGCGAACACTCTACCCACTAGGCCTATGAGTCGGTTACTCCAAAGTTCTTGCATCGACCAGGAAGGGAGATAATTGTTCTATATCATGTATATTGATTTCCTTTTTAATTGTATTGAATTGTTGATTGAATATGTTTGACAGCTTTTACTAAATCCCTCCGCTTCTGGAAGGGTGTGACACAATGAAAAACAAGAAGAGAAAAAACATATTTCCTGCTATATTATCACCCCCGTATGACGTAGATATTTTCGCCAACTTATTTAGAGCACTGTATATTAGCCTATAGGACAAAAACTTCGATGGGTTGGTTTTGAAACAATGGGTGACCCCAGAGTCGTCATATTCTGAAGCCTTTGTAAGCCACACACTCGTTTTTTGTTTTTGCATCATGAGTATATGATAGTATCATGATATATGTATATATATATATATATATATATATATATATATATATATATACACTGAAGAGTTCTGATAGAAAGAAACAGTCTGTCTGTGGATGACTGGCTCTTCAAATGAATTGAGCTCTCGGTAGCCGTTAAGTGGATATATGTAAACAAAACAAATGTGATACATAAGCGTTTAAATTCCCTTCGCTTGCGCTGGTTTCCTCGTGGCTGAGTGGTAGAATCTTGGATTGGCGTTTCAGTCGGCCAGGTTTCGGTTCAAGCTTCGGGAATCTGGCCTCTCTAGCCACACTGAAGAGTTCAGATAGAACAAAGCAGTCAGTATGTGGATGACAATATATATATATATATATATATATAAGACAAGCAACTAAAAAT
This sequence comes from Sepioteuthis lessoniana, assembly GCA_963585895.1. Classification (NCBI taxonomy): domain Eukaryota; kingdom Metazoa; phylum Mollusca; class Cephalopoda; order Myopsida; family Loliginidae; genus Sepioteuthis; species Sepioteuthis lessoniana. Next base: position 80,410,929 of record OY757931.1, on the reverse strand, counting down.
TCCATTTCCCGTGTGATGACGAGTGAAACTTTGAGTAACGGACGGAGTACGAAGCGATTACTGTTTAATAGATGACATATTTTAAACCAATCTATTCTCTAAAAGCATTGATGATTGTCGAACCCACTTTTTAAAATGAATGTATTGTTGTTAGTGGTACTTATCATTCATATTAATTATTACTGTTTTCAGTGGGTGGGGGGACCAGTAAGGTGCTGGACAGCGGCATCAAAGTTAGTGAGTTCGATCTCCAGTCGCGCTGTTACGTTCACTACTTTGCACTAATACACTTGAGAAAATTATGAACTTTCTTATCTTCCCAGATATGGGATAAAAAAGTTTTTACTGCTGTTCTAGGAATAAGGATTTGGTATTATATAACCCCCATATGTTCATATACAATAACACAACGAAAGCAAACCAAAATGTTATAAATATTATTATTCACGTACGCACAGACAGCATATATATATATATATATATATATATGTTGAGAGAGAAAGAGAGAAAACAATAAAGTAAGATATGCATGCGGACGACATGGCTTGTTTTTTTAAATTAATCATCATCATAATCATGTCGTGCCACCAGCACGGATATCCCTGATCCTCTCTCGCCACTTCTCCCTATCATTCATCACCTCCGGTAGGTCTTCAGGGTTACATCCTGTGTCCTCACATAGTTGCTGTATGTAAGTTCGAGCTGGTCGTCCTGCTTTTGCACGGCCATATGTGGGGGTCCATCTGTAACAAACTATAAACCTAATTATCGCTCAATCTGGGAAACAAAGAGTTGTATTAAAAGTCAATACCATCGGTTCATAGGCAGCACCTTTTTTTTCTCACCCTTTCTCTATAAAAAGAATCCGAAGTAAGTTTATTTGTTTGTCTATCTATATCACCATTAGAGTCTGTTATATGTATCTTTCTCTTCTTCTCTAATTGTCTGCAACAGCTAGATATTATCTCGATAAATGCTAAGCTTGTATAAGAGTCTATCAGTGTGAAACCTAGTGAAAATCGAAATACGTCCACGATCGCATTATTCTGCCAGACAAGATTACAAACCATTGTGCTAAGATCGGCATTATATGAGGTGTGAGAAAAAATACAGCGAGACGGAAGCTTCAGTTTTTCAGATTTAAAAATTTTAAATTTGTATGACGCAACCGAGAAACTAATATAATAAAATTATAATACCTAGACGTCTCGACCGTTATGAGAACTTCCTTTTGTGAGGTCAGTGTCCATCTCCCCCGTCCTCAAAGAATTATGAAACCAATTTTAATATTAAAAAAAAAAAAATTTAGAAATCAGATTTGATAAAGTGCGGCATTTTTTATACCTACTCGACCTGAAACTTTATTTCAAGTTAAAGACTTAAAGAGGTTCTGGATATTAAAAGAAATAAGACAGTGTGGATTTATATTTGGTCATAAAGAGGAGTTCCAGTGTTCCATTGACGAATCAAAATCTCACAGAAATAAGCGTGTTGAATGTTAAGAGATGCAGATAGAAAAAGAAAATTGGTTTCGTTGTTTAATGGCATATCAACTCTTTGTAGGTTATTTAATGCCAAAGTCATTGTCCTAGAAGAACAGTAGTAGTGCTATTTAACCCATAGCTGAGAGGATAAGAGGGTTCATCCCTTTCCCAAGGGTATTTGCCCGAAAGTGAACGTATTAGCGCGACTGGAGTACGAACTCGCTTACTACGATTCCGCAGTCCATCGCTTTTACCATTACACCACGACGACACCCTACAAAAAAAGAAAAGGAAATGGCCAAAATAAAAAAAAATACAAAAAAAGAGACAACCAGTTCGTGAATACGTGCCTATTCTAACAATTCAGTAAACCTTAAAATTTACTATGCGAAAGTAAAAAAATAGCTAGCAGAATATGAATGATGATAAATGATTCTACACATGTTAAACTGTCTGTAACTACGTTTCTGTAAATATTTGAATGCATTTTCCTTTCAAAATGATCATTCGAGCTGACAGCAAGGATTTCCCAAACTCTCAATCTCCATACGTTTTTATGATTCATCACTCCTGGCAGGTTCTCCAAACTACACCCAGAGTCCTTACATACCTGATGTAAGTAAGTAGTTGTTGGTCGGCCAACACTGGCGCGTTCATATGCAGGATTCCATTGAAGAACGTCACTTATGAGTTCGTCCTTGCTTCTCCAGCAGTGTCCCGCATGAATTTTGAATATATATATATATATATATGTTCAAAATTTTTACAAAAACATGACAAACACCTGTAACAAAGTTTCCAATGCAATGTAATTGAGTTAGCTTGGTTTTGAGATTATAGTTTTTATAACAATCTTCTCAGTTCTTTGGATTGGGTTAATGTGAAAAATCATATTTTCGTAGTTTTCTCAAGCAAGAGGTTGATTGTTGAGAAGGCTAGATGTGAATTTATATAATCATGGGACAAAACCATTATATGGACTTTGAAGCTGTTTAGAGTGCCAGCATTAGGCTGACGATGTTGGAATATTGTTTTTGGTCAGTAAATGCAGATGAAATGACCCTTGAACTTGATCTGAACAATAAATAATTTGATACGTATTTTCTGCGTTGGTGAAATATTTGAATTATGTATAATGACCGAGTGGAGTTCAATCGGTGTGTGCCGTGCAAAGAAAATGAATTAACTCGTAATGAGAGAGGGAATACACACACACACGCAATTATAGCAGTCCACCTAGAGAACAAAACCCGCGCAAATGCCTATGCATTAAGCAGTGAATAACTTCAACATTTCACTAACTTGCAAAAGTTAACTTAAGGCCGATATATATATATATATATATATATATATATATATATATATATATATATATGTAGTCAATCAAGACACTGGACCCTGTTTTAAATAATTGTCGATGGCATATGACAGTTGATTGTATTAGAGTTGATATAGAGTTATTAAACAGTTATCTTTAATCCCAGACATCATTGTTCTCAGAAAGAAAAGATCAACTAATCATGATTTGAACATTCGAAACCAGTGGAAACTGCCGCGGCTAATTGGTATGGAAAACATCCGTTTCCTTATAGCGCAAGAATTACATATTTTGAATATCAAGCTATATGATCAACGAATAAAATTATGATTTGGGAAAGTTCGAATGGTAAATGCCCCACTATTCGGTTGGGCTGTAGAATATATACACCGACTACTTCTCTGATGAGGGTAAACAACCCCCAACAAATTTCCTGGATATGACTCTAAACATTCAAATGTTGGGATTCCAGAAATGCTGGAGCTTTGGGGAATGCGATGTTCCTCTCCGATGCCAACAATCCCAGGTCCACTTTGGCCCGGAGAAGTAGCACCTGATAGGGTCCTATATAGGTAAAACAGAATTAAACTGTCTTTATGCTAAACTGATTTGTTGAAATGGAACTGTTTTTTGACATTGAACCTATGTACTTATGTTATATAGAATTGTTTGAAATAAAAATGTTTTGACATTTCACTGTGTGTAAACAAAAAATATACTTTTACAAAACTGAATTGTTTGAGATAGACATGTTTTATGTATGTAAAAGGATGAGGCGTTAATAACCTACAAAGGTTGGTGTGCCATAAAACCAAACCAAACCAAACCGAACCAAATCGGCACACCATTGGTCAGCTGTGTAGAGGGCGGAATTTCACACTGGGTTCAAACTATGTTGCACATCGATCAGAAATACGAGTTTGAAGTGAATAGGTTTATACAAATAACTATGATCTTAATCGAAAAGCTCAGTCGACTAGAGATATAGAATATGTCGACTTCATCCCAACATACAGGTAAGACCACGCCCCAACGGTCGTCCTGATATGACACAAAACTATCTGATAGTGAGACTTCAGTCCTGGATTTGTAGAAAATTTGGATAAACTTTTCCTTTCTATTAAAGCCACTCTGGCCAACAACTGTAGTAACTGCCAGGATCCCATAAATCAGTTGAATAGAACTGTGTAATTTACTTTACATAAAAACATTGAAGTGTTTGAAAACAAATGACTAAGATTTAATTGAATTATTTGTGTTAGATAGCAATATTTGAAATCATTGCAAACAAATGAGGCTCGTTTAAAAATGTTATCTTCCAACTATTCATTTATAAATTTTATATATATATATATATATATATATATAGTCACGAACAGACACAAAGAGCTACTCCCGACAAAGTGATAAGCTAGCTAACCGGTTTTGTTCTCGCTCAACAGAGCTAAATCGAGGAAATACCGTGTATAATAAAAGGGAATATTCATGATGAGGTGGGTAAAATATTATATTAGTGGAAGGACACCTTTGCGGATAAATGCCAGAATGACTTTAGTATGAAAGACCACACATACATTCGATGAAAAATAATACCTTTGTAAAGTTTGTGTGATTTGTTTAGCAAATCTCTTACTAATTTTCCCGCCCCCAATCAAGGAAGACGTAAACACATTGTACACTTTGTACTGATCCCTGTTGAGGTTCATTAAATTTAGTTATTTTATTGGCAATAACAGTTTGTATACAACTCAAAGGAAAACTGTTATTGGTAAGAGTCTCAGAGATGAACTTGATCTCTGAATTTTATATCATCACGATGATGTCCCGCTGCCAGCACGAATCTCCCTGACCCTCTCTCGCCACCTATCTCTATCATCCATTGCTCCTATGAAAGGGTCCACATGAGAATATTACTTATGAGTTCGTCCTTACTTCTCCAGCAGGGTCCCGAGTGTCTGGTTCGTCTAACTTGGGTAGTTTTCGTGGTAGGTTGCCGTACAGCAAGCGTTTTGTGGTGTGCTGCCTCATATATATATATATATATATATATATATATGTGTGTGTGTGTGTGTGTGTGTGTGTGTGTGTGAACAGGATTTGGCATGAAAGTAACCTACAAGAGTTGATAAGCCATAAAACAAACCGACCAATCTTAGTAAGAACGTATCTTTTTATAGTGTGGATTTCGAGTGTTGATATTTTTGGGCGGGGGAGGACAAATATTTCGCTGGTTAAAATACATATTGCTCTTTATCAAATATATTTCTGAAGTCTAATTGTTGAAATTTTACATAATTATGTTGGCCCAGTCGGGTGGGGTTGTAGAATTCACCGACTGCATCTCAGCAGAGGGGTAAGATACTCCCAAACGGTGTTCTGGATTTGACGTTCGATAATCTGATGGTGAGCCTCCAGTAATGTTGGAGCACTGGGGAATGCAAAGTACCCATTTACTGTCATCGCTCTCAGGTCCACTCTGGCCCAGAGTGGTAGCACCCGATAGAGTCAAATATAAGCAAATCCTGTACTTATACCAAACTAAATTGTTTGAAATAGAACTGTTCTGACATTTAACTGAATGTAAACAAATAACTATACACAAACTACACTGAATTTTTTGAATTTTTTTTATCAAAATGACTTAATTTTGCAGTAAATGACCCGAAAAGTGTTTATGCGCCTTAAAAAAAACAGCCAATCATTTTTATGTGCATATCAACTTCGTCTTTGGGATGTAATGTCTTATGCATGGTCATTAGTTTTCTTGTTCTTTGATCCATTTGTTTAAGTTCATCTCTGGTCCACTTGCGGAAGGGTCCCAAATAGCTAACGAGGGGCACAATGCAAATATTTATTCCTTTGATGAGGTTTCTGTTGGAGAGTTTTGTCTCGAGTAGTTTTTTAGTTCTCCTGAGAGATTCTTTTCGGATCTTGTCTGTCATTTGCACCTGCTTGATGGTGTTAGCCTCATTATTATTATCATTGCTGCTGCTGCTCTTGAGTTGTTTTGGACATGGCCAAGATGTAGAAACCTGAAAAGAGAAACTGAATGTCTTTTAATTACAGCATAAAATCAAATCATAAGAACCAATTCTGTTGAGCGCAAAATTTAGATGAATTGGAAATGTAGATTATGCACAAAATTTTCTTGAACAGATACAAAATTACCACCCAGTCAATATGCCAAAAATCAGACATATTATTAATAAAAAAGATGAAGAAATCTTGTCAACTTTGGGGATTTGCCATTCCAGTTGACCTTAGAGGGAAAATAAAAGAAAGCAAAAAGATAAATAAATACTTGGATTTTGAAAGAGTGTCAAAAACACTGTGAAACATGAAAATGAGAGTCATACCAATGGCAGCTTGACTACTTAAAACGACCCTCAAAGATATGGATATGAGACTGAGAGTACTGGATTTTAGAAGGAGAATCGGAACCATCGCAACCACAACAAATTTAAGATCAGCGAGAATATTTGAAGTCATGGAGACCTAAGTTTATCCGTTGCCACTTGGACTTCATTAAAAAACCATCGACTAAATATCATGTGAAAAAAATGTAGGTGTAAAATAAGATAATTTAATAACAAATTAGAACAGTATTCTGTGTACATGAGTAAGTAATAATAATTTTAAAAAAGTGTTTCTCATGAGCATAACATAGTGATGATCTCAACGTTTACACTGATTAGTGTTTGTACTATACTAAGGTAACCTTAACAAACGGCAATAACAACAGAGTTGGTAAAGGAGGTAGTCTGCTTACAAATATTTATTTTCTACTTGAACTAGAGACCGAGGTCAGAGGTGAGGTAAAAGACTTAAAATATTTATAAGTAGATTGATAAATCGTAAGAAGCATGATCTTGAAAAGAATCGATTCTAAAGTTGTCAAATTGCCATAAAAATGAGAAATTATATCATCTTTACAGATTTCATATTGTAAAGTCGATTCTCTAGATGTTGATTGAAGGCCGTTAGTGGGTCTGCGATACTTAATCTCCAGGGTTCACGAATGGAAAATTAGTTATTGAAGATGGAGAAAAATTACTGAATACTGAAGAATTGTTTGAAATAGAGCTTGGATTAGAGAGTCATCCAATCTGTAAGAGCAACCAGTGGATTAAACTGCAGTTGAATGTAAAAAAATTTATTAACAGCAGATTTTACGGGGAGCACAAAAAATTTCGGTACGTTAAGATTTTTAGCTTATCAAAAACAATATTTACTGATATAAAATGAGACTCTCTGAGTAATTATCATCTTTTCAAATGGACTTGGTTTTCTACCTACGCAACCACAGAAACTAAATTGGCATAATGAAAGAAAGAAAGAAAAAGAAAAAAAAGAACGAAAAGAAGAGAAAAGAAGTAAGGGTCTGGGAAAAGACGTGAAATGTCAAAGTTTTGCAGAAATATTGGTAACAAAACATGTTTTCCCTTGGGTACATTGAAGAATCGTTTTTATAACCGATATTTCTTTCTTGATTAAAAATATAATTTCATTTTGAAAGATGTCTTAGCGAAGAAATAACGATACACTGTTACTATAGTTTGAATTATCCTTTTTACTTATCACCACCAGTAAGGCCGAAGATATATGAATCTTTTTTCTTTCTCTACTTTAAAAAAATTCTTCTGTTTCTTCTGGCTATTATTGTTTATAAAATCGATTTTTTCCTCTCGTATCCTTTATTTTTTTATTGGATTTTTACTGACTAGTATACAATGAAAAAAATATAATAAAGTAAAAGAAAAAACAAAAGAAAGAAAAGGAAAAAAATATGGCAAAAAAAATACGTTCTTTTAACCAGCTTCATTTTTTTTCAAGTACATAATTAGGGCGAAGAATAAAAAGAATGCAAATACTTTTTTTTTTAATGTGAAACAGCTTACTGTAATCCCATAGGTTTCAACTCAGACTGATTTTATTTTTAGATATGAGAAGAATTTCAATCCATATCCATAATATGTTTTTTTTTGTTTTTTTTTTGCTTGTGAGTAATATTACATCAGTTTTTATGCAAACTATGCCGTCCATACCAAAGAAAAGGAAGATCCAGGAGGAGAAGCGAAACATTTTCTTATGAAAAGTGGAATACGTGTTTTACTTTTTCTTTGACCTCTGTTAAGAGGTCAAAGAAAAAGTAAAAAACTTGATATAGCTTCATGTAGTTGCTGTACGAAAGGTGTATAACATCAGAAATTATCATGAAAATTAGAGAGTATACACACAAAACATATAAGGAGAAAAGGATGGGAAACTAAAAACTATTCTGTCGCGGCAATAAGACGTTCTAATCTAAAATTTGAACAAAATAATAGACAATGATTGGAAGTTAATTTAAATGCTAGTAAAATCCTCAAACCCGAGAAAAGGATAATTCATGAGATTAGCTTAACGCCAAATTTTGCTGTTTGATTTTCAGATTATGATAATAACCCCAGGGAAGCTATGAATCAAGCTATGGGTAAATACGAGAAACTGGGCTCCTTAACTTTGTTATGGCAACCCGTCTACGGGAAGGAAAACCATTAAAAATTCCTGTAAAAGACTGGTCTTGTGTCACACTTTATTCGTGTCGGAGGGGGAGGTTAAGTGTATGCTATTTATTGTATTGTACCTAAAGTCCTGCGTGGAAATAAATTGTTAGTAAAATATAGGATATATTTATAAAAACTGTTAATTTTATACGGGAAAGATCGCCAAAGAGGATTTAATTCTTTTCTATTTACTATGCCTCGCGAGTATCATTGGGTGCCTCATTCTCATGGCCTTGTGCCACATCTAAGCAAAAAGCTTAGTAAAATGTTACTATGACTAGCGAGTATGGAGATGTTATACTAAATTGAGATGACTCAGTCAAGAAAATCTTTTGAAAAGCTATTCTTAGTACTTCAAACAACATTTAGTACAAATCTAAATCTATTCGGAAAGATGGACCATCGTTTTCAAAATTTCTCGGCATTAGAAAATCAATTTATTCTCTTTGCTATTCGACTGACCATCACTGTTGATACCATCGTTAATTCAATCCATTTTTGGAAGCATACATAATTGGAGTAGTTTTTCTAAATTTGCATTGTCTTCAAGAATTAAAGATGACCACTTAGCGTTGAAGCTGGTTAATTTACGGGATTTGAAGACAAATATAGAATCTTCGGTTGCCACAAAACGTTGCCAAAATTATTATCAGGAATTAGAAGATACACAAAGTTTCCTGGCCTTGTTTGGCAGCCAGTCTAGTAAAAGTACAATTCTTAATTCATACATTTGCTGCTTTGCAGCCATGTTCCCTTATTGGGAATAGTGTAATGATTTTCGTCATAGGAATTTGAATTTGATATTCGAGTTCAAATCTAGGACGAGGCTGTTGATGTTTAACTTTACACTAGAACCTGTCATGAAACCGTCGGTTCCCTCTGCAGCTATGAGTAAATAGTAACGTGGAATGGATTCTTTGGCTTTCGATTTGGCAACGAATCTACAGGGTAACTCTGAATGCATTCTAGCTTTACACTAGGTAAAAGAAAATGACCTTTTTTCTCATGCTGGTCATATCGGGTGGGTTGGGTAAATATATATCCAATCATAGAAAAGGTTTAGCAACTAAATAAGTCAGGTTGTTGAGTCCTTAAAGCAGTCCGATACCGTGTTCAATTTCGTTTTGGCAACACTTATCGTTAGCTTGCTGTATTGATCTCAGCCCTTCCCTTAAAAAAAAACATTGTTTGGGAGCAGTAGGAAAAGTTCGATAAAATCTTGCACGGGCCTGTTCTTTTAAAAAGCGACCGTGGGATTTTGGATGCATATTCATGATCTCGTGAGTCTAAAGAGTACCTCATATGTTTTAATCTTTGTTAATAACAACAACCAAAAAAAACAAAACAAAAAAAAAAAAACAAAAGAAAGAAAATGCACCTGTTTGCACATCGTCTCACAACCAAAATGTATCCCCACGTACGTTGGCACCAACACCGCCGCCTTTTTAATCTATTTCCGAGGTGGGCGAGTACGTGAGAGAGACGTGCAGCAACGCATCGCCTCGCCAAGCCAAATAGCGGAGATTTTTTCTTAAGTTCAGTGCGTATTTAACAGAACACTCTAAAAAAATAATTTTTCGGTCTATTTCGAATGCAGGAAATTCTCCGGCTAAAGTATTAAAATGCCTATTGTATATAATTTCAGCATAGTAAATTCAAGGAAACGAGGATGTTTCACGAAGCTACGTTAAGCAAAACAGTAAAACTGTTGGTTCTTGTTGAGTGATTTTGAATTGGATAAATTGTGGCCATTTTAAATTATTTAATTTTGCACACCCACTTTGTTTGTGTAAGGTTTTGTCTACTGTGCAGCAAAAAAGAACAAGTCATGGCACTGTCTGTCGGAAAAGCAGTGCCATGACGTGATTCACCACCGCAATACGAAAATCTGAAAATGATAGGCTGTACTGCTGGCATTCATAATGAAAGAACAATATTTCAGAGTTTGTTTTTTTTTTGGGGGGGGGGTAATTTGGGAGGATAAATTCATATTCAACACCAAACACATCAGGATGCAGTCATTAGTGGTAATGAATTTAGGCATAAATTGATCTTCTTACATAGCATCTGATTCAACCATAACACCTATATCGTGTCTGAAGAAGGCAGTGCCACCCTGGATAGAGAAGGTGGCTTCTGGTAAACCATACATCTATCAACAGGAGTGTTGGATTGTTTGGGAGACCTTGATATGTATCGGCCGTCTACAAATTGCTAACAAATATTTATAGACTTGCTCATCTGTAACAGCTGTAGAGTGGCCAATCAGAGATGACTAAAGCTTGTATGAACAATGGCAAGGTACAAACCTAGACTGAATACATGTTCCATGCTTGTTACTTAGAAAGCTTACTTTTTGTATTGCACTAGTGAAAACAGAATGGCTAACCTACTTCCAACAAGGAATCTGTGCCATCCCACACAAGAGGCGAGAACCCAGTCCTGATGGTCAGAAATTTCGATGACCACTGCACAACAATGATCTGGTCATTTAATTTCCCAAATTATAAGCATCATGAATATTATGTAGGAGACATGCTCGAGTAAGAGACCTATAAAACTCCGTGCAATACCGAAGAGGAGATGAAGGCAAGGATAACTACACCATTTACTTATTTAAACAAGGACACCTTCAGAAAGACTTGCAGGGAATTGCAACTTCACCTCGATACCGATGTAGAAGCCGATATCAATTTCTTTGAAAAGCTCAAATCCATTTTATTTCTTGATATTTTCATGTAATTTTGGTAATATATATCTCATAGACTGATATTTCAGAGCTATTTTCATTTTTGTGTAATTTAGACTTTTAATTCTTATATCATGTATATATATATATATATATATATATATATATATATGTGTGTGTGTGTTTGTGTGTGTGTGTGTGTGTGTGTGTGTGTGTGTGTGTGTGTTTGTGCGTGTGTGTGTGTGTGTGTGTTTGTGTGTGTGTGTGTGTGTGTGTTTATGGTAAAAAGAAGTCTCTTTAAAAAATGGAAAAATAAACCTAAGATATTCCCAAAATAAGCTAATATCTTTAAAAGTGTTTGATATTTGCATAAAGCAAGTCTGAAGAACTAAATAGAATAATTGAAGATGAGCAAATCGATGTCACCAAAATCAAAAATGTATAACGAAGTTCCCTTGAAGAACCTTTTTCTCATAAACCAAAGCAATTAATTTAAGCAATTATATATATATATATATATATATATATATATATATATATATATATATGGGGCATTCAGCATGAGGAAATATTTGTAGAAAATAAAATATTTTTTCAGAATCTTTTCCATAAATGTAAGTTCTGAATAATTAAGAGTCAGTTCATTATACCAAAAATATAGTTTAGAATGCCAAAATATATGTTTTCAGGCTATTCAAAATGGCGGTAAATCAATACGGTGCACCAAGCTTGATCAGAGGTGTTTCATTTAAATTTTGGATGCTGAGAAGTGCAAACAATGTGAAATTTACAGAAGAACGTGTGGTGTATAAGGAGAAGCATGTTTTCGTTCAAAATATTCTTACAAATGGGCTGAATATATTTTACCGCAATGAACCTGAGTCGAAAAGACGTTCCGTAGAATGAAAATACACTTACTTTCCGGTAAAGACATAATGCTGGTGGCAGCGGCCAGTCAACAATATGATGGTTACGATAGTCTTCTGGGACATGAAAGTGATCATCACTATTGATTTTCCTGAAAAATGTGCCACTGAAAACAGTGTTTTCTTAGAGCCAACTCCTCAAGAGAAATTCCCCTAACTTGAGAAATAACCTTACACACACACACACACACACATATATATATATTTAAGAAAATTAGTGTTTCTCAAAATATTTACCGTAAGAATGACAAGTTTGATAAAATTTACTTTGTTGATCCATCATTTTATAATGAGTTACTATATTAAGCTTTCAAAAATATCGAGAACTTTGAGAACAATATATACATAGTTAATTAAACATTAAAATTACTCTTATGAATGTAAGTGTTTGCTGGTGGGTCGCGGAGTGACAATGTCCCTTACAAGTTCGTCCTTATTCCTATGCTTGCGACCAGCATGTATTGCTCGTATTACTTGGATGGTTTACGGTCGATGGAAATAGACACGGTGACCCGAGTTTAAATCTTGGACGAGTATGATTTTATTTCACATATCTCTAATGCTCTTGGGAAATGTACGAATCCAATTATCCTGTCTTCATGAATGGGTAAATAGTAGGACAAACTGGGTTCTTCCACCTTGGTTAGGCAAACTTTCTCGGATAAACAAAGCTCTGAATTTGAAGCCTATCTAACGTCACTTAAAATTAACCTTGTGTCACATCCTGCCCGTACAGAAGGGTCGGTAAATACATACTTGAATGGTTCGTGAAATGAGTTGTAAATGGTTGTACTGCTACTGTTTTGTGGATTTACCATCTAACTTTCTTTTAGGGCATTTAGTTAACGACTTAGTTGTGGAACCATACAGTAGTACTGACATGGCTACAGCTTGAAATAATTCACGTTTTCTGATCTTAAATTAACAAATAGAATTAATCACTTTGACAGAAGCAAGTTTTCACTGCCCTTGTGGTGGTAGGGAAGGAATAATAAAAACATGAGTAATAAAAAAATAGGATAAAATAACATAATACAAAATGAGTAAAAATATAAATAAAAAAGAAAGGTAATCCTTTTACTTTAAAGCCTTTGATTTTAAAAGTAACATTTACTCCGAGAATTATAGGTTTGTTTGAGAAGGCAATATTTGATATTATGAGAAAATTAAAAATTACGAACCAAAAGATAACATTTGCAAAGAAAAGCAGTTCTTTAAAAAATCCAAAGATGACAAATTAAATTAACTTTAGAATAATGTTCCATCACTATATAAAAAGAGTGTGGTTTCAGCTATTCTAACACATTAAAGAAAGACCTCCAGAATATGTGGGGTAACATTGTTTCTGATCTTCAGTTTTCAAATAGAATTAATATTTTCAACAAAAACCAAGCTTTCATTGCATCCAAAAACCCTTAGAATGATTTAACGACTAATCCCGTCTAGGCTGTTAAACATTACATCAGTAACATTGGAATTATTTGTAAGAACATATAGAAGAGAACCAATAAGATTAGGATTAGATAAGAGGATAATCAATTGAACCCCACTCCCAGAAAAAAAATATGCGAAAGTGACAGTAATTTGTTTATTAATATTGACAATAAGAAGGACTGCTTTTATTCAAAATGACATAAATGGGTTTCACTCTTTCAATATTGAAGGAATATTAGATGAGGCCATCCACCTACTCCAAGAATTAACGCAGGTACTTGGACAGTTTCGCATTGTGAGCCCTTGACGAAAGACGAGATGAAGAGACGACGACGAATTCACACCAGAAAAAAAAAAAAAGGACAAGTTCGATACAAGGTCAAAGAAAAATTCCGTTCACTTTATTACAGTGTTTCAACTTCCCTTTAGATTAGTCTCAAATCAGAAAGATGTGAAGTGGCATCTACGAGTCAATCAAGGAATAACTAAATCGTAGCCCACCCCTAAGAGTGAGGATGCAAGCCCTAAAATTTAAGACGTTCCTTGGCCTCCGTCTGTTAATAACTAATTGACTCTTTTTTAAAATGCCCAACTCTGGCGTGTGACCGTTTCTTGCACCCAATCTAAAAGTTCTTGTGATTACCCCTCGTTGTTGGTCACACAGCCGTCCACCATGTTCCTTAATTGTGAGAGGCATCTACTTGATTGTACTACAAACCTATCTGTGCACAAAAAATAATCATAATCTTGAGATTTTCAATGGTTCATATAGTGCACAAACGTATGAAATGGTTGGTATCTTCTTTCTTGGGAGATTATCAAATCTCGTCAACAAATATGATATTAGATTTTAACAGGATAATAACTTAATCATTATTCAGAATTCTAATACCAAGCAATTTAACAGAATCATGAAATACTTTATGAATCTTTTTGAAATCCTACACATTAAATATTGAAATTATTTCCTGTGTTAAACAAACTGATTTTCTGGAAGTTATTTTTAATCTTTCAAAAGGAATTTAGAAACCGTATCAAAAAGCAAATAATGCTCTTATTCTTATTGATATGAAACCTACGTATCTACTAATTTTTATACAACACACCAATAAGTCTATTTCTAGTTGGCTATTAACTAATTCCATCAATGAAAAAGTATCCAATATCGCCTAACCCAATTACGAAGATTGTCTCAGGAATTCTGATATAAGCTATAATTGATTATATAAGAACAAACAAAACAAAAAATGAACTTATATAGTCATACAGTTTGGTTTAATCTACTCTATAGCACAAATGACAAATCAAATATGTCAGTGAAGGTCCTTAAATTGGTACCTAGATATTTTCTACATGCTGAAGTCTGTGAAGGAAACTTTTCAAAAACATATTTAAAGGTCAGCTTATTATACTCCTGAAATATATATTAATTAATTACCGTGCATAATCCAAAAATATTAAACGAGAATGATACTAGTAAGCCTGGTTGTAATTGCTGTATTAGTGACACATGCCCATTAAAGGAGTTTCGATTTAGGGATTACGGGGTTTACAAATTATTCGACATTGATAAAAGAGAAAAACCGTTTATTTTGGTTCCACCCAAAATAACTTTATATTTAGATTGTATAGACATTCAATGAGCTTTTCAAATAAGTCTATTAAGGACAAAGAGAGTAGAACTCTACAAATCAAATGATTAATTCTCAGACGTTCACTGGTGGGTCTAATGTAATAAACTGAAAATAAAAGAAAACAAAAAGATAGACAAATACATGGATCTTGCCAGAGAGCAGAAAAAGCTATGGATGGTGATTGCGATACTGAGCAAGAATGGAGACTATCCAGAGAAAAAGTACTGTTTAGATCTGCCAAAATATTTACTAGAGTCCTGGAGAATTCAGAAGAATTGCGGTCATTAACCACAACATAACCTTTGTAACTCCGACTTTAATAATGACGCAGTTATTTTTTTGCAGTAGTTAAGTTTGAAAATTCCCTGTTCGTCAATTTGATTGAATAAAACTTTTCAGTTGAAGAGAGAACCGTGATAAATACATTTTACAATCCGTTTCTTTACTCGATGCAATGGTCAATACACTTTTTACACATTTAAGAACAGAAATTGATATGAAAAGTCAAATCCTATATTTAGGGATTAACGTTTTTTGTACACTCTAAATTCCACAAGTAATTGTATCTACTCTCTAAAAACTGGCTTCAAATGTCACACTGCAGATATTAACAAACTGATGAAGATTAAAATGTAAGTAAATTGTATCAAATCAAAATATTGTCAAAATAAAAGGTAAGCTAAGGAAATAGTTAGATATTTAATTTATTTGATTTGTCTTTTCAAATTTTGGCTCAAATCAACGAATAAACGTATTATTTATTTATCCATTTAACATTATATATATATATATATATATATATATATATATATATATATATATATATATATATATATATAAGTCACATTTGGTAACGGTCTTTCTTGTACTTATGTTTCGTCAAAAAACGAAATAAGTTTATTTTAATTATGTTTTATTTATATTTTTTCTCATATTTAAATAATCATAATTTTAGGGCCAGTTTGATAGAAACAATTGTCCACAGTTCACTCCTCAGCCATTTTCCACGATTACACCTCTCCATAAAACCAATGAATTCAATGTCAGATAATTTAATGAATTTTGTGTTTAAAGTCGAGACGTCACAAAAATGTGTTCAGAGAAACTTCAATGTATTTGCTGATTTTTAAATACTATTAGTGGAGTTTTAAAAATAATCTTTGTGTTAATTTTTCATGTGTAATCGATACAACTTACGTAAAATGTAACTTTTACAATTTTTTTTTTTTGCCACAACTATTTTAAATAAATTTGCCAAACGTTTGTTGCGGCCTCTACCTACTTTAGTATGTAAACACGTGCGTTATATATATATATATATATATATATAAATATATATATATATATATATATATATATATATATATTGAATTTAGAAGTAAAATGAAATCTGCTTAAAATGTCATGATAAATTTATTTTGGCCAATAATATCATTATACTCTCCGTCTCATCAGATGACTGCACATGTTTAATTTGAGGTTGAAAAACAGCAAATATGGATTACAATCTATATGCATATGGAGAGAAAAAAAGGAAGAAAGAAAAACTAATATAAATTTAAAATAAAGGGGATTAAAGCAAGAAAGTATTAGAAAAATTAAGAAACCAGGAAAAGGATATTTCTGTAAATTAACCAATCCTATTTTGAACATATGCTAGATTATTTGTAGCAGGTGGAATTTTTTAAATAATGTAAACTTGTAAACTAAACTATTATCTTCACATAGTTTTCGTTTTATTTCTTATACATATGTTAATCCCCTCAGTTAATGTGGTCTTAGAATCCCTCCAAAAAAAAGAAAAAAAAAATTCTGCAGCCACCGGGTGCCTTTAATTAACCAAAAACTGATCAAGGGGAATTGACTACTCCAGAAATTAAAAACCCTAATTTTGAATTCATATCCACACCCCCAGTCTTTGGACGCTGACTGGATTTAAGTGATATATATATATATATATATATATATATATATATATATATATATATATATATATATATATGCAGGACACTGCTGGAGAGGTAAGGACTAATTCATAAACACATGTGTGTATGTATATGTGTGAGTATATATGTCGCAAAAGACTTCATACAAGGGATTTTTAATTGTCTGATGAGAATTTATCTTGCGTGTCACTTGGTGCATTATGTCATCGTAATATGAAAACAATCACGAATTTGAATAATTAAAGCGACCAACTTCTATATATTATGTTCTTAAACCCTAGAATCCTGATACTCTCCCTCTATAAACCTATGGAGTTCCCTCATCACTTTTGACTCATGGCTTAAAATTACTTGAAAATGTAAAATCTAATAATGTGTTATCTAACAGCTTTATAATATCTTAAAAGCAATAATGAGGCTTTCTTTGTCAGAACTACAAGGTCAGCGGTAGAGTACCGAGTGCTCGGTTTCTAGGATTAACATTTATGTACGACTTCACCTGGGCTTCTGACTGGAAAATAATTGAAAATGTAAACCAGTTGAATGCATATTTTTAAGATAGGTAGACATTGGTGTTCCAAATCGCATTCCCGTCACCATATTTCTTTTACAAAATTAAATTTATTGAATATCAGGATCAGCATGAAATACATTTGATAATTGAAAAAACTGATGATGAGCGTCAGCTGAAAAGTTTATGGGCTAACCAAGATAATCTTATGGAATGTAACCAAATAAAGTTGATTTTCACCCCTCGTTGCCATTACACTTTTTCCAATGGTGTTGCAGAGATTGGAGCCCATTGGTAATAAGAGTTATTAACAGCAAATACGAAGATATCAAATTAACTTTTCAGCGTTCATTTATAATTCAAAATTTCGAATTGTTATTTAAGTAGACATGTATGCTCTATATGGACGATAACTAAATGCATGGAGAAAAAACTTGATGGCAATCACACAAGAATGCTGCGAGCAATATTGAACAAGTCCTGGAGGCAGAACCCCACAAAACTGCAACAGCTGTACGGCCACCTACCACCAATCACGAAAACTATCCAAGTTAGACGAACCAGACATGCTGAGAGGTAAGGACGAACCCATTAGCGACCTACTCCAGTGGACCCCTGCATATGGATGAGCAAAGGTTGGATCGCCAGCTAGAACCTATATACAACAGGTCTCTGCCGATACAGGATTTAGCCTTGAAGACCTACCGGGAGTGATGGACGATAGAGACGGGTGGCGAGAGAGGGTCAGGGAGATCCGTGCTGGCGGTGCGACATGATGATGTGGATGATGATGTTGATTTAAGTTGATATTTCGTCTCATTTTTGTAAAGGGCCACACCAATTCGTTTGTACTGAACGCCTTCATTTAAATTCAATTTCCTTGGAAATATTTCATGGAATACTCAGAATAAACGTAAATGTTCCAGTCTTACATTTAAGCGTTGATTAAACCGAAGAAAAAATCTAAAAACTAAAACAAAACTTCCTGTCATTATAAAATGCCCCATAATTATTCTTTTTCTTCGATTTGTAACTTCTTTTGTGTTCGTTTTTCTCTAAAACGGTAATTATTGTTCAGTAATATAGTCTCTGCAATGTACCGATTGGGAGCAGTTTTTAATGTATAGATACAATTATTCTCTAATTATGTTCGTCATTGGGCAAAAAAAAGATTTCACGCCTTTCTTTTTGATGCCAAAAAAAAAAAAGAAGAAAAAAAAAAAGCAAAAGATGATAAAAAGATGCCCTTCCCTAAAAAAAAGTTTTAATTACTTAAATATAGATATATCCTGTCTAGAAACATCTTTATCAAATTCTGCTGGCTGAGTATGAAATATATTTTTTAAGATCAACGTTTATTAATTATGTTATATATATATATATATATATATATATATATATATATATATATATATATATATATATGTATATATATATATATATAATGTGGTTTGAATATTTTAGCTTTTCTGAAAGATTTTGAGAGCTAGTAGCCAGGTTAATCCACTTGCTTTTATTTTAAGATGACATAAAAGAAGACTGATTGTCATCCATTTCGGGATAGTACATCACAATACAAATCCTCACCCTTAAAAAGCATGAACGACTTTTAAGCAGATTCATCAGATATTACTGCATTTCTTTTGATTTATCAGATTTGTGGACAGTTTCAGCCGATTTGAGGTCTAACAGAAAATGCTACAAACATATTAATATCTCTATACTGTTATCACCCATTAAAGCATAGGAGACATAAAAATATAAGTGAGTTGTGCGGAAACTGATATATATATATATATATATATATATATATATATATATATATATATATATATATAAAATCATGCTGATAGCACGGAGTCCGACGAATTTCTCTTACCATCCGACCCTGTCGTCCATAGCGCTTAACAGTTTATCTAAATAGCATCCTCACAAAGCTGATATATTTGCAAGTTGACCAACACTATTATGTCCATGTGTAATAGTTCGTTGGAGCCCATTTCTTACAAGTTCTTCCTTATTTCAATAGCATTGCCCAGTATGTCTTACTTGAATGGTTCATGAAATTGGGGGGCCCGTGACCTTATAGCCACTGTTTTGTAGGGTGCTGCTTCCATTATCTTTTTCAAAATCCAAATAGAATTCATACTTTGTTTTCATATATATATATATACATAATGTAATCAAACGAAAAGTTAATATATATGCTTTAAATTCTCGAACTGACGTTAGGTCACCGATGGTTGAGCGGTATGTTATCGGTCGAACGTAAAGTTAGGCTTGTTTCGATCCCATCTTGAAGCGTCAAGTGTGACTAGCCATTCTGAAGGGTTGTGATCCAACGAAACAGTCTGTCTGTGGATAGCAATATACATGCTCCCCACCTCTGGGGTTGAGCACTTTGAGGAAGGAATTAACGGCTCCCAATCGTGTAATGAAAAGCTCTTCTAACAAACTGAAAACTTCCGTATCCGAGAACGCAAAATGTTAACAAACAAAAAGTTCATACATATACGTTAAATTCCTGAGCTGACGTTTCGTCGCCGAGGGCTAATCGGTATGTTATTGGTATAACGTAAAGTTAGGAGGGTTTCGATCCCAGCTTGAAGCGTCCAACATGTCTACCCTCACTGATGAGTTGAGATACAACGAAACAGACTGTCTATGGATGATTATATAGAATATATATATATATATATATATATATATATATGTGTGTGTGTGTGTGTGTGTGTGTGTGTTTGTGTATGTGTATGTGTTCAAATGAAAAATATGTCACCTGAAACGTTTTTCTTAAATAGATAAATGTGCTTAAATATTGGTCCGAATAACTTGATAAAATCGAAAATAAATAGGCGTTTTCTTTCCTCCTTCTCATACCAGTCCCTCATATCAAAACGTTTCATGCTTTTCATTAAAAAAAATTAACCATGAGATGGATGGTCGAAAAAGGTATTTCTTTTTATTCTAGAATTAAATGTTTAAAATGTTTAAAATATTAAAAGTTCCTCTTTTCTTTACAATGTTTTTTGTGCTTGTTGTATGATAGTTATTGTCGTAGGAAATGCACACAGTGAACCGGGTTCAAATCGTGGATTAGGCTGTTTTTATTTTACATAGAGCTAATATCTTTGGGAAAAAGTATACATCCATTTTTTCTTTCTCTAGCTATAGACAGATAGTAGACTTGACTCTTTAAATTTGGTTTGGCAACCGGTCTAGAAGAAGGAAAACTGAATTCAAACCAATTGAACTCTGCATAAAATTTGACTTTGTATCGAATTCTGCTATTGTGGAAGGGTTGGTAAATATATAAAAAAATGAATTCGTTAAATATAGATTTATCATATTTACCCAACCCCTCCGCTCGCGCTGGATATTACACAAGGTCAATTTTTAAGCGGAGTTTAACAGGTTTTAATTCAGAGTTTTCCTTCTCCAAGACTAGTTGCCTCACCAAGGCTTAAGGACCTAGTCTGTCCTACTATTTACCCATAGCTGGAGGGAGAATGATTGGATTCATACCTTTCCCAAGGGTATTAGTGCAATGTGAAATGCAATCAGTCTCGTCCAGGATTTGAACTCGTGTCACCGTGTCCATTTCCTACGACGATAACCATTACACCATGCTGTCTAGAAACATTTTTTATCGTATTCTTATTGTTGTATATGAAGGATTATTCTACGATAATTTCAAATTATATAAAAGATACATTCATTTTAAATCACCTCTGTTTCTCAACTATGTTGTATATTTGAACTATATAGTTTGATTAACTAAGTTTTTTTTAAAAAGATTTTCAGTTCTAGAATCGTTTTTTTTTTCTACCTTGTATTAATAATAAATAGGCATAACTTTAAAAAAAAAATAATCAAATGAAAATGATACTAACCCAAATAAAAGACGCAATTGCAGGTATAAAACAAGTTAGCCTTTGATTATTAATGTGATATATAAAACTATTGTTGCAAATGAAGAAGAGAACAATAAATATGGATGGTTGTACATCGGAACTGTTGAATTGAATTAGAAAAAGGAAGTCATAACCATAACCCCAACTTTAACAACAGAAAATATCCCAAAAGTATAACCCCTATCTATACATATATGGAAAACAAAAAAAAAAAATTGGCTGCTCTTCGATCATTAAATTATATATGTTGAAAAAATCATGAACTTACTAGAGAGGCAATGGAACTGCTGATTATTTGTAGAGAAATGATTGACCATGCCGAAAAAATAGCGAAGCAAAACAAGCAAATTGCTTTCGAAGTTTAGATGTGTTAATAATGTTCTCCCATCGTTTACCAGCTAACTGGTTCCACATTCATTCTCGTTTATGGGGGGGAGGAAACTGTTCAAATTATGACACACACACATACACACACACACATATATATATATGTGTGTGTGTGTGTGTGTGTTTACGTACTTTTCCTCGTGTAAGTTTCACCTGTAAAAAATCCAGCCTGCTCACGTGCTTAACTTACCACGTGACTATACACCATAGTATAAATACAATTCATTGACCACCTTCCCAATATCAGAGTCTGATGATTGTACTCACAACATAAAACTTCAAGTAAGAGAATTCTAATGTTTATAATCATTATATTTTAAAGGTTTTTCACCGACCCACAATAATAACCTCGATTAGCTTTTTGTGCACATTGTTTTTATTTGAATATGTGTGTGTGTGTGTGTGTGTGTGTGTGTGTGTGTGTGTGTGTGTGTGTGTGTGTGTGTGTGTGTGTGTGTGTGTGTGCCACTCGAAAAGTGTTCTGAGGAAGAAGCAGAGTGAGACAAATGTTAACTCGAGTTAGGTTCCAGAAAATCAATCAGTGATATTATTAATTTGCAATAAAGCCCAGAAGCTGCTATGGAGAACCTTCATAAAAATGAATATTCACGTGGAAGTAAATACTTCGGAATACATAAAGGAGTAGAGAAAGACCCAATCTGAATAAAGATAAAATAGAAAAATTATCTTTCCTTACTGAATGTCACATTTACATCTAATTTTAAACAGAGTCTAAATTGCCTTCATTTGATCCCAGTCAGCTCATGTTGAAAATCATTTTTGGTGAATTTTTGCAGCAAATACTAATTTTGAGTTTGGTTTCAAATCACCTAAATTAGCCAGCCTCAATACACATTATAAATGTTCTCTTGCAAGTCTTGAGCACAATACAGATTATTTATTTCAATTGTTAAGGAAAATTGGTCTGAAACGTATGTCTTCCCAAACAAAGCCAAATTCTACGAAGATAAAACAACTATTTCAGGCAGTCTCTCTCGTGAACAGGACTTGGAAAAGAAGTCTACGGGTAGCATGTCTGATATCCCAGATATAAATCAACTTGTGATCAATAATTCTGGGGATGATCGTGGTGTAGTGGTTACGATCATAGGATATGGACTCAACGATCAGAGTTCAAATGCTAGACGAAGTTGTTTGCATTTCATATCCCCCTATTACACTTAGAAAATGTATGAATCCGACTAGTGTCCTTCCAGTTATAGCTAATAACTGGGCAGATTGGGTTCTTTAACTTTATTATTGCAACCAGCTTATGAGAAGAAAAGCTTTCAATTCTAACCTTTTAAAATTGACCTTGTGTCACATCCTGATTTTACGATTGTGTAGTTATTTATATTGCTTACAACAAGTCCAGGTCTACGTCTTATAATGGTACACAATATTTTCAATATTTTGGCAAGTGCCAGTTTGTGGTGCGTATATCCCGTGACCGAAGGAGATCAAACTGTGGTAAGTACTTGCTGTGATTAATAGTATCGTGATAATTAATGGGCTGACACGTTGTACATTGTTTCTCTTCTCGTGTGATTTGAAATTTAAACAGATAAAAGTCCATTATTGTTAACTTCAGATAATTATGCTTCCGAGTTTGAATTTTTTCGAAAAGGGAATGGATAGTTGATCACAAATGCAGTAAGCAGATGTGTAAAGAAATTTCGTCTGAGTTGGAAGATCCTCGACGACCAAACAAGAACAGCTAAGTATCAAACCATAGATTCCGAGGCTGTTCTCTAAGCCATCGAAGAAAATCTGGTGTAAACACCATTAGGAGGAGAGCATTAAACGAACCCGGCATCTCACTGTCCATTGTTGTTGATTGCCATCAAGACGTCGCTAAAAGTATCCAGATCTTCTGATTTGTGCCCCTCGTTAGTAAAATATTGCAAAACATTTGACTCATCCAAGTTGTTATGTTAGGTTGGCACATGCTCAAAATTGTGGGGCAGCCAATGAGAATTGAGAGAACTGAAATATTAATGGCCGACGTGTCTAGATTGCTGTCATTTGTTCCATAGTGAGACGAACAACGAGGAAAGTTAATCAATTTTTAAATAGGATTCGGAAAAGCAGTCAAAACATAATGCTTGAAAATTTGCCGAATTTTCCGAGACATCTCACACGAACAATAAGGCGTTGAAGGAAAGGGATCGACATTAATTATATCGGCCAGGCAAGCATCTCTTACCTTCGATAGATTCCTAATTACGACAAGAATTTTTTGCCAGTGAGACAAACGTAAACGTCATTAAGACCGGGTAAGGTGTGTGGGTCATGTCTGACAGACACCCACACTAAAAAAATAAATAAATAAATAATGGAAGAAAGTACTGAGAAATGTAAACCTAGAATTTCTCGTATTTCACATAATTCTAGTATAGTTTGGAGGTTTATAGGTAAAAATAGAATTGCGCGTTGTTCCTCACAAGAAAACCTGTTTTGCATTTAACACTCTTATTAGAAGCAAACTAAATGATTAAATTCTACATTACTGTAGAATCACATGAATATATTAAGTTGAAATTATTCTGGTCTTAAACAAAAGAAGATAGATAATAGTAAAGGCCAAATTCATTACATTAAAAGGCCATTGAGTCTTGCTAAGAATCATAGGAGAGAATCCTCTTTACAATGATACTAAACATACTTTTGTCTGATATGAAACAACGATTTTTTGGGCAATCGGTGAATATCAAAATAAGTAAAGAAGTTCTGTTCTGGGATATTTATTGACTTTGCAGTATTTCATGATATGTTGACAAAGTGTTCAATATCTATCTATCTATCTATTTCTTTGCCTATCAGTCTGACTTTTTCTTTGTCTACTTATCTTTTTTTCTTTGTTTATATTATCCCTTTCTTTGACTAAGTCTAGAGTACATACATACATACATACATACATATATATATATATATATATATATATATATATACTTACACACACACACGCACACACAGATGTATGGAAAATAAATTGGTACATAAAGAGGTAGATCCATCTATTTATCAGTTCTCTTTCTCTCTCTTTACCTCTCTTTGTCTGTCTGTCTGTCTCTCTCTCTCTCTAAACACTCAACCCCCACCTATATGAAAAATCTGATTTTCTTTTTTACGATAAGGTTTTAGCGTACTACGAGGTGCATACGATAAGTATCCAGACTTTTTTTAGATGGGCATTTAAAATTATCATAGACTCTTGAAAATTCCCTATGTTATTGGTATACATCTTATAGATTACTGGCCAATTTTTTATGATTTCAGGTTCAAATAAACAGCTACAGTAGCAATTGGAAAACACACTGCTAAAGTCTGATTGTTACCGTTGGTGAATTTCAAAAATGCAATCTGACACTTTAGAAGAACGATATGCAATAAAATTCTGTTTTAAATTTGGAAAAAATGCCACAGAAATGTATGGAATGCTTCAGACTGCTTTTGGAGCCTCTTGCATGAATCGAGCATCAGTTTTGGAGTGGCATAAGAGATTCAAGAAAGGCAGTGAGTCTGAGAGGGATGATGAGAGGTGTGGGAGGAGTAAGGAAGTCAATACACGAGAGTTGATTGGCCAAAGGGTTAGGGTTACTATGTTGAGTTTTTAAGGGAGTTCAGGAAGAGATTCCGTCGGAAGAGGCTAACACTCTTCAAATTGGATCAGTGGCATTTCCACCCGGACAATGCACCAGTCAATAACTGCATCCTTGTCACTGACGATTCAAGCAAGATGGGCATCAAGTGAATTCCTCAGTCTCCCTATAGTCCAGACCTTGCTCCCTGTAACTTTTGGTTATTCTCTAAGCTACGATAGGATTGAGGAGATGATAGGATTGAGGAGATGAAAGAGGCTGTGAGGAAGGTGATTGACACGCTCACACAAGAGGACTTCCATGGGGCCTTGCAGAATTTGTTGGAACGGTAAAAAACATTGCAGCCGGAGTTGATTACTTCGGAGGGAACTAGAGTTTCATGTGTGTATTATCAATAAAAGAGCCCATACGAAAAAAAGGCTGGAAACTTATCGTATGCCCCTCGTATCTTACTTTACTCGTAGTGTCGAATGTGATTCCAAAACTTACATCTTTTATATATATATATATATATATATATATATATATATGTGTGTGTGTGTGTGTGTGTGTGTGTGTGTGCGTGCGCGTGTGTGCTTATATTATAATATAAGTTATTATTTAATTTAGCTTTATATGAACAAGTTGAGTATATTTGAAAATGAAATCTGATAGAATGAAAAAGAACATTACGGTTTTGAAAATCGGGCTGCCATGTTTCATTAGTGGTTTAGCGTCATCAGAATACACGTTGTTTTACTAGTAAAATAAATCCAGATTAAAAGGAGCTAACATGATTTTTCAAGAGCAAAAAATGTCTGAATAACATAAGATCTATTACCAGCTGAGTAGAATGAGATGGCTGAGTATGCCGACTGCAGAGGTGAATGACTACCACCCAACAAGTGTCCAACATATGACATTAAAACCATCTGATGTTGACATTCCAGTCCCGAAGCTTAGGGAAATGATGGGTACCCATTTATTTTTTCCATGTTAAATCTGGCTAGGGTGGTAGTACCTGTCAGAGTCCCAACTATGGTTCAAATAAAACTATTTAGTGATTTACTAGACTTGAAATTATTTAACCTTGGACAAAAAAAATTAATGATGTTAAATTGAATTATGATTATTATATTGCAAGTCTTGGAACAATTTAACTGTGTGAGAGGGAGGGAGGGAGAGTCAGGGAAATGCGTGCAGAGCTTGTGATTTCATGATGATAATGATGATGATATGTACATCTAAATGCATACATACATACATACATATATATATATATATATATATATATATATATATATATATATATATATATATATATATACGTGGTGCGTTCAGTAAGTTTCCAGACTTTTTTGTACAGGCATTTAAAATTGTCGTAGACTCTTGAAAATTCAATATGTTTTTTCTATACATCCTATGAGATGATTTCAGGTTCAAATGAACAGCTACAGCAGCAATTGGAATAAACACTACTAAAGCCTGATTGTCACAGCTGGCGAATTTCAAAAATTCAGTCTGGACGGGAGGAAGAACCATATGCAATAAAATTGTGTTTTAAACTTGGAAAACATGCCACAGAAACGTATGGAATGCTTCAGACTGCTTTTAGACCCTCTTGCATGAATAGAGCATCAGTTTTTGAGTGGCAAAACAAATGAAAGGAAGGCAGAAAGTCTGTGAGGGATGATGAGAGGTGTGAAAGGAGTAAGGAATTTAATACACCAGACTTGATTGGCCAAAGGGTTAGGGTTACTATTTTAGGTTTTAAGGGGGTTCAGGAAGAGATTCCGTCGGAAGAGGCTAACACTCTTCAAATCGGCTCAGTTGCATTTCCACCAGGACAATGCACTAATCCACCTTATGACAGACTATTTGACCAACGCCGCAGTGGGAGGGGTAGGATTGCTTATAGGACCTAGAGCACTAAAAACGCTTAATAGCATAGAGAAAATACAACCTAGAATGATGGTAGCTACATTTAACGGAAACCCCAGAGCAACAATCGTCTCATGCTACAGCCCCACCAATGTTAGTGAAGAAAGTGAAATAGTCACCTTCTACGATGAGTTATCCTCATTAGTGCGTAGCATCCCGAAACACAACATGTTAGTCATTGGCGGAGACATGAATGCACAAATCGGGAAAAACGGAAACAACAAAAACAGCCTCCACAACACGTCAAATAGAAATGGGCAACATCTAACAGATTTCATGATAGAAAATAGATTAGCATGCCTCAATACAAACTACCAAAAAAGAGAGGGCAAACTATGGACATACACGTACGCAAACAATACTAAAGCTCAGATAGACTACGTCCTTATAAACAAGAAATGGAAGAATAGTGCATTGAATTGCGAGGCATACTCCTCTTTTGAGGGTGTGTCCACCGATCACCGAATAGTCACGGCGAAAATACGGTTAAGCCTACGAAAAAACGACAAACGAACAGCGACCACCAAACACTATGACTGGGCCCTATTAAACAACAAAGATGTAAGAGATAAATACGTATTAGAATTAAGAAACAGATTCGAAACACTACAAGAAAAGACGGAAAAAAGTACACCAAACGACGAATACGAAAATTTCGTCAATGCACACCTCGAGGCAGCAGCAAAATACATTCCAACAAAAATTAAAACTAAATATAGAGTCCCATGGGAAACTTTAGCGGTGAGAGAAAAACGTGCACTAGTGAAAACAGCCTCCAAAAACTATCGAAAAAACCCAACAAACACAAATGCCTTAAAACTAAAAACGGCACAATATCAATTAACAGGCATATATATAAAGGAACAGACAGAATACATTCAAAATCAGATAGATAAGATTAGAGACTCGGTGGAAGATAGACAATCTAGAATTGCCTGGCAAACAATAAACGAAGTGAGCAGAAAAAAGAACACGGCCAAAGCAAAACTTAAAGCAGCAAACCAACAAGAAAGAATAAAACTGTGGAAACAGCACTTCGAAAACTTACTTGGAAACCCACCAAAAATAACGCCTGAACCAATCACCAGAATAATTAGCAAACAATTAGACATTAAACTTGGACCGTTCACACAAGAAGAACTCGACTCGGTTCTCAGAAAAATTAAAAATAGAAAAGCTGCAGGACTGGACGAAATTCCCCCGGAAGTATGGAAGACCAGACAATTCGACGACATACTGCTCCGACACTGCAACGCAGTATACAATCAAAATCCGATAGATAGATGGACGAAGGGATGCATACTCCCCTTCCCTAAAAAGGGGGACCTCGGATTAGCCAAAAACTACAGAGGCATAACACTTACATCCATAGCTGCCAAAATCTACAATGCCCTACTACGAAACAGAATAGAACCCAAAATCGACAACATACTTAGAAAAAACCAAAATGGCTTCCGAAGAAATAGATCTACGACCTCACAAATATTAACCATCCGCAGAATCCTTGAAGGTGTACGGGCAAAGAACCTACAAGCGACATTAATATTTGTCGACTTTACCAAGGCTTTCGACTCCATTCACAGAGGAAAGATGGAACAAATCCTACTAGCGTACGGCATACCTAAAGAAACCGTAGCGGCAATAACGATTCTCTATAGAAACACTAAAGTAAAAGTACGATCACCAGATGGAGACACAGAATACTTCGACATAGTAGCAGGAGTACTACAAGGAGACACGCTGGCTCCGTATCTCTTTATCATTTGTCTAGACTACGTACTTAGAACATCGATTGACAAAATCAAAGAGAATGGCTTCGAACTGACGAAGAAAAGAAGCAGAAGATACCCCGCAACAACAATTACCGACGCCGACTACGCCGATGACATAGCGATACTGGCAAATACACCTGACCAAGCCGAAACACTTCTGCATAGTTTGGAACGAACAGCAGCAAGCATAGGCCTCCATGTTAATGCACATAAAACGGAATATATGTGCTATAACCAAACGGGGGACATCTCCACTCTAGAAGGAACCCCTCTTAAACTAGTAGACAAATTCACGTACCTAGGAAGCAGCGTCGAATCAACCGAAAAGGACATCGAAACGAGGTTAACGAAAGCATGGACAGCTATCAATAGGCTATCGACTATATGGAAATCAGACCTAACCGATAAAATGAAACGCAGTTTCTTCCAGGCAGCGGTCACATCGATACTGCTATATGGATGCACTACATGGACGCTAACAAAACGGCTGGAGAAGAAACTAGATGGCAATTACACAAGAATGCTGCGTGCAATCCTCAACAAGTCCTGGCGGCAACACCCAACAAGACACCAACTGTATGGCCACCTGCCCCCTATCACGAAAACTATTCAAGTTAGACGAACCAGACATGCAGGACATTGCTGGAGAAGCAGAGATGAACTCATAAGAGATGTACTCTTATGGATCCCCACACACGGCCGCGCAAAAGCAGGACGACCAGCACGAACGTACATTCAGCAGCTATGTGAGGATACAGGTTGTTGTCCTGAAGACCTACCTAGGGCGATGAACGATAGGGAGGAGTGGCGAAAGAGGGTCAGGGATATCCGTGCTGCCAGCACGATATGATGATGATGATGATTTGACCAAGATGGGCATCAAGACAGTTCCTATAGTCCAGACCTTGCTCCCTGTGACTTTTGGTTATTCCTAAGCTCAGAGGCTATCGTTATGATACAATTGAGGAGATGAAAGAGGCTCTGACGAAGCTCCTTGACACACTCACACAAGAGGACTTCCATGGGGCCTTCAGAAGTTGTTTGAACGGTACAACAAGTGCATTGCAGCCGGAGGAAATTACTTCGAAGAGGACTAGACTCTGATGTGTGTAATATCAATAAAAGTGACCATACGAAAAAAAGTCTGGAAACTTATTTAATGATTCTCGTAAGTTAGCATAGCTTAGACAAACAGTATGTGGCTCATGCGATAAACGTACCATGTCTTCACTTCTCTTCGGTATATATTGTCTATCACTAATAGTGTGTGCTCTTTATTTATAAATATAGCTCTCTATATTATTAATGTGTCTCTCACTTCCTATATATATATATGTGTGTGTGTGGGGGGGTGCTTGTTTAAATTATATATTAATGCTCACAGGAGAAATTATATGATGTCTACACTTTCTTGTTTGTTCTGATGCCAACTTTTAAAGGCGTGTAACTTTATTCTTTTCTCTTTATGAGTAAGCGTTCAAGTGCCACGATATACTTAAATAACTTTACTAACATTTTACTATATATATATATATATATATATATATATCATAAATCTTTTAAAATTTATACATTTCTTTACAGTAGTAGCACATAATATCAATTTTGGAAGTGTCGACAAAGAATATTTTCCAAGCAAAATGCGCCCGAGTATGTGAAAATACGTCAAAATAATATTGAAACATCGGCCGCCCTACTGTATACAACACTTTGTTTTTCCGCCCGTAAGGCCCTTAATCTCCATAACCTGTCGGTCTCAGCACCTCCCCTTACACGTAAGAAGACGTAAAACGCAATGGCAATAACATAGTGCATCACAAAATAGGAACGTCGGAATGTGAAGCTATCATTCCGAGAGGCGAAACTCTGTTTTCACTGTAATCCGAACCTGTCTTCGCCCAGGGCGTTGGGGCATGCGAAACAATCTAGCAGATGCTTATAAACAAACGTGCTGGGGCTAGGGGTTGTGAAGTTCAGAGACCTAGCAGTTCCCCCGAGTATAAATGAAATAACCGCATAAAAATATATATGGAAACTAGCATCTACACTTGTTGTTTCGGGTAGATGATTTTTTAGCTAGAAAATGTTAAGGTCTTACTTTCGTTTAGAAGGAAAACACAGATTCACAGCTGAGCAACCAAATATCTTTTCGTTGAAGCAGCTTACTGTTTAGACATCGGAAACATAGATAGAAGGCAATGGTTAGCAAACTAACCTCACTGATGATAGTGTCTTCAATCTTCATTGGGTAACTCACACTTTAAGCTTTGCGTCAGGTTATATATAAAGGTTGGCCTTCGGACTTAGTTACTTGCCTAATTCTTACTTGTAGCAAAGGTTGGAGACTGAGTTCAAAGATAACCAAGATTTTTAACGTAGGTAAGTTTTCTTACATGAATGAGTTACATAACACACATGATTCTTTTTGGCGAATCGGCTGGGGCAGTAGTATACACCGACTGCATCTCTGAAGAGGAGTAAGACTCCCCCAACGAGTGTCCTGGATATGACATTAAACAATTTGCTGGTGAGGTTCCTGTTATAATGGAGCTTTGGGGAATACGGAGTAACCCATCATTGGCATCACTCTCTTTGCACTTTGACTCAGCGTGGTAGTGTATGATAGGATCTTTTCTTTGGGTCAAATAGAATTGAACTAAGTACTTATGCTAAACATAATTGTTTGAAATAGAACTGTTTTTACATTTAACTCTGAATTAATAAATGACTGATGGTTAACTTTATTGTTAGTGATCTCTATATATAGCAATACTTAGACCCATTTAACTTCGTTAACTGAACGGAAGAGCTTGAAATGGAAATGTTTTCGACATTTAAACTGTGTACCTATACTAAACTGAATTGTTTGAAATAGAACTTTTTTTTTGTATAAAATTGATTTGGCATTAAATAACCTATAATGGTTGATATGCCATAAACCAAACTAAATCAAACCAAACCTGATTCTTTAATTAGAATGTTCATGTTAACGAAAACTTTTCATAGGGAGATATTGAAGTATAAGGTCTAGATAGAAAAGACGAAATTCCGGAGAGATGGAATTGAAAGATAAACGAATAAAGAGAAAAAAAAATGTAGAAAAAGAAAGAAAAAAGAGGGATGGAAGATCGTGAACAAAAATAAGATAAAGAAACAAGAAAGAAGAAAACTTATTACGTGGAACCAAAAATCGTTATCGAGTCTAAAAGACGATTTTGATTGTGTTTGCTTCTCAGTTTCGTCGTTTTTATGACATCTGTAGTCAGAGTTAACTAAACAAAAAGTCAGAATTTTAGAAATAATGTTCTTCTTCCAGTTGGACAAATGTAGTATGTTCTTTTTTTTAGTTAGAAGCCCCGAGAAACGACTTAACATCTCGTGATAGGTGATTCATAATTTTCTAAGTTCCCTCGGCAATTGTCGTAGACGTCCGGATAGACCTTTGTCCCTATTTGTTTTAGTGCATTGAAGGGTAACCAAAATTTTCTGATGATTATTTAAATGTCAAGCATAAACTTGCAGTATACAACATTTTATACACCAAATTTCTCAGTACTTCTAGGACTTTAGAATGATTTATACGCAAAATTATCTCAAAATTTAAGACTTAATGATAACTCATTTTGTTTAATACTAATTTTCTATTGCATTAAACTATCGGAAGAAAAAATGTATGAGGATCATTAAATAAGTTTCCAGACTTTTTTTTATATGGGCACTTTTATTGATAGTATACATATGAAGCTCTAGTCCCTTTTGCAGTAATCTCCCCCGGCTGCAATGAACTTGTTGTACCATTCCTACAACTTCTGAAATGATCCATTGAAGTCCTCTAGTGTGAGCGTGTCAATGATCTTCATAATGACAGCCTCTGAGCTTAGGGAATAAGCAAAAGTCACAGGGAGCAAGGTCCTTACTATAGGGAGGCTGAGTAACTGTCTTGATGCCCATCTTGGTCAAATAGTCCGTAATAAGGATGGAGTTATTGATTGTTGCATTGTCCCGGTGGAAATGCCACTGACCCGATTTGTAGAGTGCTGGCCTCCTCCGACGGAATCTCTTCTTGAACTCCCTTAAAACCTCAACATCTTAACCCTAACCCTAACCCTTTGGCCAATCAACTCTGGTCTATTGACTTCCTTACTTCCCCCACACCTCTCCTCATCCCTCATAGAATCCCTGCCTTCCTTGAATCTCCTGTGCCACTCAAAAACTGATGCTCGATTCATGCAAGAGGCTCCAAAAGCAGTCTGAAGCATTCCATACGTTTAAAACAGAATTTTATTGCATATCATTCTTCTAAAGTATCCTCACGTCCAGACTGCATTTTTGAAATTCACCAGCTGTGACAATCAGGCATTAATAGGATGTATTCCAATTGCTGCTGTAGCTGTTGATTTGAACCAGAAACCATAAAAATTGGTCAGTCATCTCATAAGATGTATATCAATAACATACCGAATTTTCAAGAGTCTACGACAATTGTAAGTGCCCATTTAAAATGTCTGGAAACTTATTGAATGTACCACGTACCTCACTACTGCCTATTCCATAGGAAGTTTAGGTTGGATTTAAATGTATCAGATCTGAAAAAAATAACTGAAATTGTGAAAATCATTAAAAGAAAATTAGAAAGAAAAAAACTGAAAAAAACAGGAAAAATAGAGAAAATATAAAAAGAGGTGGACGAATTTAGATAATGGAAAATTAAAGAGAAAGGGAAGATGGAAAAGTTAGAGAGGAAGAACGATAAAAATTAAAGAACGAAAAGAAGAACAAGAAGAATTGCAAAGGTAAGAAAGGAGGGAGAAACGAAAAATAATGATAAAAGAAAGAAATAAAATAAACAAATAGAGATACAAAGAAGGAACATGACCGGAGAGTAAGTTGCAGATGAAGAAAAATGCAGCTGGAGAATAAGAAAGATATACAAAAATATGATATGCAACCGAAGAAAAAAGAAAGAAAGGATGAAAGAAAGAAAGTTGAAATAGGCAAATTCAAAAAGGTAGAAATAATGAAGTCATGAAAAAGAAGAAAGAGGTATAGAAAGAAAGGATAATTTGAAGGAGTGAGGAGTGTAATGGGATAGATATGTATAAATCAAGGAAAGAAGAAATGATGAAAGAAACAAGAACGTAAAGAAAATGAAAAAATGAAAGAAAAAAGGAAGGAATAACGACAAAAAGAATATATTAAAATCAACAATTCTAAAGAAAGAAAGAAAGAAAGAAAGAACGTGAATAAAAGAATAAGAAAAGAAGCAGTGAGAAAGGAAAGAAAGAAAGAAAGAAAGAAAGAAAGAAAGAAAGAAAGAAAGTTTAATAAAGATGACATATATATTAAGAAAAAAAGACGGTAAGAAATAGAAGAAAAGAGACGAAAGAAAGAAAGACAAATGAACATGACCGAGAGAGGAAAGTGTAAGAGAAGAAAGATTCAAATTAAGAAATGAAAAAAGCAGAAAGAAAGAAGAATGTTAAGAAAAGGAAAGAAAAGAAGGAAGGAGAAACGAATTGATACCGATAAAATAAACATTAAAATCAAAAATTTTCCGGAAAGAAAAAAAGAAAAAACTAAAGAAAAAAGATTAAATGATAAAAAGAGAAAGTTTGAATCAAAGAAAATCCAATTAATTACTACATATAGTAAAACTGGGCACCAAGAAATCATACATGTACAACATTCTTTGAGTATAATTTAAACTTGGTATATTACATTGATGTGAAAACCCATTACGTTAATCAGGCTGTTCCAAGTATATACGGATGTAAGTTTATATGTTAGGAAATACTCTCTCCCACAAATCTTCTCGCCACTTCGTCATCTACATTGAACCAAGATAACCATAATCATCAAATGGATCTAGTGACGTCAAATACGTAATGTTTGACTTTTTGTTCTTTCTGCTCTGATACTGAAACACGACAAGTTTAAACAAGAATCTTCTAGATTTCCATTCCTGCCATTCTAGTATAGAATTTTATCGCTATAAAACAAATTTCATCGGTAAATAGTGAGATTATTTTTGACGTCTGAAACTGGCAATTATTCCACGCCCTTCCTGTTGCGCGCCAATTTCAACCAATTCTAACGTCTGTCTTGGAAAATGTGTTTCTGATATTTCAGACTGAATCTCTCTGGTGTATTAGGTGAGTACGTCATTTCCGAAATATAACCGGCAGTTGGCACCTGAGCCCCACTGAAAAATTTTGATCTTCAAAGCTAGTTTTTAAGACAAGAATACCTCCCTACTTGGAAGAATTTTCTCTGTTGGGATTCGTTAATCCTTAATATTCAACAAATATTAGTTTAGAAATTATCATTAAGTACACCCGTAAGATTTTTTTTCCTAAAGAAACATTAATTTTCTTATTAAACAAAAGATGCTATAAATTTTAGCTTGGTTTGATTTGCTTTCTATGTTTAATGACATATAATCCGTCATGGGTTATTTAATGCCAAAGTCACCCGTGTAGAAGAACAGCTGTGATATTATCTAACCCACAGCTGGGAGGATGAGGACATTGATAGTATTCTCAAGGTTTTTAGTTAGACGTCATAACGCGACTGGTGCTCGACCTCACTTACAGAGATTTTGGAATGCTAACTGGATCATAACAAAAACAAAACAAACGTTAATATTTTTGTACAAAATTTAAATAATCAGAATGCATTTAAATAATCAGAATGCTTTTTTTTACTAAAGACTTTCCGTCATCTTGTGTGCACCTTGAATGAAATCTGAGCTAAAATCAATCTTATACATATGTATAAGCCCAACTCCGCCTCCAAGTGGGGATGTGAGACAAGGTCAGTTTTAAAGATATTTAAAGCCTTTTAGGATTCAAGATTTTCCTTCTCCTAGGCTGGTTGTAATACTAAGGTTAAATACTAAGGTTAATACTATTTATCCATAACTTGAAGAAGAATATGCCAATCTTAACGTTTCCTTGTTGAAACCTTAAGTTCTACTTAACGGAGGATATTTTGGTTGGGGTGGTATTGAGTTCTCTAATATCTTTATCACCCTTCATTGTATTTCATTGGCTTAATATCTCAAGAGTCTTCAAGCCACTTTTACTTGAGAGGTTGTTAGTTTTAAAATCGAGATAAGGTATTACTTGTTGGTTGAGTGTGGGTAGCATCTTGTATTTAATTAAATACTCCCTTAATGATAGATAGTTCAACCTCAGAATAAGTTAAAGTACCCTCAGAACTATACACTTAGTTGCCTTCGAAATGAACCTAACGTATGTTTTCCTAATCCACCTGCTGTGGACAGGATGTAACTGAAAATTCATTTTTAGGCGTAGTACAGCTGATTTAAATTCAGAGTTGTTTTTTTTTCCCTTTGACTGCTTTCTTTGCTAAGGCTGTAGAACCCAGAAAGCTTTACTATCTATGAATAGATGGGGCACTATAGTAATCTTATATGTAATTAGGGGGTACCAAGTAAAGATCAATCTCTCTATCTAACAACAGAGGTTTGGCGAAACTAACTATAACGATGGTACTATTTACCACCCCCTCCGCTCGGGCAGGATATGACACAATGTCAATTTTTAAGCGGAGTTTAACAGGTTTTGAATTCAGAGTTTTCCTTCTCCTAGACTAGTTGCCTCACCCTTTACCCATAGCTGGAGGGAGAATAAGGGGGTTCATACCTTTCCCAAGGGTATTTGCCCGAAAGTGAACGTAATAGCGCGACTGGAGTACGAACTCGCGTACTACGATTCCGCAGCTCATCGCTTTAACCATTACACCACGAGGACACCTAACTATAACGATGGTAAAATGTGAAATTTTATAAAAAAATTCGAGATGAATCAATAAAAAAAATGAGTAAATTACAAGAAAAAATTATATAAAAAGAATGAAAATAATTTATTTAAAATCAATACTATATAAACTATGTAAATGAAACTTCGGGTGAAAAACTAAAAAATATGAACGCTTTATCTCTGCCCCCACCCGTGACAGAGGATCCACCAAATCCTTTTAAATGTTAATGGTGGGATTAAAGCAGGGGATTAATGAAGAATTTTGCCATGGGATATCATAGGTTAACATTCATTATTAAATGGTTGAATTGTCTCGAAGAACAGAATATCTGCAATGAAAACGCTGCCTTTAAGGTTTTTTTTTCAACTTACCTTCTTTTGTTGGTGGCTGATAATTGGCCGGCAGATAAACGCACTAATCTTGAATTCGGAAAGAAAACGCAATAAATGAGAGTATGTTCCGTTCAAATCTCTCAAGTAAGAAGAAATAAAATGAGAATGAGTGCATGCACGAGAGAGAGAGAGAGAGAGAGAGAGAGATAGAGAGATAGAGAGAGAGAGAGAACAGGGAAAGCATAAAGCAAAGAGAGGTTAAGTAGGGAGGAAAGAGAAACTAAAAAAAGCAAAAGACGAATTGAAGCATTGAGAAAAGAAGCTGAAATATAGATAAGGCGAGAGAAGAAAAATGAATAAATGAAATCAGAGACAGACAGACAGACAGAGACAGGAACATAGAGAGGGATAGAGAGAGAGAGACAGAGAGAGATAGATTAAGTACTTTTGCCTATTTAATTTATCTCTTTTGCTTCAAGTGGTGTCATGTAATGATTCGTGTAACTCTGTAATTTCTTATTACGCCTTTTTGAGATAAAGTTCAGTAATACACACACACACACACACACACACACACACACACACACACACACACACATACACATATATATATATATATATATTGTATTTTATATATGAGTAGGTTTTTAAGTGCCTTCGCGAAAACATGATATCACTTCTTTTTTATTCCTTAGTGACAGTTTGTTTAGTGAGTACGAAATTTATACAACACATCTTCATGTCAAGCAAACGTTCGGATAGAGCAAAGTACAAAGGTCGTTGGGATACAAGTTATGTTACCCACAATAGTAAATAAACAAAATGAGAGAAAATGTCTGCACTTTTTTTTCCTTTTTCAATCAAGAAAATAATCTATGTTATTTCTGACAATTTCTTGGTGTATGGCGCTACCAGCACACCACATTGTTTATGATACATTTCGAAACCAATAATTTATTAATATATCTCAGATTTCAAACGAACAAACATCTGTTTTAGATTGATTGCATCTTTTTGTTGTTGTTCTTTTTCGTTGGTATGTTTCCCTCAATAGAGTAACAGAAAAAAGGTTAAGTTTTTTGAGTTTCAACTTACACTTCCACTCGACATTTACATTGAAGAGTGATTTTAAATATGAAGTCAAAGATTTCCTCCTGCTTCATGCTGGGTTTGGTGCTTGTATTCATTGTACGGCTGTTTTGTTTTGGTTTGTATCACAGGCAATGATTTTACTCGGGTCAATGAAAAGCGTTCTAATATTTTGCTATGTGCTAATTAACGTGGCGTATTTAACGTGTCCGAAGCAGTTCAAACCATAAGAAATACCCACTGTGGTTAGTAGTATCGCGATAGTTGGTGCGCTGACACGTAGTGCATTGCTTTATCCCGTGTGATATTTGACAGCAGTTTAGATGAGCCTGCACTGTATTCTAATTGGGGAACATAATTTACTTGTTCGAACTGTGTCATAACACCACGGAAGCAACCAAAAATATTTGTTGGGCAATAAGTGAAGTTGCTCTTGATCACAGTACAGTAAATAGATAGTTCAATGAATTTTTCTCGGTTTGTAAGAAGACAGATGATCAGGCAAAGTCAGGTAAGACTAAAATCGTGGATTTCGAGTGCGTGTTTCAAACCATTGAGTAGCTCTCATAGAGAGTCAGGTGAGCTCAGACCACTGTGCTTCATCACCTATACGACTTCGGAGCTGTTGTCGTGTGCCTAACGTTACCGAAATATAGCAAAACTTTGACTCACCATAGTAGTAAGCGAATTATATTAGAACAGAATACTTGTAACTGAGAGGTCTCCAGCTTCAGTTAATGAACTACAGATCGTTTATGCATAGACTTGTATGTGTGTATGTGTGTGTCAATTTATTCCAAAGAAAAAATAAATTAAGATGATTTTCATATCACTTTTGGTAGACACTTTTTGAAATATGAAATACTGTCACATATAATTATCAACATGAGGAGTGGCCTAACTAGCTTGTTTAGATGAACGAGCTGAGGGTAACTTTTAAGAACCTGCTGCAGAGCAATACATGATAAGTAATTATCACGGATCATTGGCTATTAATTCAGTCCCTACGTTCACATTATTATGTGCTTAAGCGATTCATACACGCCCACGCACACACTTTTCCCCTATATATATATATATATATATATATATATATATATGTGTGTGTGTGTGTGTGTGTGTGTGTGTGTGTGTGTGTATGTATTATTCAGTCCAGTTAAATCGCAGTCGGGAATAATTCCACAAGACAATAAAATTATTCAAATATGAACATTTAAATTTTCCTCGTAAAGCACCCAATGTAACTGACATCACAGAGCAATAATTCCTTTAAGAAAAACAAAACTGGTCATATTAGGATTATAAATTTATTTCCACCCTGTTATGGGTAGTGATATGAATCAATAACACTAAAAATTAACAGGACTTCTTTAGATCCAATGGATATAAATTTTACAGCTAGAATGGACACAGGGGGAGGGGTGTGAAGGGGTTGAAGAGGGGTGAACAGTTTCCTCCCCATATCGCCCACTTCCGGTTTTTCTTTTGCTACCGGTCGGAATCACAATAAAGACACTAGGCGTATGTCAAATTCCCTTTCTACAGTAAATTAAATTTTAATTTTTAAATCATAATTCTAAATACATTTCAACGTAAATCTTCAGATTTAACAATAATTTAGGGAATTACAACAATTCTTATTAACCTCATACAAAGATTACAGTAATACTAATCTTAAATTAAATTCAAAATTTAAAATTAATTTTTTTCTAAATTTTTATATTGAAAATTTATATTCGTGCCCATTAATTCAGTTACCTTTTCACTGAAACATACGTACGTCCACCTCACATGGTGGCTTCCCATTTTATTTTATTTTATTCATTTCTAAATCTAATCCTATTTTTATAGTTAATTAAATTTTATCTACAGTATTTGTCTATAGTTTAAATTTATTCCTATGTCTACATATAGGTGTTAAATCACATCTCTGATTTAATAATTTTTCAGGGTCTGGGAACAGGATAATTTGTATTTTTTCTTCTAGGCTCAGTTTACATCTACTATCAAAGCATTTTGGACTCTTCAACTTTTTCATTATGCTCTCTCTCTCTCTCTCTCTCTCTCTCTCTCTCTCTCTCTCTCTCGCTCTCTATCTCTATTTATATATATATATATATATATATATATATATAAAGTGTGTGGGTGGGTGTTGTAGACAAGGTAAAACTTACAGTCAGATGGGCAAGTTCCAGTGGCGTAATGGGTAAAGTGTTGGAATGTGGCTTAGAAATAAGCGAATTTAAACTCCAGAAACATTATAACTTTCAGTTTTGAACACATGACGTCGGGAAAGTTATTACCTTTCTTATACCTCCAGCGTTTGCATTAAATAACCCTTGAAGTTTGATATGCTATTAAACAAAGAAACAAAAAGAACGATAATAGTGATCAAGCGCTGTTGACTGTGTACTTAACCAATCATAACTTAGATCTGCATTATCACCCAGCTTAATCACTTTATTTATAAGTATATCACACTACACACACACACCCATATATACATACACACACATACATACATACACACATACATACATACATACATACATACATATATATCATCATCATGTCGTGCCACAGGCACTGATATCCATGACCCTCTCTCGCCACTACTCCCTATCGTTCATCGCCACTGGCAGGTCTTCAGGGCTACATCCCGTATCCCCACATAGCTGTTGTATGTATGTTCGAGCTGGTCGTCCTGCTATTGCCTGTCCATATGTGGGGGTCCATAGGAATACATCAATTATGAGCTCGTCCCTGCTTCTCCAGCAGTGTCTTGCATGTCTGGTTCGTATGATTTAGATATTTTTCCTGATGGGAGGCAGGTGGCCGTATAGTTGGTGCCTTTTTGGGTGTTGCCGCCAGGACTTGTTCAATATTGCTCGCAGCATTCTTGTGTAATTGCCGTCTAGCTTCTTCTCCAGCCGTTTTGTTAGAGTCCAAGTAGTGCATCCATACAGCAGTATCGATACGACCGCTGCCTAGAAGAAACTGCGTTTCATTTTATCGGTCAGGTCTGATTTCCATATGATCGATAGCCTATCGATAGCTGTCCATGCCTTCGTTAGCCGTGTGTCGATGTCTTTTTCGGTTGATGAGACACCGCTTCCAGGGTAGATCAATTTATCTACCAGTTTCAGAGGCTCCGTCTCGTGTGGAGAAAGTCACACGATAAATTAGCTGAATTTTACAATATAACGTCACTTCTTTCACTCAAGAAAAATGTTAGATTTTGACATAATTCTATTTTTAAAACACATTTTCTTTCGTTGACTGGCTTTTAAAAGTTTTATAATCAACAAGTGAAGTGTGTTCATTTCTTGATTTTATTTTAAAGGGCAATACAACACCACCAAACAGTTTTTGTTCCCCTCGCTATTCATTTATTGCTTATTTTTCAATTATTTATTGAAATTAAAAATCTCCTTCTTTCATAAAAATAGCTCCCCTTGATTCTTTCCATGGAATTTCCTCAATTCCATCGGAGTTGATTGATAATATGTTAGTAAAATTTTAAGTGTCTTTGCTTTATAAAAAAGCATATTGTGAGTTACAATTTAGAATTACTGAGAAAATACCACATAATCTTTACGCTGTGATTTTCATAACTTAAATATTTCATGATTTGACCAAACATTTAATCACGGTAAATGTAGGCTATGCGGTGACGAAGACGAAACGATCAATCACATAATAAGTGAATGGAGCAAGTTAGGTCAGAAGGAGTACAAGGCGAAACACGACTGGGTCGGCAAGGTGATCCACAGGGAAATGTGCAAGAGATTTAAATTTGACCACACTAAGAAAATTAACGAAAGGAATAGAACTGCCAAATAAAATATAAAAAATGAACACACGGAGAAAAGGACACTTACTAGTACTTTGTAATGTAGGAAGCGCACACCATCAAACAGGCGGAGATGAAAGAAAAAAAAATTTAAAAAGAGTATCTTAGAAGAACGAGAAAACTTCTTGAAAAATATTATATGACAGAAATCTCATCAAAGAGATAAATACCTGGACTGTTCATCTTTAAGATTCTCGGGTCCTTGGCTGAAGTGGGCGAGAGAAAAAAACTTCAATAAATGAACCAGAGAACAAGAATACTAATCACGATGCACAGGACCTTATATCCGAGAGATGACATTGGCAGACTGCCAGTCAAGAAAACAAGTAGGAAGACGACTCGCCAGCATTCAAGTTAGCGTTGATACATCGATACGATTACCAGAAAGCCAATATTGGGAGACAAGATATATATCTGGACATTTCAACCGGCAAACTAACAAAATCTGACACAAGAAAATTTGGACATGGCTAAGAAAGTGAAACCTTGTGAGAGAAAATGAATCTCCTTTAATAGCAGTACAAACAACGTCATAAAGACAACGTCAAAGCAAGAGTAGACAAGACCCAACAAAATAGCAGATGCAAATTATATGATGATTGAGACGAAACAACCAATCACATAAAAAGCGAATGCAGTAAATTATCGCGAAAAGAGTATAAAACGAGAAACGACTGGGAGGGGAAGGGGATCCACTGGTAATTGTAGAAGAAATTTAATTTGACCAAACAAACAAATGGCATATGCACAACCCAGAATCCATCGTAGAAAATTGTTGGAGGTGCCCGTGGTGTAGTCGTTATCGTCGTAGGAAATGGACACGGCGACACGAGTTCAAATCCTGGACGAGACCGATGCATTTCACATAGCACTAAGGTATGAGCGGGGGGGGGGGGTAAATTGTATCGTAGAAAATACGACGTACAGAATTCTCTAGGATTTTGCGACAAAAATGGATCATCTAATTTCAGTCAGACGGCCAAACCTAGTCAATAAACAACAAAAAAAGAGAACTTTCTGGATAGTGGCCTTTGCCGTTCCGGCTAACCACTGGGTAAAACTGAAAGAAGGCGAAAAAAGAGATAAGTACCAAGACCTTGTTAGCGAACTAAAAAACTATGGAATATGAAAGTGATGGTCAGGCGAATTGTAATTGGTGCACTCGGTACAATCATTAAGATTGGTACAGGGACTGGAGGACTCGGAAATAAGAGAACGAGTGAACACTATCCAAACTACAGCATTGTTGAGATCGGCCATGCTGCAGAGAATACTCCCGGAGACCTGAGGAGACCAGCTCACTCTCAGAATTTCTTTCAGCAAACGCTAGTGTGAAAAAAAAACTCGAATAATAATAATAATAATGATAATAATAATAATAATAATAATAAGAAGAAGAAGAAGAAGAAGAAGAAGAAGAAGAGGGATGAATTCAGTTGAAGCAAAAATAGATAAAATGCAACAAAATATCAAATGTAGGCTATGTGGTAATAGTCACGAAATTATTAATCGTAAATTAAACGAATGCCTCAAATTAATGCAGAAAGAGTTGACACGACGAAATGGGGAAGATAATCCACAGGATATTTTGCAATAAATTGAAATTTGACCATTAGAACAAATTATATATGCACAACCTACAGTCCATCCTACAGAATGAGATGAGTAAAATTAAAAGTACACGAAAATAAGGATATATATATATATATATATATATATCAAACAATTCTCGCCGAATACTATAAAATCAATACGGCAATATGAAAGGATCAACAAGAAAATATGTAAACAGAAAATGTCTACTATATTCAACGAAATTTGGATATATATATATATATACAAAATATACAGGCCTTGCTTGAGAACTAAAACTTATGGAACATGAATGTGACAAAAATGCTAACTGTATTTTGTGCACTTGGAACAATTCCAAAAATGTTTGGGAAAAGAAACTGAAAGACTTTGAGATAAGTGGAGACGATCCAGACCACAGCATTATTAAGATCGGCTTTAACATAGGAGAATCCTGGAAACTTGCGGTATTTTCTGTCACTCAAACTTCAGTGAGAAATCATCAGCTAATGCTGGTGTGAAAAATTCTCAAAAGAAGGAGTCTTGCTGTCACTCAAACTCCAGTGAAAGACCAACCGCTAACGCTGATGTGAAAAACTCTAAAGGAGTAAATAATAATAATAATACCCGGCCAGAAGACCAGACTTAATAATAATCGACTAAAAAAAAGATAACTTGCAAAATAGTCGACTTTGCGGTCCTGGTTGACCACAGACTAAAACTGAAAGAATGTGAAAAGAAGGATAAGTACCTCGACCTTACTAGAGAATTGAAAAAAAAAACAAACTGTGGAACATGCAGGTGACAATTATATCAATTGTAATTGGTGC
Organism: Sepioteuthis lessoniana; assembly: GCA_963585895.1. Classification (NCBI taxonomy): domain Eukaryota; kingdom Metazoa; phylum Mollusca; class Cephalopoda; order Myopsida; family Loliginidae; genus Sepioteuthis; species Sepioteuthis lessoniana. Next base: position 80,366,385 of record OY757931.1, on the reverse strand, counting down.
GTTTAGAACAGTAACTAAAGGATTACTAAAGGGACTAGAGGACTTGGAAGTTGGTGAACGAGTGGAGACCATCCAAAATACTACATTATTGAGAACGGCCAGAATACCGAGAAGAGTCCTGGAGATTTGAGGAGACTTGCTGTCACTCAGACTCCAGTGAAAAATCATCGGCTAACGCTGATGTGAAAAGCTCTAATGAGTGAATAATAATAATAAAAATAATAATAATAATAATAATAATAATAATAATAATAATAATAATAATAATTACTACTACTACTACTACTACTACTTAAATGATGATAATATATAGTTAAAATATAAAAAAGAGCATAACATTTATTAATAATAAACAATAAAATGTAAAATAGCAAAATATGTGTTGCATTAATTATCCAAGCGAGATCATAAAAATCTACCCAGAAAATCAGCATTCGAGTTCCTGCTTTTCCTCATTGCTTGAATATGAACCAGTTATATCTCTGAGAAAATGCAACTATTTCAGCTATCCAAATAGAGCTATTGATCGGTAGTGCAGATATAGAATAGAATGTCAGATTTTTTTGCTCGCAGACGCCCCCCTACTTCCTTCTCTGAATAATAAACATTAACTGTTGATTTTGAGGAACGCTAAACTCGCAAAGAATGAGAGTCTCACAGACAAAATAAACAAATTTGGGGCAATTATTTCACTCCCTCTGCCTCTACCCACAAACCCTAAATTCCAATTCGAAGAACCCAAGAGCCTTTTCTTTTTGTTTCCACAAACAAAGCATTATCAATTGTCAAAATCTATGGTGGCATCACTCAGCTCGCAACTCTCACAATAGACTCATTATCTCAATAGTGCATGACTCATTCAGTCTTTTGTTTAAAATATAAAAGAAAAAAAAAATCAAAAATACAAAAGAAAAGCACCAAGACCACTATGTCCCCATTCGGGATTTCACCAGCAAAAAAATATGCGGCTTTTCCATTTGATAGGATACTGTATTCAATTGATAATTAATTCACAAAAAGTGCCTATTTTTGTCTATGAATTAATAAAAAGTGAGAAAAAAAAAGGAGAGAGTTTTTGCTGTAATATCTATTTTTTTGGCATCTCTCCACCATGTTCATTTCTCTTAGTTCGAGTGTTATTATTATCTGCTGAAAAGTTCCAAGTCTAGCCAAAATCCTTTCATGGAATGGAATCAAATAAAGCTTATTTTTCAACATAGTCTCCCTGGGCGTCCATACACTGCTTTGATTCATTGGTGAAAACATTTACCCACAGCAGATATGACGTCATCATATGAACTTTTCTTTCCCTTCTTGTACTTTTAGTATTTTTCTTCAATGGACAAAAGCTTACGTAAAGGATATTCCATCGATACGTGATAACAGGTACTTCCCATTAAGTAAATCAACTGCTTAAAAAGACCTCTTTTACCAGACTAGGGAATTTCATCAAGCTGGTATTTTGGATGATTTATTAATTGATTTTAACGGTATGTCGACTTGTCTAGGGCTATTTTATATTTAGACAATAGGGAATCACGTACATTGCATGTTTATATTAACAATTTTAGTGTGGCTGTTTGTGAGCTTTTTTTTTCTTTTTGCGCATGGTTATATGATATTCGGTATTCCAATCTTATACAAAGGATTTATAAGACCCTAAAAATTACTCTCTCTCTCTCTCTCTTTCTTTCTCTCTCTCTCTCTCTCTCTCTGAGTTAGGGTAAACCTAGAAGTAATGTCAATGAAATGGTATTCCATACGCACCAGAGGTCAAAAACTGGAGCCTCACCACCAGTTATAGTTCTGCATCATACGTAGGAAACCCATTTTTTTAGTAGGGATATCAATCCTCCTCGGGGAATATAATCAGCGTATTCTAAGCCCTGCTGACGAGGTGAATATCTCTATTGTTTATTTAACTTGCTTTTTTAACAAATTGTGGGTTATTAAATGATTCATTCGTAAATGTTTGTCATCAAAACGATTCTCAATTTTCCATCGCCTTTGATAAAAAAAAATTCATTTTTTTTAATTGTTCATTATTATGTTTTTTTATGCGGTTATATCGTTTCACGTGTTTTTTTTTTAATCAAAAATTAATCATTTTCAACATATCTTTTTCATATATACTTGGAACTCTAAAAGGAAGTGTACCCCACACTCTTCATCGGACTGGACCTGATAATGATGGCAATAACAGAGTAGTGTACACTCTGAAAGGCTCTAGAAGTAGAGTGTCACCACTGGATACAGTGCAATGTCCAACCCATAACACAACCTGTCATAGCAAAAAAGTACTAACTCTTCACTCCTACGACACGTAGAACTGAAAACTCACCACCTATTGTAGTTTCGTGTTATACCAAGGACGAGCATTTTTACAGATGTATTACAAACTAATTTAGACTTCTTTTTTTCTACTATCATAGTTAACTCAGTCTTATTTTTGTCCATTTGGTGGTGGGGGTGTTCAATATGTTGAATCTATGCTAAATAACAATCTCATTGTTTTAAGTAAATGAAGCACAAAAAAAAAAAAAAAAAAAAAAGAATGCACATAAAAGCAAGCTGTTTTTTGGTTTGTTTTTTTCGAATAATAACTTTAGAAATCTTCAAATTCAGGTTCCTCCGATCGTTAAAATCTTTAAGGGGAATGATTATTAAAAGCTAATTACACAGTACATCTGATTTATTTAAAATTAACTATAATATACATTTTTGGAATTGAATGAGACTAGTAAACGAATTTGATAATAATAATAAAATAATAATAATGATAATAATAACAGCAATAATAATAATTCGACCATACAAACAAATGATATATGCACAACCCGGCGCCTGTCCTAGAAAATGACTCGCATAAACTCCTATGGGACTTTAACATACAAACAGATCACCTAATCCCGGCCAGAAGACCAAAGAGAGTCTGCAAAATTGTTGACTTTGCTGTCCCGGTGGACCACAGAATAAGTCTGAAGGAAAGTGAAAAGAAGGATAAGTACCTCGACCTTGCTAGAGAATTGAAAAAACTGTGGAACATGAAAGTAACGATCGTGCCAATTGTGATCGGTGCGTTAGGCACAGTAACTAAAGGATTATTAAAGGGTCTGGAGGACTTGGATGTTAGCGGACGGGTGCAGACTATCCAAACGACAGCATTGCTGAGGACGGCCAGAATACTGAGACGAGTCCAGGAGACTTGGGAAGACTTGCTGTCACTCAAACTCCAGTGAAAAACCATCAGCTAATACTGATGTGGAAAACTCTAGAGGAGTAAATAATAATAATAATAATAATAATAATAATAATAATAATAATATGCCCACAAATATTATACGCCCAACTCAGCAGCTGTCCTAGAAAATTACACACATAAACTCCTTTCACACACAAACGGATCAGCTAATCTCGGCCAGAAGACCAGACCTTATAATAATAAACAGCAATAAATAAAAAAAAGAAAGAAAATCTGCTAAATTGTCGACTTAGCTGTCCCGGCTAACCACAGAATAAAACTGAAAGAATGTGAAAAGAGAGATAAGTACCTCGAACTTGCAAGAGAATTGAAAAAACTATGGAGCATGAAGGTGACAATTATACCAATTGTGATTGGTGCTTTTGGTCCGGTAACTAAAATATCATTAAAGGACCTGGAGGACTTGGTAGTTGGCGGCCGAGTGGAGACCATCCAAACAACAGCATTATTGAAAACAGCCAGAATACTGAGAAGAATCCAGGAGACTTGAGGAGACTTGCTGTCACTCAATCTCCAACATCTCTTACGCTGATGTGAAAAACTGTATTGAGCAAATAATAATAATAATAATAATAATAATAATAATAATCTTTTACTTTCATTAATAAACACAGCTGTTGAACTGTTTCATTAATTAGTCTATATGTTTTAAAATGTTTGTTGAAAACAGATGCGTCCAATTTCATATATAAATTTATAAATGGAATATCTAATTTGTATTTTCTCAAATTTTGTTTTATTAAATAAGATTGTAGTAATAGCAACTCACATTGAGCCCGTGGGGTTTAGAATAAAAAGAACATGAATAAATAAAATAAAGTCAAAAGTGTATCCGTTCCTGGAAGACCACTCACTGGAAGTAGGTGTGGCATATGCCAAAAGAAAGGACCTTCCGGACTCTGAAGAGAAATGTTCTCTCGTTCATCAGTGACCAATTGGACAGAAAAGAACTACTACTCCCCTGCTGCTGATGTGGAAGACCACGTGTCTGGTTAGGAGCACGATGCCTTACTCTCCCACTAGTAGCAGCCTTTATTGAACATATCTACTTGACAACACGGCATACATTCAAACTCAAAACTTACCAAAATGATTAATATATCTCAACGCCTTGTTTGAAAGATGTGACTGTTTTCTAAAAGTCCGGGAAGACATGTCCTCGTTACAGAATTGCTGTATTAAACCCTAAAAAAAGATTTAGTTGAAAATTATCTTTGTCTCCTCCCTTCCTTCCTTCATTCTGTAACTCTTTTGCAGCCTTCAACAGACAAAGAAGACGTCAACGAGTCAGATGGGTTAAGAAGAAACAATACCATCCAATACAACACCCACAAACAATGAACCACGAACCTATGAAACGAAAATGAATAACTCAATATTCAAATCTTGCTTTCCCAATAAACTAAACTTTCCCTACAATGCCCACAAACAATTAGATCTTGGGAAGCGCCCATCTTCCGATTTGATTTGATTGCAATTACTATAAGCCAACATAACTACATCAATTGGCTAATAAGTAAAGTTGGCTACAGTAGTCGAGGGCGATCAGAAGGCTCCCTTTTCAATAGCTACTACACCGAGGTGTAGGGGAGGGTGCTACTCCTTTCCCTGGATTGCACCACTTAACCCTTGATATATTGCTAAGTGTTAAGAAAGGAGGTATCACGTACCATTTTTAAAGTTTTTGGTATGACATGACCTGGGACTGAACCCTGGACCATTGGTGAACAATCTACCCACTAAGCCAATGAGTCGGTTAGCCTATAATCCCAAAAGATTTTCTTAATAGTTCGCAGTCGTGTTCATGGGTTCAAATATTTTAGTGTTTGGACCGATAGATCATTATTTGATCCCCTAAGAATAATAAAACTATTTTTGCCATTGTTCTTCCCATGTTTCAAGGTGTGAAGACGGTCAACACTAAAGATAGATGATTGATTTTTGTTTCATGGGATATAAACCAAACCCTGACCGTGTAATCGTTTTATTCAACTTATAGCTGGGTTGCGCATAGTGGGGTTAATACTTTTCCATGAATATTTGTTCAAAAGAGAAAGTATTAACGGAACTGAAGTTTGAACCAACTACAACGTCACAATCTTGTACGTTTGTCACGACGCCTTTAGGACTCCTCACGACACAAATGTGTTTATAAATTCATTGTATAACGCAAGGTTGATCTCAATATAACATCGGCCAGAAGACTGAAAAGAGTCCGGGAAACTTATAGAGGCTTGTTATCATTCAGACTCCAGTGAAAAGCCATCAGTTAACGCTGGTGAGAAAAGCTAACAAGCAATAATAATAATAATGATAATAATAATAATAATATTAATAGCAATAATACACACGGATCACCTAATCTCGGTCAGAAGACCAAACCTTATAATAATTAACAAAAAAAAAAGAGGATTTGCAAAATTGTCGACTTTGCTGTCCCAGCTGACTACAGAATAAAACTGAAAGAATGTGAAAAGAAGGATAAGTACCTCAACCTTGTGAGAGAATTGAAAAAGCTGTGGAACATGAAAGTGACGATTGTACCAATTGTGATTGGTGCTTTTGACACAATAATCAAAGGATTATTAAAAGGCCTGAAGGACTTGGAGGTTGGCGGACGGGTAGAGACTATCCAAATGACAGCATTACTGAGAACAGCCAGAATACTGAGAGGAGTCCTGGGGGATTTGAGAGACTTGCTGTCACTCAAACTCCAGTGATAAACCATCAGCTAACTCTGATGTGAAAAACTCTAAAAGAGTAAATATTAATAATGAATATAAGCGCAACGGTGAGTGAAGACTTGATACATGGATAAACATGACACGAACTTTTATAATTTATTATCCTAGTTGATATGTTAAAATTTTATCTTCTTTCTAAATATTTCAAAAAATCAAAGTAAAATTAAATTTTTTCTTTCTTTTTTTAAATATATGTTTATTTGAAGAAGAAATAAAGGAACAAAAGCAAGAAATTTTTCTAAGAATGTGAAGAACATAGAATTTTCAGTAGTAGCACTTTTCTTTTTCCCTTCAGAAGTTACATAAAACGAAAATTAGCTGATGGGAATATTAAAAGTAGTTTGGAACATATGAGAAACGGCGAGTAAAGATCAGTTTTGGTTAAAAAAAAAAAACAGAGAATATCTCCAGTTAAAATAACTAGACATAAGGATTAGTTAATAGCCAATCGAGGCACAAAGTAGCAGCTAACGTAAGTAACGAATGAAGATTAAAATTCTACAGGTTAAGAACAAAATGGCAGACTAAAGTTAAAACTTAGTAACTTTAAAACCAGAGTTTTTAATCTTTTCTTTTTTTTTTATGTGGCCCGCTGAATTGTCCTCTTTCTTGTAAGTATACCACGTCCCATTTATGACAAGAGGACACCTAATAATCAACATCTGGATCTGGTATATTCCACCCAATAAACAATGACGAATCTAAACGTAATTCAACGTGGAACCCAGACAACAAGTCTGAGAGTCGTGATCAGCAGGATGATCCTTTTGTCAAAATCTGACTTCATTATATAAAAATGTTTGCGGGAATTTAAAACGTAAAAATTTTATAATTTCAAAGGCGTAAATAACTTCAGTTTTTTTTTTCTGTGGACTGCTGGAGAGTCTTATTTCTTGGAAGAATACATGATCGCATCTTAGACAAGAGCACAGATAAAAATCAACTCTTGAGTATGGCATAGTTACTATATACTACCCATGCTAATTACAAATATAAATTCAAATAATCGTTGCCCTCACATGACAGATCTCATCATCATAATCAGCAGATGCTCCCTAAATCGCTAACATGTGGGACCCCGTCAGCATCTTTTGAGTTTTGGCTGTTCTTACTTCAGATCTGAGAGACACTAAAGAAAAACTAGACAAGAGAAGACAACAAAAACACAAAACACTAATTTCAAAAACAACCCTGCAAAAATGTGTATTAAAAAGGTTGCTATGGTCAAAATCCACTAAATTTAATACCACAAGCCAAAGACTTTCCAATCAAGCAAGATTGATCTTAAAGAACTGCTGGTTTTCTGGTTTGGAGATACTAGAAATATTTGGACTGATAAGTTGTGAAGAAGATCCCACTAAAAGAGCTGAAGCACAAAATATTGAAAACAAAAATATCACCGAATTCATGTTTAACACAAGATAAAAAAGCAATAGAGAGTTTATTTAGATAGCATGACAGAAAAGGAGTCGTTACAATTGCCAGGCAAATAGGATTAGAAAATGTTAAGAGAAAAACCGAAAAGCTTAAAAAATTATGACGAAATATGCTTATGGAAAATATTACCAAATTAAACGATGTACGAAGAAACCCAGACAAATATAAAACCTGGATTGGAAAAGAATTTAGGACAGATCAAGAAATTGCGAGAACAAGCATCAATGCCAAATGAAAAGCAAATGGGCAAGATGGAAGGAAAAGATAAAATAACCTGCTGAGACTGGTAATAAAACTGTAAGAGAGAGATTAAAATATATAAGCGAAAAAACGGAGATTAAAAAAGATACCTGGACAATACGATCAAATCAAAACAACGAGAGAAAATGTTACGAATAAATCAATGAATAATACACAAGGACAAATCAAAACTGGATGTAAAAGAAACAAAAGAATTTTGAAGCAAAGATATTGGAAGAGAAAGAACATGAAAATAACATCGAATGGATAAATAACATTACAAAAGAATCATAAGAAATTGAAGAAAACTCTGAGTTAATAATTTAACAGCTCTCACTTAGGAGAAAACTCAATAAAGGAGCAAATTGAAAAAACACGAGCTATAATGGCATGCAGGATATCTGATAAAAATATTCACGTTCATCCATGACATGTTGGCTTAGAAACTGAGTAAAAGCCTTGAAGAACAAAGCATAACCGAAAAGATGATAAAATTACGCTGATCCAGACAACCCTCAAAAAGTAACCCTACTTAGCAACAATAGACCAATAACATATTCCCCTTTGATATCGAAAATCTTAAACGAAACATGAGAAGATATACATTATTTGATTGAATTCTACGGACTATTTCCGGAATAAAAGAAAGGATGTTGCAAAAAAAAAAACAAAAAAACAACAAGCAGAACAGATGAACTATTATATACAGAGCAGCACATCTTCAAGGAAGCCAAAAGAAGGAGAAAATGTAGTCATGGCATGGATTAAATTCTAAAAAGCCAATGTTATAGTCCTGCAGACTTGGATAAAAGAATGCCTGAAAATGTACAAAATATCCGACAAAGTTGTAAACTTCATCAGGAATGTCTTGGTAAACTGGAAACTGAAATAGAAAAAGGACAAACTCTAAGGTGAAAATCCAAGAAGGAATTGTCCAGCGAAACTCACTCTCATAAGAGCTATATGTAATAGCTAGGATATTTAATTGTACACAAAGGAAATTCACAGCGGACTAAAAACTCAGGAAAAGATGAACCACTTTATATATATCCACAATATCAGGATATAAACAAAAAATGAAAAATATATTTATAACCTAATACAAAGCATAAGAATATAAAGCCTCGATATAAGAATGGAATTTAGAATGAAAACGTAACATTCTGATAATGAAAAGTAAGGAATGAGCAACAACGAAAGAAATAGTCCAGTCAAATCAGGGAAACATTGGAATGCGGCAGGGTGGAATTACAAGTACAGTGGGATATTTAAAGCGAACACAATCAAACAAACAAAAAGAAAAGAAAAAAGTAAGCAAATAGTATCTTAGAAGAGCAAGAACATTTTAGAAAGATGTTCAGGACGATTATTAAAAGAGAAAAAGGAGGAACAAGGATAAATATGACAAAAACAGGGAAATTAACGACGATTTACAAAGCATAATACACATGATATATGATAAACAGAATATGTGTCAAGAAAAGAGAAAAAGGAACTCGTCAAGATAAAGAATTCATAGATACGTCAATAAAACTATTCGAGGAATACATTTAAAAGATCAAAGAAAGACTAATTAAAGTAGCCAGCAACAGAAGTAGTAAGATATTGGCAAACAGAAAAACAAAACCAAAAAAAAAAAATAGAAAAACAAAAAAGGAAGGAAAGCAAAGGTACTGATATTTCAAGCCACAAACTAACAAGAATAGATATGAGCAAATCTCGACATAGCTCAGAAATGGTGACGTCTACTGAGAAACTGAATCTCTTGAAATTGTAGCACAAAATAATGCCAAAAAGAACTCTGCTATCAAAGCAAAAGTTGATAATACCCAACAGAATCACAAGAGTAGGTTATGTGAAGACTATTGATCACATAACAAGGTAATATAGGTAACTAGCGCAAAAGGAATACAAGACTTGGCATGACAAGGGGCAAAAGGTGATCCATTGGGAATTGAACAGGTGATAAACATTTTACCCTACTGCACGGTATATGCCCAAATCAGAATCCGTGCTAAAGAATAAAACACATACAATTCTCTAGGATTTTCAGATACAAATAAATCATTTACTTCCGGTCATAAAACTAGACCTAATGTTGCTTAACAAGAAAAAAGACCTCGCTGTTTGGCGGATTGTGGCGTTCGGGCATAAAATGAAATGAAGCAAAAAGAGATACAAATACTTGAATCTTGCAAAAGAACTAAAAAAATAACTGTGGAAAACATGAACTATGGTGATAGCAATTGTACCTGGTACGTTTGGAATGGTTCTCAATGGCTTCGAGAAAAGACTGAGTGAATTAGACATCAGGAAGAATCGCGACCATCCAGATTACACTTTTTTGAGATCGATTAGAATGATGAAATGTGTCCCGAAGACCGGAAGAGACTTGCTTTCATACAGACTCTAGTAAAAACCCACCAGCTAATGATCGTGTGAAAAACACACTAGAGAGACGACGTTGACCGAACATATGTACCAAGAAAAGAGGGATGAAGAGGACTTGCAAACATCGAAGACAGCGTTTACACATCCGTACAACGTCTCGAAGACTACATAGAAAAACACGAACGAGGACTGATTACGGCCATCAGAAAAAAATTCTGACAACACGATAGATAACAGAATGACAAAAACTAGGAAACAAAAATGGGAAGGAAAACAACTCCATGGGCGTTTTAAACGACTAATAAACAATATCTCACACTACAAACCTGGACCTTTTAGCGAGAAAAATAATCTCTCCTAATGGCAGCACAAAACAGCGCCATAAGAACCAATCATATCAAAGCGAGAATAGATAAGACGCAACAAAATAGCAAATGTAGATTATGCGGTGACAGAGATGAAACCATCAATCACATAATAAGCGAATGCAGCAAATTAGCACAAAAGGATTACAAGGCGAGACACGACTTGGTCGGCAAGGTGATCAACTGGGAAATGTGCAAGAAATTTAAATTTGACCATGCCAACAAATGGTATATGCACAACCCAGCACCTGTCCTAGAAAATGACTCACACAAACTCCTATAGGAATTTGATATAAAAAGGATCACCTAATCTCGGCCAGAAGACCAGGCTTTATAATACTAATCAACAAAAAAGAAAATCTGCGAAATTGTCGATTTTACTGTCCCGGCTGACCACAGAATAAAACTGAAAGAATGTTAAAAGAGAAATAGGTACATCGACCTTGCTAGAGAAATGAAAAACTAGGGAGCATGAAGGTGACAATTATATCAATTGTGATGGTGCTTTTGGCACGGATACTAAAGGATTATTAAAGGGCCTGGAGGATTTGGAAGTTGGCGGCCGAGTGGAGACTATCCAAACAACAGCATTATTGAAGACGGCCAGAATACTGAGAAGAGTCCTGGAGACTTGAGGTGATTTGCTGTCACTCAATCTCCGGTGAAAAACCATCAGCGTAAGCTGAAGTGAAAAACTCTAATGAGTAAATAATAATAATAATAATAATAATAATAATAATAATAATAATAATAATAATAATAATAATGGTTTCACAGAATAAAAGCTGCAAGTAATTTAAACTTCAATCTAATTACGGTATATCGAAAGTATTTTCGTTTTTGATTGACGGGAGATTATTTTATGAATACCTATAAGAAAATCGTTTGCCAAATTTCAATAATGACTGAGTGATGTAAAATCAAATGAATTCTCTTGGACTCTTCTCAGTACTCTAGCAGATCTCAAAAATGATATGGCTTAAATCGTCTCGATTCTTCTTATGCACTTTTTCCAGATTTTTCAACGCGTTTGTAGACCGATTAAGGGGCTCCCACTACAATTATCTTAACCGAAAAATAAGAGAATACATAAAAATAAATGCATAAGAGAATAAATACATAACCTGATTGAATTCTACGGACTATTTCCTGAATATAAGAAAGCTTGTCAGTTCTCTTGGAACATCCAGAATTTTTTGTATCTTTTCACAATCTTTTATGCTCACAACAATGGCCAACTGGAACGACAAAAATTACTAGTTGACAGCTTTTTTTATATTCTCAATTGTTAATAAATATTAAGAAAATAACTTGACATCGCGTCGATTTAATTCAAATGTCCATTTTATTTCAAATTTTATGAAAATGGATACATATATTACGATTCTGGTAATTTGGAGGCATACTTACATTCTAAGCCTCAAAACCAATGAACGCGCTTGCTGATTACAGGAATGTCCACAAGTGATTCAATCATTTTAACATAGTCGATTTTTTCCTTGAAATAAGGCGCAATTGGAGATATCCAACAACAATCGTTTAAAGCGAAAGATATAAAACTTGGCCAATTTAAGAAGAACAAGAATTATTCATCGATACAATCAGTACAGTTTTATCAAGCTTCAAACTCAGCAAGTAGATCAGAAGACGTTTATCATAAAGTTCATAAAGAGAAATACTTTTGAGACGAAGCTTTTGAAATATTTTAACAGATTTCATCTTTTGGTATATTTAAATTCCACTCTCCGACGATCGAACTCCTGATAAAATTTGCCTAAAATATTTGCCTCCACGACAAAGATATATAGAAGACAATCTTTTTAGCCATTATACTTTTCTCTGTTTAAGCTAAGCTAAATGTGGTTTAAAAAATCGGTTAGTTTAATTTTGCTTGAAGTCAAGTCTGGAAGAACTGGACGAAAGAATCGTAAGACAAATGGCAACATATTTTCCCACGTAACTTCCGGCAAAAATTTCTTGTCTGTTTTTTTTTTCGAAAATATTTTTATATACATATTTTTTTTTTATTGAGATGGAAAGATGTTCTTTTTATTTAAAAGCTGAATAAATAAAGTGAGAGTAGTTTTACTCCACCTTAAAAGCCTCGGGTAAAAAAAAGAAAATTAACAAGTTGGAGTGGATATCAAGTGACGTTGATATTAAAATTTTTATCTTAGTTTCTTCTCAATTCACATGAAAGGATTTTGTCCCTTCATAGAAAATGTCTACCCCATGAAGCCGATTTTCAAAGAGGAGTATATATTAATATATATAAGTGTGGGTGGGGGTCTATGTGTATGCGTGTAATTAATTTTAAAAGAAAAAATATTGCCAGATTTTATATCTATATGTATATATTCATATATACATATAATTCTCTTCATATATATATATATATATATATATATATGATTCTGGTTTTATATATATATATTTATATATATATATATATATATATATATATAGAGAGAGAGAGAGAGAGAGGCAGCATATTCTCTTTTAGCCATGTTTGATTTAATAAGAAAGACACTTCGATTTAGCTTATTTTATTATTGATCCGTTCAAGTCTTCTCATGATTTGTTTGACATCTACATGGAATGAATTAAGAAAAAAAGTGGCGACTGTATTTTTACGAAAATTTTCGGTTCTAGCTCGAGCTGTCTTCCTGGGGAATGAACATTGAAATGACAAACACAACGGCAAGTCGTATGCATTTATATAAATTGGAGGAAGAGCAGGAAGAAGGACATTTTCAGGAGAGAAGAACTTTACTGAAGATACAAGGAAGGATTGGCGGAAAAAATTTAAATTTATTTCAGAACTAGGCTGCTACATTCAAAATTGATCTTGTTTATGGAAGATTTCTTTATCTTTATATACAAGAAAAAAGGTATGAAGATATAAATCTTCAAGAAACAAAGATAGCAAAATCTTTAAGATCGATATAACTAGAAAGTCATAGCCACCAAGCGACGTAGCTTTTAGTGTCTATGCACTTTTAACTTGGATCGACATATGCTCTCTTAACGATATTAAACATACTTTATTTGTGATTATGAAAAGAGTGTTCGCCTATAGTAAGGGAGATCGGGGTTCAATCCCAGTCGTGTCATAGCCAAAAGTCAAAAAATTGTAATAAATGCCTGCTGGATTAACACTAGGAATTATAAGGTATGGAACAAAGGCAAGTGGAACAGTTTAAGGAAAGGTGTAGAACTCTTCTCGTTACCTTGGTGTAACACCAATTGAAAAGGGGGCATTTCGGTTGCCCTTGACCTCGGTCGACCAACTTACTTATATAAGTTATATATATATATATATATATATATATATATATATATATATATATATATATATTCAAGCATTCCCAGCTAGGACAATTTTGCTTTTAAAATATAATATTACGTATATATTTTATAGCGGAATGTATTTAAACTATTTTGAAACAAACGGATAGATAGATAGATAGATAGATAGATAATGAATAAAGATAGACTGATAGAGAAATAATTAACAGTGAAATAGATAGATAAGTAAATAGATATACAGACAGATGACTCTACCCTCACGCCGATTATACTGTTTTGCTTGTTTTGATCAACATGTTAGTTTATATGTAGGATGGAATTCATTTAAGACTCACCCATTGAAACATATATAAGATTTCAGTTAATCATTAAACTGGTGACAAAAAACAACACACACACACACACACACACACACACACACACACACACACACACACACACACACACACACAAGAGATTGCATATCATATCAACTTGTAGGAGTTTTCAAAGAAGATCAAATCTGAATTTTCTGGATACGAAAACATTATGAAAAGAAAATTAATCTTCTTTTTCATTTTCTTTAAATATTGAGAGAAAATACTTTCATTTTATTCTTAGGTATAAATTACAGAAAATATTTACGAGAAACACCCCCACACACACATTCATACATATATATATATATATATATATATATATATATATATATATATATATATATATACTATTATTGCAGGCTCAAAAATAGGAAGGGGGATGGTGGGTAGTCTGAGGGCTGCTCCTTACGGCTGGGCTTGCTGTGTAATATAGACTCATAGGCACGTGAGCATAGGTATGTGTGTGAGAGATGACGAAATAGATATGGCGAAGAGTAAAGCAAAAACAGAATAAGTTTGAAGGAAATATAAAATGAAAAAGAGAAAAAGACGAGAGACGAAGAGATTGGAGTATAGTTAGATGAGGGAGGAAAATGAATTGAGAAAATTCCAACGAGAAAGAGAGGGAGAGAGAGAGTGACATAGATAGATAGATAGATAGATAGATAGATAGAGAGTGACATAGATAGGTAGATAGGTAGAGAGAGAGAGAGAGAGAGAGAAAGAAAGTGATAAAGAAGGAGAGAGTTAGCTTATCTGTAGAAATAAACTATATAAGTAACATAAATGTATCAGACTGATAGAGAAATAAGAATTTCCGGACAATATAAATTATCTAAAAATCAACAAACACACAAAAATAATGTCAGCCAAAATGAGCCTATCAAATTGATTGTTTTCCACGCAAAGACAAGAAAACGCTTTTAGCAAATCTCCATCTTGCAAAAAAAAATATCTTTCAAATCCGAACAGAATAATTCATTAAATGAAAACAATACGCAAACATTCTTCCATAGGTGGGAGCTCTTATAGTCATAAATTTAAATACATACACTTATGTATTTCCTCTCTCTCTCTCTCTCTTTCTCTCTCTCTCTCTATCTCTCTCTCTCACACACACACACACTCACACACACACGCATATATATATATATATATTTATATAGGAGATGGTCACCAAAAATTAACGGATTTTAAATGGCACTATTGATCATGGTTTACTACGAACATTTGCCTGCAAGTTATTCCTCTAGTGTGGCTGAAATTGTTTGGATCGCTGTATACTGTAGGGAGGTGCACGTAACCCAACAGTCGAAGACAATGGAATCTGCCAGCAGTGATAAAATCCTGGACGAGGCTGTATTCCTTGCTTTTGAGAAAAGCATAAATCCATCTGTTATATTCCAACTATTGGTAAATAGTAAGACAAATAAGTTATTTTTGCTTTGGTTAAGCAACCGTTCAAGTAGAAAGAAAAGCCGGATTAAGACTAGCCTTACTCCGCTTAAAAATTGATTTTGCTTTTTTGTTTCTAGTGGCACCAATAAATGTCTGTTATGATGATAAGAAAAAAATTGGTACGTTGAAAAAGACAGCACGCTAAGCAAAACGCTTACCTTCAAAAGAAAAGGAATTGGTGACTAGCGTTCAAGTGCTACACTAGATATTTTGGCGTTTTATCTTGTGCTAATTACCTTGGAGAAGGCATGAATCCATCAGTTACGAGCCATACGTAAAAGGTTGGGCAGCCAATATTTTTAGCCTAGGTGAGACAACTCTTCTAGGGGTGTCCTCGTGGTGTAATGGTTAAAGCGACGGACTGCGGAATTGTAGTAAGTCGTACTATTCCTCTCGCTTTCGGACAAAAACCCAAAGGGAAAGGTATGAACCTCCTTGTCCTTCCAGTTATGGGTTCAATAGAATTACTGCTGTTCTTCTAAACAACATACGAAGGTTGATATACCATTAAACAAAAGAAACAAAACCAAACAACTCTTCTAGGTGAAGAATATGTGTGGTTATTGGGAAGAGCATGAATCCATCTGTTACATGCCAGAAGTAAATAGTTAGTCAGCCTATGCTATTTAGCCTTGGTGAGTCAACTGTCCTGGGATAAAAAAAAATCTGTGCCAGTGTCCTTGGGAAAGGCATGAATCCATCTGTTACATGCGAGGAGTAAATAGTTAGTCAGCCTATGCTATTTATCCTGAGATAAAAAAAAAATATGTGCCAGTGTCCTTGAGAAAGGCATGAATCCATCTGTTACAAGGCTTGAGTAAATAGTTGGGAGCCTATGTTCTTTAGCCAAGGCTTTAACAATTGGATTCATGCCTTTCCCAATGATTTTAGAACATATTTTTCTTCTCCTAAAAGAGTAGACTCTCCTAGGCTAAAGAACATAGGCTGCTTAACTATATATATATATATATATATATATATATGGCTTGTAACAGATGGATTCATGCCTTCCCAAAGGGATTAATTCGCCTGAAGCTGGTGGTGACTCGGAATAACGAGTTGATTGTTTTTAGTTTTGCTTTCACGTGAAGTCTGTTGTGTTTACATAATTATTGATTTTTGTATGAATTCTTTTTATTCTTTTTTATTTATATCAATTTGGTTTTATTTTGTGATCTTCTCGTTTTTTATTGATTCATTTTGATATGTTAATCAAGTTCCATGTCTTGCCTGGACGTATGAGAAGCCAAGTTAGTCCGCCTACAATTTATTGGTAGACAGGGAGTTCGATCTTCAGTAGGCACCCTGTAATTACGTAAAAGATATTTTGACAGAGACTTTAGAGCTCCGTCTATGATTAAATGTAGAGCATATTTGATTTTTTATCACTAGTTGGGAAAGCTGTCGAAGAGATTGAAAACTTAAAATCCAACCAGCTGTACTGCGGCTAAAATTTAACCTTCTGCCATATCCAGTCTCTGGCAGACATTTTAGGTAAATATATATTACAGGTTCACTTCGAAGGCAGCTGATTGGATAAGGTATCTGATTTCGAGGTTAAAGTGCCTGATCTTCAAGGGAGCCCCTTTACATACGAAGTGCCTCCTAAAATCACCCACCAGGTAATACCTTTTTTCGACTTAATAACACCACTAGTGAAAGTGTTCTGAAACTGCTGAGATATGAGACAGATGAAATACGATAAAAGGTGATAAAGATTTTGGAGAATCTAATACCACCCAAACCAAAATACCGCTTGTGAAGTGAGAGCAGCACTTAAGGTTTCAACAAAGAAACGTAAAGATGATAATCGTGCCAGCAGATAAGGGAAATGCAATTGTGTTAATGGACAGGAACGGTATTTGGAAATACTGGTGAAGTTAAGAAAGTCTCGGTGATGACGGTAGATGATTCTATCTTGTCTTAGGAAGAGAACATGTCTCAGATTCTAGGGAAGAACCAGGATCATGTTACTTCTAAAGAGAATTGACGATAGAATATATATATATATATATATATATATATATATATATATATATATATATATATTATTCCTAAAATGCAAATAGCTAACGTAATGAAACGGCGTTCAAGATTGTTTAGGATCATTGTGTAATTTTCTGATTTGGCTGTTATTCTTAAATAACTTACGAAGAAGACAGCATTTATGAGTAGATGTCTCCCTACTTGGTAGAATTAAGTCACTTAATTACATATGGTAGGTTTTGATGTGGTTATATTTATTAAAAAAGAAACCTTTTGAAGAAACTGCCCATATCATTCATGAGAGAAAGAGAAAGGGTACTTTATAAAATATTAACCTTTTGTGTAAAACTATTTTGCTCCGAGTTATCATCATTATCATGATCAGTAAGATGTGCTACTAGTTATCATCATTATCATTGATCAGTAAGATGTGCTCCTAGTTATCATCATTATCATGATCAGTAAGATGTGCTACTAGTTATCATCATTATCATGATCAGTAAGATGTGCTCCTAGTTATCATCATTATCATGATCAATAAGATGTGCTGCTAGTTATCATCATTATCATGATCAGTAAGATGTGCTACTAGTTATCATCATTATCATGATCAGTTAAATGTGCAACTAGTTATCATCATTATCATGATCAGTAAGATGTGCTCCTAGTTATCATCATTATCATGATCGGTAAGATGTGCTCCTAGTTATCATCATTATCATGATCAGTAGGATGTGCTACTAGTTATATCATTATCATGATCAGTAAGATGTGCTCCTACTTATCATCATTATCATTGATCAGTAAGATGTGCTCCTAGTTATCATCATTATCATTGATCAGTAAGATGTGCAACTAGTTATCATCATTATCATGATCAGTAAGATGTGCTCCTAGTTATCATCATTATCATTGATCAGTAAGATGTGCTCCTAGTTATCATCATTATCATGATCAGTAAGATGTGCTCCTACTTATCATCATTATCATGATCAGTAAGATGTGCTATTAGTTATCATCATTATCATTGATCAGTAAGATGTGCAACTAGTTATCATCATTATCATGATCAGTAAGATGTGCTCCTAGTTATCATCATTATCATTGATCAGTTAGATGTGCTCCTAGTTATCATCATTATCATTGATCAGTAAGATGTGCAACTAGTTATCATCATTATCATGATCAGTAAGATGTGCTCCTAGTTATCATAATTATCATTGATCAGTAAGATGTGCTCCTAGTTATCATCATTATCATTGATCAGTAAGATGTGCAACTAGTTATAATCATTATCATTGATCAGTAAGATGTGCAACTAGTTATCATCATTATCATGATCAGTAAGATGTGCAACTAGTTATCATCATTATCATGATCAGTAAGATGTGCTACTAGTTATCATCATTATCATTGATCAGTAAGATATGCAACTAGTTATCATCATTATCATTGATCAGTAAGATGTGCTCCTAGTTATCATCATTATCATTGATCAGTAAGATATGCAACTAGTTATCATCATTATCATGATCAGTAAGATGTGCTCCTACTTATCATCATTATCATGATCAGGAAGATGTGCTCCTAGTTATCATCATTATCATGATCAGTAAGATGTGCTCCTACTTATCATCATTATCATGATCAGTAAGATGTGCTCATAGTTATCATCATTATCATTGATCAGTAAGATGTGCAACTAGTTATCATCATTATCATGATCAGTGAGATGTGCTCCTAGTTATCATCATTATCATTGATCAGTAAGATGTGCAACTAGTTATCATCATTATTATGATCAGTGAGATGTGCTCCTAGTTATCATCATTATCATTGATCAGTAAGATGTGCAACTAGTTATCATCATTATCATGATCAGTAAGATGTGCTCCTAGGTATCATCATTATCATGATCAGTAATATGTGCTCCTAGTTATCATCATTATCATTGATCAGTAAGATGTGCTCCTAGTTATCATCATTATCATTGATCAGTAAGATGTGCAACTAGTTATCATCATTATCATGATCAGTAAGATGTGCAACTAGTTATCATCATTATCATGATCAGTAAGATGTGCTCCTAGTTATCATCATTATCATTGATCAGTAAGATGTGCTCCTAGTTATCATCATTATCATTGATCAGTAAGATATGCAACTAGTTATCTTCATTATCATTGATCAGTAAGATGTGCAACTAGTTATCATCATTATCATGATCAGTAAGATGTGCAACTAGTTATCATCATTATCATGATCAGTAAGATGTGCTACGAGTTATCATCATTATCATTGATCAGTAAGATATGCAACTAGTTATCATCATTATCATTGATCAGTAAGATGTGCTCCTAGTTATCATCATTATCATTGATCAGTAAGATATGCAACTAGTTATCATCATTATCATGATCAGTAAGATGTGCTCCTACTTATCATCATTATCATGATCAGTAAGATGTGCTCCTAGTTATCATCATTATCATGATCAGTAAGATGTGCTCCTACTTATCATCATTATCATGATCAGTAAGATGTGCTCATAGTTATCATCATTATCATTGATCAGTAAGATGTGCTCCTAGTTATCATCATTATCATGATCAGTAAGATGTGCTCCTAGGTATCATCATTATCATGATAAGTAATATGTGCTCCTAGTTATCATCATTATCATTGATCAGTAAGATGTGCAACTAGTTATCATCATTATCATGATCAGTAAGATGTGCTCCTAGTTATCATCATTATCATTGATCAGTAAGATGTGCAACTAGTTATCATCATTATCATGATCAGTAAGATGTGCTCCTAGTTATAATCATTATCATGATCAGTAAGATGTGCTCCTAGTTATCATCATTATCATTGATCAGTAGGATGTGCAACTAGTTGTCATCATTATCATGATCAGTAAGATGTGCTCCTTGTTATCATCATTATCATGATCAGTAAGATGTGCTGCTAGTTATCATCATTATCATGATCAGTAAGATGTGCTGCTAGTTATAATCATTATCATGATCAGTAAGATGTGCTCCTTGTTATCATCATTATCATGATCAGTAAGATGTGCTACTAGTTATCATCATTATCATGATCAGTTAAATGTGCAATTAGTTATCATCATTATCATGATCAGTAAGATGTGCTCCTAGTTATCATCATTATCATGATCAGTAGGATGTGCAGCTAGTTATCATCATTATCATGATCAGTAAGATGTGCTCCAACTTATCATCATTATCGTAATCAGTAAGATGGTCTCCTTGTTATCATCATTATCATGATCAGTAAGATGTGCAACTAGTTATCATCATTATCATTGATCAGTAAGATGTGCAACTAGTTATCATCATTATCATGATCGGTAAGATGTACTGCAGGTTATCATCATTATCATTGATCAGTAAGATGTGCAACTAGTTATCATCATTATCATTATCTGTAAGATGTGCTCCTAGTTATCATCATTATCATTGATCAGTAAGATGAGCAACTAGTTATCATCATTATCATGATCGGTAAGCTGTGCTCCTAGTTATCATCATTATCATTGATCAGTAAGATGTGCAACTAGTTATCATCATTATCATGATCAGTAAGATGTGCAACTAGTTATCATCATTATCATGATCAGTTAGATGTGCTCCTAGTTATCATCATTATCATTGATCAGTAAGATGTGCAACTAGTTATCATCATTATCATGATCAGTAAGATGTGCTCCTAGTTATCATCATTTTCATTGATCAGTAAGATGTGCGCCTAGTTATCATCATTATCATTGATCAGTAAGATGTGTAACTAGTTATCATCATTATCATGATCAGTAAGATGTGCTCCTAGTTATCATCATTATCATGATCAGCAAGATATGCTCCTACTTATCATCATTATCATTGATCAGTAAGATGTGCAACTAGTTATCATCATTATCATGATCAGTGAGATGTGCTCCTACTTATCATCATTATCATTGATCAGTAAGATGTGCAACTAGTTATCATCATTATCATGATCAGTAAGATGTGCTCCTAGTTATCATCATTATCATTGATCAGTAAGATGTGCTCCTAGTTATCATCATTATCATTGATCAGTAAGATGTGCTCCTAGTTATCATCATTATCATTGATCAGTAAGATGTGCTCCTAGTTATCATCATTATCATTGATCAGTAAGATGTGCAACTAGTTATCATCATTATCATGATCAGTAAGATGTGCTCCTAGTTATCATCATTATCATTGATCAGTAAGATGTGCTCCTAGTTATCATCATTATCATTGATCAGTAAGATGTGCAACTAGTTATCATCATTATCATTGATCAGTAAGATGTGCAACTAGTTATCATCATTATCATGATCAGTTAGATGTGCTCCTAGTTATCATCATTATCATTGATCAGTAAGATGTGCAACTAGTTATCATCATTATCATGATCAGTAAGATGTGCTCCTAGTTATCATCATTATCATTGATCAGTAAGATGTGCTCCTAGTTATCATCATTATCATTGATCAGTAAGATGTGCTCCTAGTTATCATCATTATCATTGATCAGTAAGATGTGCAACTAGTTATCATCATTATCATTGATCAGTAAGATGTGCAACTAGTTATCATCATTATCATGATCAGTTAGATGTGCTCCTAGTTATCATCATTATCATTGATCAGTAAGATGTGCAACTAGTTATCATCATTATCATGATCAGTAAGATGTGCTCCTAGTTATCATCATTATCATTGATCAGTAAGATGTGCTCCTAGTTATCATCATTATCATTGATCAGTAAGATGTGCAACTAGTTATCATCATTATCATGATCAGTAAGATGTGCTCCTAGTTATCATCATTATCATGATCAGTAAGATGTGCTCCTACTTATCATCATTATCATGATCAGTAAGATGTGCTCATAGTTATCATCATTATCATGATCAGTAAGATGTGCTCCTACTTATCATCATTATCATGATCAGTAAGATGTGCTCATAGTTATCATCATTATCATTGATCAGTAAGATGTGCTCCTAGTTATCATCATTATCATTGATCAGTAAGATGTGCAACTAGTTATCATCATTATCATGATCTGTAAGATGTGCTCCTAGTTATCATCATTATCATGATCAGTAAGATGTGCTCCTACTTATCATCATTATCATGATCAGTAAGATGTGCTCATAGTTATCATCATTATCATTGATCAGTAAGATGTGCAACTAGTTATCATCATTATCATGATCAGTGAGATGTGCTCCTAGTTATCATCATTATCATTGATCAGTAAGATGTGCAACTAGTTATCATCATTATCATGATCAGTTAGATGTGCTCCTAGTTATCATCATTATCATTGATCAGTAAGATGTGCAACTAGTTATCATCATTATCATGATCAGTAAGATGTGCTCCTAGTTATCATCATTACCATTGATCAGTAAGATGTGCAACTAGTTATCATCATTATCATGATCAGTAAGATGTGCAACTAGTTATCATCATTATCATGATCAGTGAGATGTGCTCCTAGTGATAATCATTATCATTGATCAGTAAGATGTGCAACTAGTTATCATCATTATCATTGATCAGTAGGATGTGCAACTAGTTGTCATCATTATCATGATCAGTAAGATGTGCTCCTAGTAATCATCATTATCATTGATCATTAAGATGTGCTGCTAGTTATCATCATTATCACGATCAGTAAGATGTGCTCCTTGTTATCATCATTATCATGATTAGTAAGATGTGCTGCTAGTTATCATCATTATCATGATCAGTAAGATGTGCTCCTTGTTATCATCATTATCATTGATCAATAAGATGTGCAACTAGTTATCATCATTATCATGATCAGTAAGATGTGCTCCTAGTTATCATCATTATCATTGATCAGTAAGATGTGCGCCTAGTTATCATCATTATCATTGATCAGTAAGATGTGCAACTAGTTATCATCATTATCATGATCAGTAAGATGTGCTCCTAGTTATCATCATTATCATGATCAGTAAGATATGCTCCTACTTATCATCATTATCATTGATCAGTAAGATGTGCTCCTAGTTATCATCATTATCATTGATCAGTAAGATGTGCAACTAGTTATCATCATTATCATTGATCAGTAAGATGTGCAACTAGTTATCATCATTATCATGATCAGTTAGATGTGCTCCTAGTTATCATCATTATCATTGATCAGTAAGATGTGCAACTAGTTATCATCATTATCATGATCAGTAAGATGTGCTCCTAGTTATCATCATTATCATTGATCAGTAAGATGTGCTCCTAGTTATCATCATTATCATTGATCAGTAAGATGTGCAACTAGTTATCATCATTATCATGATCAGTAAGATGTGCTCCTAGTTATCATCATTATCATGATCAGTAAGATGTGCTCCTACTTATCATCATTATCATGATCAGTAAGATGTGCTCATAGTTATCATCATTATCATGATCAGTAAGATGTGCTCCTACTTATCATCATTATCATGATCAGTAAGATGTGCTCATAGTTATCATCATTATCATTGATCAGTAAGATGTGCTCCTAGTTATCATCATTATCATTAATCAGTAAGATGTGCAACTAGTTATCATCATTATCATGATCTGTAAGATGTGCTCCTAGTTATCATCATTATCATGATCAGTAAGATGTGCTCCTACTTATCATCATTATCATGATCAGTAAGATGTGCTCATAGTTATCATCATTATCATTGATCAGTAAGATGTGCAACTAGTTATCATCATTATCATGATCAGTGAGATGTGCTCCTAGTTATCATCATTATCATTGATCAGTAAGATGTGCAACTAGTTATCATCATTATCATGATCAGTTAGATGTGCTCCTAGTTATCATCATTATCATTGATCCGTAAGATGTGCAACTAGTTATCATCATTATCATGATCAGTAAGATGTGCTCCTAGTTATCATCATTATCATGATCAGTAAGATATGCTCCTACTTATCATCATTATCATTGATCAGTAAGATGTGCTCCTAGTTATCATCATTATCATTGATCAGTAAGATGTGCAACTAGTTATCATCATTATCATTGATCAGTAAGATGTGCAACTAGTTATCATCATTATCATGATCAGTTAGATGTGCTCCTAGTTATCATCATTATCATTGATCAGTAAGATGTGCAACTAGTTATCATCATTATCATGATCAGTAAGATGTGCTCCTAGTTATCATCATTATCATTGATCAGTAAGATGTGCTCCTAGTTATCATCATTATCATTGATCAGTAAGATGTGCAACTAGTTATATTCATTATCATGATCAGTAAGATGTGCTCCTAGTTATCATCATTATCATGATCAGTAAGATGTGCTCCTACTTATCATCATTATCATGATCAGTAAGATGTGCTCATAGTTATCATCATTATCATGATCAGTAAGATGTGCTCCTACTTATCATCATTATCATGATCAGTAAGATGTGCTCATAGTTATCATCATTATCATTGATCAGTAAGATGTGCTCCTAGTTATCATCATTATCATTGATCAGTAAGATGTGCAACTAGTTATCATCATTATCATGATCTGTAAGATGTGCTCCTAGTTATCATCATTATCATGATCAGTAAGATGTGCTCCTACTTATCATCATTATCATGATCAGTAAGATGTGCTCATAGTTATCATCATTATCATTGATCAGTAAGATGTGCAACTAGTTATCATCATTATCATGATCAGTGAGATGTGCTCCTAGTTATCATCATTATCATTGATCAGTAAGATGTGCAACTAGTTATCATCATTATCATGATCAGTTAGATGTGCTCCTAGTTATCATCATTATCATTGATCCGTAAGATGTGCAACTAGTTATCATCATTATCATGATCAGTAAGATGTGCTCCTAGTTATCATCATTACCATTGATCAGTAAGATGTGCAACTAGTTATCATCATTATCATGATCAGTAAGATGTGCAACTAGTTATCATCATTATCATGATCAGTGAGATGTGCTCCTAGTGATAATCATTATCATTGATCAGTAAGATGTGCAACTAGTTATCATCATTATCATTGATCAGTAGGATGTGCAACCAGTTGTCATCATTATCATGATCAGTAAGATGTGCTCCTAGTAATCATCATTATCATTGATCATTAAGATGTGCTGCTAGTTATCATCATTATCACGATCAGTAAGATGTGCTCCTTGTTATCATCATTATCATGATTAGTAAGATGTGCTGCTAGTTATCATCATTATCATGATCAGTAAGATGTGCTCCTTGTTATCATCATTATCATTGATCAATAAGATGTGCAACTAGTTATCATCATTATCATGATCAGTAAGATGTGCTCCTAGTTATCATCATTATCATTGATCAGTAAGATGTGCGCCTAGTTATCATCATTATCATTGATCAGTAAGATGTGCAACTAGTTATCATCATTATCATGATCAGTAAGATGTGCTCCTAGTTATCATCATTATCATGATCAGTATGATATGCTCCTACTTATCATCATTATCATTGATCAGTAAGATGTGCAACTAGTTATCATCATTATCATGATCAGTGAGATGTGCTCCTAGTTATCATCATTATCATTGATCAGTAAGATGTGCAACTAGTTATCATCATTATCATGATCAGTAAGATGTGCTCCTAGTTATCATCATTATCATTGATCAGTAAGATGTGCTCCTAGTTATCATCATTATCATTGATCAGTAAGATGTGCTCCTAGTTATCATCATTATCATTGATCAGTAAGATGTGCTCCTAGTTATCATCATTATCATTGATCAGTAAGATGTGCAACTAGTTATCATCATTATCATGATCAGTAAGATGTGCTCCTAGTTATCATCATTATCATGATCAGTAAGATGTGCTCCTACTTATCATCATTATCATGATCAGTAAGATGTGCTCATAGTTATCATCATTATCATTGATCAGTAAGATGTGCTCCTAGTTATCATCATTATCATTGATCAGTAAGATGTGCAACTAGTTATCATCATTAACATGATCAGTAAGATGTGCTCCTAGTTATCATCATTATCATTGATCAGTAAGATGTGCTCCTAGTTATCATCATTATCATTGATCAGTAAGATGTGCTCCTAGTTATCATCATTATCATTGATCAGTAAGATGTGCAACTAGTTATCATCATTATCATTGATCAGTAAGATGTGCTCCTAGTTATCATCATTATCATTCATCAGTAAGATGTGCAACTAGTTATCATCATTATCATTGATCAGTAAGATGTGCAACTAGTTATCATCATTATCATGATCAGTTAGATGTGCTCCTAGTTATCATCATTATCATTGATCAGTAAGATGTGCAACTAGTTATCATCATTATCATGATCAGTAAGATGTGCACCTAGTTATCATCATTATCATTGATCAGTAAGATGTGCTCCTAGTTATCATCATTATCATTGATCAGTAAGATGTGCAACTAGTTATCATCATTATCATGATCAGTAAGATGTGCTCCTAGTTATCATCATTATCATGATAAGTAAGATGTGCTCCTACTTATCATCATTATCATGATCAGTAAGATGTGCTCATAGTTATCATCATTATCATTGATCAGTAAGATGTGCAACTAGTTATCATCATTATCATGATCAGTGAGATGTGCTCCTAGTTATCATCATTATCATTGATCAGTAAGATGTGCAACTAGTTATCATCATTATCATGATCAGTAACATGTGCTCCTAGTTATCATCATTATCATTGATCAGTAAGATGTGCTCCTAGTTATCATCATTATCATTGATCAGTAAGATGTGCACCTAGTTATCATCATTATCATTGATCAGTAAGATGTGCAACTAGTTATCATCATTATCATGATCAGTAAGATGTGCTCCTAGTTATCATCATTATCATGATCAGTAAGATGTGCTCCTACTTATCATCATTATCATGATCAGTAAGATGTGCTCATAGTTATCATCATTATCATTGATCAGTAAGATGTGCAACTAGTTATCATCATTATCATGATCAGTGAGATGTGCTCCTAGTTATCATCATTATCATTGATCAGTAAGATGTGCAACTAGTTATCATCATTATCATGATCAGTTAGATGTGCTCCTAGTTATCATCATTATCATTGATCAGTAATATGTGCAACTAGTTATCATCATTATCATGATCAGTAAGATGTGCTCCTAGTTATCATCATTATCATTGATCAGTAAGATGTGCAACTAGTTATCATCATTATCATGATCAGTAAGATGTGCAACTAATTATCATCATTATCATGATCAGTGAGATGTGCTCCTAGTTATCATCATTATCATTGATCAGTAAGATGTGCAACTAGTTGTCATCATTATCATGATCAGTAAGATGTGCTCCTAGTTATCATCATTATCATTGATCAGTAAGATGTGCAACTAGTTATCATCATTATCATGATCAGTAAGATGTGCGCCTAGTTATCATCATTATCATTGATCAGTAAGATGTGCTCCTAGTTATCATCATTATCATTGATCATTAAGATGTGCTGCTAGTTATCATCATTATCACGATCAGTAAGATGTGCTCCTTGTTATCATCATTATCATGATTAGTAAGATGTGCTGCTAGTTATCATCATTATCATAATCAGTAAGATGTGCTCCTTGTTATCATCATTATCATTGATCAGTAAGATGTGCAACTAGTTATCATCATTATCATGATCAGTAAGATGTGCTCCTAGTTATCATCATTATCATTGATCAGTAAGATGTGCGCCTAGTTATCATCATTATCATTGATCAGTAAGATGTGCAACTAGTTATCATCATTATCATGATCAGTAAGATGTGCTCCTAGTTATCATCATTATCATGATCAGTAAGATATGCTCCTACTTATCATCATTATCATTGATCAGTAAGATGTGCAACTAGTTATCATCATTATCATGATCAGTGAGATGTGCTCCTAGTTATCATCATTATCATTGATCAGTAAGATGTGCAACTAGTTATCATCATTATCATGATCAGTAAGATGTGCTCCTAGTTATCATCATTATCATTGATCAGTAAGATGTGCTCCTAGTTATCATCATTATCATTGATCAGTAAGATGTGCTCCTAGTTATCATCATTATCATTGATCAGTAAGATGTGCAACTAGTTATCATCATTATCATGATCAGTAAGATGTGCTCCTAGTTATCATCATTATCATGATCAGTAAGATGTGCTCCAACTTATCATCATTATCATGATCAGTAAGATGTGCTCATAGTTATCATCATTATCATTGATCAGTAAGATGTGCTCATAGTTATCATCATTATCATTGATCAGTAAGATGTGCAACTAGTTATCATCATTATCATGATCAGTAAGATGTGCTCATAGTTATCATCATTATGATTGATCAGTAAGATGTGCTCCTAGTTATCATCATTATCATGATCAGTAAGATGTGCTCCTATTTATCATCATTATCATTGATCAGTAAGATGTGCAACTAGTTATCATCATTATCATGATCAGTAAGATGTGCTCCTAGTTATCATCATTATCATTGATCAGTAAGATGTGCTCCTAGTTATCATCATTATCATTGATCAGTAAGATGTGCAACTAGTTATCATCATTATCATTGATCAGTAAGATGTGCAACTAGTTATCATCATTATCATGATCAGTTAGATGTGCTCCTAGTTATCATCATTATCATTGATCAGTAAGATGTGCAACTAGTTATCATCATTAACATGATCAGTAAGATGTGCTCCTAGTTATCATCATTATCATTGATCAGTAAGATGTGCTCCTAGTTATCATCATTATCATTGATCAGTAAGATGTGCTCCTAGTTATCATCATTATCATTGATCAGTAAGATGTGCAACTAGTTATCATCATTATCATGATCAGTAAGATGTGCTCCTAGTTATCATCATTATCATTGATCAGTAAGATGTGCTCCTAGTTATCATCATTATCATTGATCAGTAAGATGTGCAACTAGTTATCATCATTATCATTGATCAGTAAGATGTGCAACTAGTTATCATCATTATCATGATCAGTTAGATGTGCTCCTAGTTATCATCATTATCATTGATCAGTAAGATGTGCAACTAGTTATCATCATTATCATGATCAGTAAGATGTGCACCTAGTTATCATCATTATCATTGATCAGTAAGATGTGCTCCTAGTTATCATCATTATCATTGATCAGTAAGATGTGCAACTAGTTATCATCATTATCATGATCAGTAAGATGTGCTCCTAGTTATCATCATTATCATGATCAGTAAGATGTGCTCCTACTTATCATCATTATCATGATCAGTTAGATGTGCTCATAGTTATCATCATTATCATTGATCAGTAAGATGTGCAACTAGTTATCATCATTATCATGATCAGTGAGATGTGCTCCTAGTTATCATCATTATCATTGATCAGTAAGATGTGCAACTAGTTATCATCATTATCATGATCAGTAACATGTGCTCCTAGTTATCATCATTATCATTGATCAGTAAGATGTGCTCCTAGTTATCATCATTATCATTGATCAGTAAGATGTGCTCCTAGTTATCATCATTATCATTGATCAGTAAGATGTGCAACTAGTTATCATCATTATCATGATCAGTAAGATGTGCTCCTAGTTATCATCATTATCATGATCAGTAAGATGTGCTCCTACTTATCATCATTATCATGATCAGTAAGATGTGCTCATAGTTATCATCATTATCATTGATCAGTAAGATGTGCAACTAGTTATCATCATTATCATGATCAGTGAGATGTGCTCCTAGTTATCATCATTATCATTGATCAGTAAGATGTGCAACTAGTTATCATCATTATCATGATCAGTTAGATGTGCTCCTAGTTATCATCATTATCATTGATCAGTAATATGTGCAACTAGTTATCATCATTATCATGATCAGTAAGATGTGCTCCTAGTTATCATCATTATCATTGATCAGTAAGATGTGCAACTAGTTATCATCATTATCATGATCAGTAAGATGTGCAACTAATTATCATCATTATCATGATCAGTGAGATGTGCTCCTAGTTATCATCATTATCATTGATCAGTAAGATGTGCAACTAGTTGTCATCATTATCATGATCAGTAAGATGTGCTCCTAGTTATCATCATTATCATTGATCAGTAAGATGTGCAACTAGTTATCATCATTATCATGATCAGTAAGATGTGCTCCTAGTTATCATCATTATCATTGATCAGTAAGATGTGCTCCTAGTTATCATCATTATCATTGATCATTAAGATGTGCTGCTAGTTATCATCATTATCACGATCAGTAAGATGTGCTCCTTGTTATCATCATTATCATGATTAGTAAGATGTGCTGCTAGTTATCATCATTATCATGATCAGTAAGATGTGCTCCTAGTTATCATCATTATCATTGATCAGTAAGATGTGCGCCTAGTTATCATCATTATCATTGATCAGTAAGATGTGCAACTAGTTATCATCATTATCATGATCAGTAAGATGTGCTCCTAGTTATCATCATTATCATGATCAGTAAGATATGCTCCTACTTATCATCATTATCATTGATCAGTAAGATGTGCAACTAGTTATCATCATTATCATGATCAGTGAGATGTGCTCCTAGTTATCATCATTATCATTGATCAGTAAGATGTGCAACTAGTTATCATCATTATCATGATCAGTAAGATGTGCTCCTAGTTATCATCATTATCATTGATCAGTAAGATGTGCTCCTAGTTATCATCATTATCATTGATCAGTAAGATGTGCTCCTAGTTATCATCATTATCATTGATCAGTAAGATGTGCAACTAGTTATCATCATTATCATGATCAGTAAGATGAGCTCCTTGTTATCATCATTATCATGATTAGTAAGATGTGCTGCTAGTTACCATCATTATCATGATCAGTAAGATGTGCTACTAGTTATCATCATTATCATTGATCAGTAAGATGTGCTCCTAGTTATCATCATTATCATGATCAGTAAGATGTGCTCCTACTTATCATCATTATCATGATCAGTTAGATGTGCTCATAGTTATCATCATTATCATTGATCAGTAAGATGTGCAACTAGTTATCATCATTATCATGATCAGTGAGATGTGCTCCTAGTTATCATCATTATCATTGATCAGTAAGATGTGCAACTAGTTATCATCATTATCATGATCAGTAACATGTGCTCCTAGTTATCATCATTATCATTGATCAGTAAGATGTGCTCCTAGTTATCATCATTATCATTGATCAGTAAGATGTGCTCCTAGTTATCATCATTATCATTGATCAGTAAGATGTGCAACTAGTTATCATCATTATCATGATCAGTAAGATGTGCTCCTAGTTATCATCATTATCATGATCAGTAAGATGTGCTCCTACTTATCATCATTATCATGATCAGTAAGATGTGCTCATAGTTATCATCATTATCATTGATCAGTAAGATGTGCAACTAGTTATCATCATTATCATGATCAGTGAGATGTGCTCCTAGTTATCATCATTATCATTGATCAGTAAGATGTGCAACTAGTTATCATCATTATCATGATCAGTTAGATGTGCTCCTAGTTATCATCATTATCATTGATCAGTAATATGTGCAACTAGTTATCATCATTATCATGATCAGTAAGATGTGCTCCTAGTTATCATCATTATCATTGATCAGTAAGATGTGCAACTAGTTATCATCATTATCATGATCAGTAAGATGTGCAACTAATTATCATCATTATCATGATCAGTGAGATGTGCTCCTAGTTATCATCATTATCATTGATCAGTAAGATGTGCAACTAGTTGTCATCATTATCATGATCAGTAAGATGTGCTCCTAGTTATCATCATTATCATTGATCAGTAAGATGTGCAACTAGTTATCATCATTATCATGATCAGTAAGATGTGCTCCTAGTTATCATCATTATCATTGATCAGTAAGATGTGCTCCTAGTTATCATCATTATCATTGATCATTAAGATGTGCTGCTAGTTATCATCATTATCACGATCAGTAAGATGTGCTCCTTGTTATCATCATTATCATGATTAGTAAGATGTGCTGCTAGTTATAATCATTATCATGATCAGTAAGATGTTCTCGTTGTTATCATCATTATCATTGATCAGTAAGATGTGCAACTAGTTATCATCATTATCATGATCAGTAAGATGTGCTCCTAGTTATCATCATTATCATTGATCAGTAAGATGTGCGCCTAGTTATCATCATTATCATTGATCAGTAAGATGTGCAACTAGTTATCATCATTATCATGATCAGTAAGATGTGCTCCTAGTTATCATCATTATCATGATCAGTAAGATATGCTCCTACTTATCATCATTATCATTGATCAGTAAGATGTGCAACTAGTTATCATCATTATCATGATCAGTGAGATGTGCTCCTAGTTATCATCATTATCATTGATCATTAAGATGTGCAACTAGTTATCATCATTATCATGATCAGTAAGATGTGCTCCTAGTTATCATCATTATCATTGATCAGTAAGATGTGCTCCTAGTTATCATCATTATCATTGATCAGTAAGATGTGCTCCTAGTTATCATCATTATCATTGATCAGTAAGATGTGCAACTAGTTATCATCATTATCATGATCAGTAAGATGTGCTCCTAGTTATCATCATTATCATGATCAGTAAGATGTGCTCCAACTTATCATCATTATCATGATCAGTAAGATGTGCTCATAGTTATCATCATTATCATTGATCAGTAAGATGTGCTCCTAGTTATCATCATTATCATTGATCAGTAAGATGTGCAACTAGTTATCATCATTATCATGATCAGTAAGATGTGCTCATAGTTATCATCATTATGATTGATCAGTAAGATGTGCTCCTAGTTATCATCATTATCATGATCAGTAAGATGTGCTCCTAGTTATCATCATTATCATTGATCAGTAAGATGTGCAACTAGTTATCATCATTATCATGATCAGTAAGATGTGCTCCTAGTTATCATCATTATCATTGATCAGTAAGATGTGCTCCTAGTTATCATCATTATCATTGATCAGTAAGATGTGCAACTAGTTATCATCATTATCATTGATCAGTAAGATGTGCAACTAGTTATCATCATTATCATGATCAGTTAGATGTGCTCCTAGTTATCATCATTATCATTGATCAGTAAGATGTGCAACTAGTTATCATCATTAACATGATCAGTAAGATGTGCTCCTAGTTATCATCATTATCATTGATCAGTAAGATGTGCTCCTAGTTATCATCATTATCATTGATCAGTAAGATGTGCTCCTAGTTATCATCATTATCATTGATCAGTAAGATGTGCTCCTAGTTATCATCATTATCATTGATCAGTAAGATGTGCAACTAGTTATCATCATTATCATGATCAGTAAGATGTGCTCCTAGTTATCATCATTATCATGATCAGTAAGATGTGCTCCTACTTATCATCATTATCATGATCAGTAAGATGTGCTCATAGTTATCATCATTATCATTGATCAGTAAGATGTGCAACTAGTTATCATCATTATCATGATCAGTGAGATGTGCTCCTAGTTGTCATCATTATCATTGATCAGTAAGATGTGCAACTAGTTATCATCATTATCATGATCAGTTAGATGTGCTCCTAGTTATCATCATTATCATTGATCAGTAAGATGTGCTCCTACTTATCATCATTATCATGATCAGTAAGATGTGCTCATAGTTATCATCATTATCATTGATCAGTAAGATGTGCAACTAGTTATCATCATTATCATGATCAGTGAGATGTGCTCCTAGTTATCATCAATATCATTGATCAGTAAGATGTGCAACTAGTTATCATCATTATCATGATCAGTTAGATGTGCTCCTAGTTATCATCATTATCATTGATCAGTAATATGTGCAACTAGTTATCATCATTATCATGATCAGTAAGATGTGCTCCTAGTTATCATCATTATCATTGATCAGTAAGATGTGCAACTAGTTATCATCATTATCATGATCAGTAAGATGTGCAACTAGTTATCATCATTATCATGATCAGTGAGATGTGCTCCTAGTTATCATCATTATCATTGATCAGTAAGATGTGCAACTAGTTGTCATCATTATCATGATCAGTAAGATGTGCTCCTAGTTATCATCATTATCATTGATCAGTAAGATGTGCAACTAGTTATCATCATTATCATGATCAGTAAGATGTGCTCCTAGTTATCATCATTATCATTGATCAGTAAGATGTGCTCCTAGTTATCATCATTATCATTGATCATTAAGATGTGCTGCTAGTTATCATCATTATCACGATCAGTAAGATGTGCTCCTTGTTATCATCATTATCATGATTAGTAAGATGTGCTGCTAGTTATCATCATTATCATGATCAGTAAGATGTGCTCCTTGTTATCATCATTATCATTGATCAGTAAGATGTGCAACTAGTTATCATCATTATCATGATCAGTAAGATGTGCTCCTAGTTATCATCATTATCATGATCAGTAAGATATGCTCCTACTTATCATCATTATCATTGATCAGTAAGATGTGCAACTAGTTATCATCATTATCATGATCAGTGAGATGTGCTCCTAGTTATCATCATTATCATTGATCAGTAAGATGTGCAACTAGTTATCATCATTATCATGATCAGTAAGATGTGCTCCTAGTTATCATCATTATCATTGATCAGTAAGATGTGCTCCTAGTTATCATCATTATCATTGATCAGTAAGATGTGCTCCTAGTTATCATCATTATCATTGATCAGTAAGATGTGCAACTAGTTATCATCATTATCATGATCAGTAAGATGTGCTCCTAGTTATCATCATTATCATGATCAGTAAGATGTGCTCCAACTTATCATCATTATCATGATCAGTAAGATGTGCTCATAGTTATCATCATTATCATTGATCAGTAAGATGTGCTCCTAGTTATCATCATTATCATTGATCAGTAAGATGTGCAACTAGTTATCATCATTATCATGATCAGTAAGATGTGCTCATAGTTATCATCATTATGATTGATCAGTAAGATGTGCTTCTAGTTATCATCATTATCATGATCAGTAAGATGTGCTCCTAGTTATCATCATTATCATTGATCAGTAAGATGTGCAACTAGTTATCATCATTATCATGATCAGTAAGATGTGCTCCTAGTTATCATCATTATCATTGATCAGTAAGATGTGCTCCTAGTTATCATCATTATCATTGATCAGTAAGATGTGCAACTAGTTATCATCATTATCATTGATCAGTAAGATGTGCAACTAGTTATCATCATTATCATGATCAGTTAGATGTGCTCCTAGTTATCATCATTATCATTGATCAGTAAGATGTGCAACTAGTTATCATCATTAACATGATCAGTAAGATCTGCTCCTAGTTATCATCATTATCATTGATCAGTAAGATGTGCTCCTAGTTATCATCATTATCATTGATCAGTAAGATGTGCTCCTAGTTATCATCATTATCATTGATCAGTAAGATGTGCAACTAGTTATCATCATTATCATGATCAGTAAGATGTGCTCCTAGTTATCATCATTATCATTGATCAGTAAGATGTGCTCCTAGTTATCATCATTATCATTGATCAGTAAGATGTGCAACTAGTTATCATCATTATCATTGATCAGTAAGATGTGCAACTAGTTATCATCATTATCATGATCAGTTAGATGTGCTCCTAGTTTTCATCATTATCATTGATCAGTAAGATGTGCAACTAGTTATCATCATTATCATGATCAGTAAGATGTGCACCTAGTTATCATCATTATCATTGATCAGTAAGATGTGCTCCTAGTTATCATCATTATCATTGATCAGTAAGATGTGCAACTAGTTATCATCATTATCATGATCAGTAAGATGTGCTCCTAGTTATCATCATTATCATGATCAGTAAGATGTGCTCCTACTTATCATCATTATCATGATCAGTAAGATGTGCTCATAGTTATCATCATTATCATTGATCAGTAAGATGTGCAACTAGTTATCATCATTATCATGATCAGTGAGATGTGCTCCTAGTTATCATCATTATCATTGATCAGTAAGATGTGCAACTAGTTATCATCATTATCATGATCAGTAAGATGTGCTCCTAGTTATCATCATTATCATTGATCAGTAAGATGTGCTCCTAGTTATCATCATTATCATTGATCAGTAAGATGTGCTCCTAGTTATCATCATTATCATTGATCAGTAAGATGTGCAACTAGTTATCATCATTATCATGATCAGTAAGATGTGCTCCTAGTTATCATCATTATCATGATCAGTAAGATGTGCTCCTACTTATCATCATTATCATGATCAGTAAGATGTGCTCATAGTTATCATCATTATCATTGATCAGTAAGATGTGCAACTAGTTATCATCATTATCATGATCAGTGAGATGTGCTCCTAGTTATCATCATTATCATTGATCAGTAAGATGTGCAACTAGTTATCATCATTATCATGATCAGTTAGATGTGCTCCTAGTTATCATCATTATCATTGATCAGTAATATGTGCAACTAGTTATCATCATTATCATGATCAGTAAGATGTGCTCCTAGTTATCATCATTATCATTGATCAGTAAGATGTGCAACTAGTTATCATCATTATCATGATCAGTAAGATGTGCAACTAGTTATCATCATTATTATGATCAGTGAGATGTGCTCCTAGTTATCATCATTATCATTGATCAGTAAGATGTGCAACTAGTTGTCATCATTATCATGATCAGTAAGATGTGCTCCTAGTTATCATCATTATCATTGATCAGTAAGATGTGCAACTAGTTATCATCATTATCATGATCAGTAAGATGTGCTCCTAGTTATCATCATTATCATTGATCAGTAAGATGTGCTCCTAGTTATCATCATTATCATTGATCAGTAAGATGTGCAACTAGTTATCATCATTATCATTGATCAGTAAGATGTGCAACTAGTTATCATCATTATCATGATCAGTTAGATGTGCTCCTAGTTATCATCATTATCATTGATCAGTAAGATGTGCAACTAGTTATCATCATTATCATGATCAGTAAGATGTGCTCCTAGTTATCATCATTATCATTGATCAGTAAGATGTGCTCCTAGTTATCATCATTATCATTGATCAGTAAATGTGCAACTAGTTATCATCATTATCATGATCAGTAAGATGTGCTCCTAGTTATCATCATTATCATGATCAGTAAGATGTGCTCCTACTTATCATCATTATCATGATCAGTAAGATGTGCTCATAGTTATCATCATTATCATGATCAGTAAGATGTGCTGCTAGTTATCATCATTATCATGATCAGTAAGATGTGCTACTAGTTATCATCATTATCATGATCAGTAAGATGTGCTGCTAGTTATCATCATTATCATGATCAGTATGATGTGCTCCTTGTTATCATCATTATCATGATTAGTAAGATGTGCTGCTAGTTATCATCATTATCATGATCAGTAAGATGTGCTACTAGTTATCATCATTATCATGATCAGTAAGATGTGCTGCTAGTTATCATCATTATCATGATCAGTAAGATGTGCTCCTTGTTATCATCATTATCATGATTAGTAAGATGTGCTGCTAGTTACCATCATTATCATGATCAGTAAGATGTGCTACTAGTTATCATCATTATCATGATTAGTAAGATGTGCTGCTAGTTATCATCATTATCATGATCAGTAAGATGTGCTACTAGTTATCATCATTATCATGATCAGTAAGATGTGCTGCTAGTTATCATCATTATCATGATCAGTAAGATGTGCTCCTTGTTATCATCATTATCATGATTAGTAAGATGTGCTGCTAGTTATCATCATTATCATGATCAGTAAGATGTGCTACTAGTTATCATCATTATCATGATCAGTAAGATGTGCTGCTAGTTATCATCATTATCATGATCAGTAAGATGTGCTCCTTGTTATCATCATTATCATGATCAGTAAGATGTGCTGCTAGTTATCATCATTATCATGATCAGTAAGATGTGCTACTAGTTATCATCATTATCATGATCAGTAAGATGTGCTGCTAGTTATCATCATTATCATAATCAGTAAGATGTGCTGCTAGTTATCATCATTATCATTGATCATTAAGATGTGCTGCTAGTTATCATCATTATCACGATCAGTAAGATGTGC
Source organism: Sepioteuthis lessoniana (assembly GCA_963585895.1). Classification (NCBI taxonomy): domain Eukaryota; kingdom Metazoa; phylum Mollusca; class Cephalopoda; order Myopsida; family Loliginidae; genus Sepioteuthis; species Sepioteuthis lessoniana. The sequence goes on along the minus strand of OY757931.1, from coordinate 80,327,515 downwards.
TCCTTGTTATCATCATTATCATGATTAGTAAGATGTGCTGCTAGTTATCATCATTATCACGATCAGTAAGATGTGCTCCTTGTTATCATCATTATCATGATTAGTAAGATGTGCTGCTAGTTATCATCATTATCATGATCAGTAAGATGTGCTACTAGTTATCATCATTATCATTATCAGTTAAATGTGCAATTAGTTATCATCATTATCATTGATCAGTAAGATGTGCAACTAGTTATCATCATTATCATTGATCAGTAAGATTTGCAACTAGTTATTATCATTATCATGATCAGTAAGTTGTGCTCCTAGTTATCATCATTATCATGATCAGTAAGATGTCCTCTTACTTATCATCATTATCATGATCAGTAAGATGTGCTCCTAGTGATAATCATTATCATTGATCAGTAAGATGTGCTACTAGTTATCATCATTATCATGATCAGTAAGATGTGCCCCTAGATATCATCATTATCATTGATCAGTAAGATGTGCAACTAGTTATTATCATTATCATGATCAGTAAGATGTGCTCTTAGTTATCATCATTATCATGATCAGTAAGATGTCCTCTTACTTATCATCATTATCATTGATCAGTAAGATGTGCAACTAGTTATCATCATTATCATGATCAGTAAGATGTGCTCCTAGTTATCATCATTATCATGATCAGTAAGATGTGCTGCTAGTGATAATCATTATCATTGATCAGTAAGATGTGCTACTAGTTATCATCATTGTCATGATCAGTAAGATGTGCTCCTAGTGATAATCATTATCATTGATCAGTAAGATGTGCAACTAGTTATCATCATTATCATGACCAGTAAGATGTGCTCCTATTTATCATCATTATCATGATCAGTAAGATGTCCTCTTACTTATCATCATTATCATGATCAGTAAGATGTGCTACTAATTATCATCATTATCATGATCAGTAAGATGTGCTCCTAGTGATAATCATTATCATTGATCAGTAAGATGTGCCCCTAGTTATCATCATTATCATTGATCAGTAAGATGTGCAACTAGTAATTATCATTATCATGATCAGTAAGATGTGCTCCTAGTTATCATCATTATCATGATCAGTAAGATGTCCTCTTACTTATCATCATTATCATTGATCAGTAAAATGTGCAACTAGTTATCATCATTATCATGATCAGTAAGATGTGCTCCTAGTTATCATCATTATCATGATCAGTAAGATGTGCTGCTAGTGATAATCATTATCATTGATCAGTAAGATATGCAACTAGTTATCATCATTATCATGATCAGTAAGATGTGCTCCTAGTGATAATCATTATCATTGATCAGTAAGATGTGCAACTAGTTATCATCATTATCATGATCAGTAAGATGTGCTCCTAGTTATCATCATTATCATGATCAGTAAGATGTCCTCTTACTTATCATCATTATCATGATCAGTAAGATGTGCTCCTAGTGATAATCATTATCATTGATCAGTAAGATGTGCAACTAGTTATCATCATTATCATGATCAGTAAGATGTGCTACTAGTTATCATCATTATCATGATCAGTAAGATGTGCTGCTAGTTATGATCATTATCATGATCAGTAAGATGTGCTCCTTGTTATCATCATTATCATGATTAGTAAGATGTGCTGCTAGTTATCATCATTATCATGATCAGTATGATGTGCTACTAGTTATCATCATTATCATGATCAGTAAGATGTGCTGCTAGTTATCATCATTGTCATGATCAGTAAGATGTGCTCCTTGTTATCATCATTATCATGATCAGTAAGATGTGCTGCTAGTTATCATCATTATCATGATTAGTAAGATGTGCTGCTAGTTATCATCATTATCATGATCAGTAAGATGTGCTACTAGTTATCATCATTATCATGATCAGTAAGATGTGCTGCTAGTTATCATCATTATCATGATCAGTAAGATGTGCTACTAGTTATCATCATTATCATGATCAGTAAGATGTGCTGCTAGTTATCATCATTATCATGATCAGTCAGATGTGCTCCTTGTTATCATCATTATCATGATTAGTAAGATGTGCTGCTAGTTATCATCATTATCATGATCAGTAAGATGTGCTACTAGTTATCATCATTATCATGATCAGTAAGATGTGCTGCTAGTTATCATCATTATCATGATCAGTAAGATGTGCTCCTTGTTATCATCATTATCATGATTATTAAGATGTACTGCTAGTTATCATCATTATCATGATCAGTAAGATGTGCTACTAGTTATCATCATTATCATGATCAGTAAGATGTGCTGCTAGTTATCATCATTATCATGATCAGTAAAATGTGCTCCTTGTTATCATCATTATCATGATTAGTAAGATGTGCTGCTAGTTATCATCATTATCATGATCAGTAAGATGTGCTACTAGTTATCATCATTATCATGATCAGTAAGATGTGCTGCTAGTTATCATCATTATCATGATCAGTAAGATGTGCTCCTTGTTATCATCATTATCATGATCAGTAAGATGTGCTGCTAGTTATCATCATTATCATGATCAGTAAGATGTGCTCCTTGTTATCATCATTATCATGATTAGTAAGATGTGCTGCTAGTTATCATCATTATCATGATCAGTAAGGTATGCTACTAGTTATCATCATTATCATGATCAGTTAAATGTGCAATTAGTTATCATCATTATCATTGATCAGTAAGATGTGCAACTAGTTATCATCATTATCATTGATCAGTAAGATGTGCAACTAGTTATTATCATTATCATGATCAGTAAGATGTGCTCCTAGTTATCATCATTATCATGATCAGTAAGATGTCCTCTTACTTATCATCATTATCATGATCAGTAAGATGTGCTCCTAGTGATAATCATTATCATTGATCAGTAAGATGTGCTACTAGTTATCATCATTATCATGATCAGTAAGATGTGCCCCTAGTTATCATCATTATCATTGATCAGTAAGATGTGCAACTAGTTATTATCATTATCATGATCAGTAAGATGTGCTCCTAGTTATCATCATTATCATGATCAGTAAGATGTCCTCTTACTTATCATCATTATCATTGATCAGTAAGATGTGCAACTAGTTATCATCATTATCATGATCAGTAAGATGTGCTCCTAGTTATCATCATTATCATGATCAGTAAGATGTGCTGCTAGTGATAATCATTATCATTGATCAGTAAGATATGCAACTAGTTATCATCATTATCATGAATAGTAAGATCTGCTCCTAGTGATAATCATTATCATTGATCAGTAAGATGTGCAACTAGTTATCATCATTATCATGATCAGTAAGATGTGCTCCTAGTTATCATCATTATCATGATCAGTAAGATGTCCTCTTACTTATCATCATTATCATGATCAGTAAGATGTGCTCCTAGTGATAATCATTATCATTGATCAGTAAGATGTGCAACTAGTTATCATCATTATCATGATCAGTAAGATGTGCTACTAGTTATCATCATTATCATGATCAGTAAGATGTGCTGCTAGTTATGATCATTATCATGATCAGTAAGATGTGCTCCTTGTTATCATCATTATCATGATTAGTAAGATGTGCTGCTAGTTATCATCATTATCATGATCAGTAAGATGTGCTACTAGTTATCATCATTATCATGATCAGTAAGATGTGCTGCTAGTTATCATCATTGTCATGATCAGTAAGATGTGCTCCTTGTTATCATCATTATCATGATCAGTAAGATGTGCTGCTAGTTATCATCATTATCATGATTAGTAAGATGTGCTGCTAGTTATCATCATTATCATGATCAGTAAGATGTGCTCCTTGTTATCATCATTATCATTGATCAGTAAGATGTGCAACTAGTTATCATCATTATCATGATCAGTAAGATGTGCTGCTAGTTATCATCATTATCATGATTAGTAAGATGTGCTGCTAGTTATCATCATTATCATGATCAGTAAGATGTGCTCCTAGTGATAATCATTATCATTGATCAGTAAGATGTTCAACTAGTTATCATCATTATCATGATCAGTAAGATGTGCTCCAAGTTATCATCATTATCAAGATCAGTTAGATGTCCTCTTACTTATCATCATTATCATGATGAGTAAGATGTGCTCCTAGTGATAATCATTATCATTGATCAGTAAGATGTGCAACTAGTTATCATCATTATCATGATCAGTAAGATGTGCTCCTAGTTATCATCATTATCATGATCAGTAAGATGTCTTCTTACTTATCATCATTATCATGATCAGTAAGATGTGCTCCTAGTGATAATCATTATCATTGATCAGTAAGATGTGCAACTAGTTATCATCATTATCATGATCAGTAAGATGTGCTCCTAGTTATCATCATTATCATGATCAGTAAGATGTCCTCTTACTTATCATCATTATCATGATCAGTAAGATGTGCTCCTAGTGATAATCATTATCATTGATCAGTAAGATGTGCAACTAGTTATCATCCTTATCATGATCAGTAAGATGTGCTCCTAGTTATCATCATTATCATTGATCAGTAAGATGTGCTCTTAAATATCATCATTATCATTGATCAGTAAGATGTGCTCCTAGTTATCATCATTATCATGATCAGTAAGATGTGCTACTACTCATCATCATTATCGTGATCAGTAATATGTGCTCCTTGTTATCATCATTATCATTATCAGTAAGATGTGCTCCTAGTTATCATCATTATCATGATCAGTAAGATGTGCAACTAGTTATCATCATTATCATGATTTTGGAGGTGCCCGTTGTATAGTCGTTATCGTCGTAGGAATTGGACACGGCGACACGAGTTCAAATCCTGGACGAGACTGATTGCATTTTCACATAACACTAATACCCTTGGGAAAGGTATGGATCCAATTATTCTCCCTCCAGCTATGGGTAATTAGTAGGACAGACTAGGTTCTTCAGCCTTGGTTAGGCAACTTGTCTAGGAGAAGGAAAAACTCTGAATTCAAACCTGTTAAACTCCGCTTAAAAACTGACCTTGTGTCATATCCTGCCCGAGCGGAGGGGTTGGTAAATAGTATCATTATCATGATCAGCAAGATGTGCTCCTAGTTATCATCATTATTATGATCAGTATGATGTGCTACTACTTATCATCATTATCGTGATCAGTAAGATGTGCTCCTTGTTATCATCATTATCATGATCAGTAAGATGTGCAACTAGTTATCATCATTATCATGATCAGTAAGATGTGCTCCTAGTTATTATCATTATCATTGATCAGTAAGATGTGCAACTAGTTATCATCATTATCATTGATCAGTAAGATGTGCAACTAGTAATCATCTTTATCATGATCAGTAAGATGTGCTCCTGGTTATCATCATTATCATGATCAGTAAGATGTGCTCCTGGTTATCATCATTATCATGATCAGTAAGATGTGCAACTAGTTATCATCATTATCATGATCAGTAAGATGTGCTCCTAGTTATTATAATTATCATTGATCAGTAAGATGTGCAACTAGTTATCATCATTATCATTGATCAGTAAGATGTGCAACTAGTAATCATCTTTATCATGATCAGTAAGATGTGCTCCTGGTTATCATCATTATCATGATCAGTAAGATGTGCTCCTGGTTATCATCATTATCATGATCAGTAAGATGTGCAACTAGTTATCATTATCATGATCAGTATGATGTGCTGCTAGTTATCGTCATTATCATGACCAGTAAGATGTGCTGCTAGTTATCATCATTATCATGGTCAGGAAGATGTGGTCCTAGTTATCATCATTATCATGATCAGTAAGATGTGCTGCTAGTTCGATACCCTTGACTATCTTTTATCATCTTTCCATATCAATCATTTTTTTTGACTGCACGTTGTATTTGCACAAAGTTGAGGAATGTAAGTTTTTAGTAGTCGACCAACTCTGTTGTGTTCATTTGTAGGCGTCCATAACAGAAGATCGTTAACGAATTCGTCCTTACCATTCAAGCAATACCCAGAATGCTCTCCTTGTCTTACTTTGATGTTTTTTGAGATACGCAATATATGGCCAAACTGTTGCTGGTTTGTATGGTGTTGCGTCCAGGATTTCTACAAAGGAGTACGGATATCCTTGTGTTATTCTCATCTAGTTTTTTTTTTAAATCCGTTTTACCAACCCCTCCGCTCGGGCAAGTTATGACATAAGGTCTGTTTTTAAGCCGAGTTGAACAGGTTTGAATTTAGAGTTTTCCTTCTCCTAGACTAGTAATTTAACCAAAGCTGAAGAACCCAGTCTGCCCTACTATTTACCCATAGCTGGGGGGGGGGAGAATAATTGGATTCATACCTTTCCCAAGGATATTAGTGCTATGTGAAATGCAATCAGTCTCGTACAGTATTTGAACTCGTGTCGCCGAGTCTTTTACTACGACGATAACCATTACACCACGGGCACCTCTAGTTTTTTTTGTTTTTTTATAGACGTTTCATTAAAGTTCAAGTGGCACAACCATACATAAATACTGACACGGCTTCATCCCGTTTAATTTCATACGACGCATCAGATTTCGAAATGGTCGTAAATCTGTCAATAGCAACCCATGCCTTATCTATGTATATGTTGATATCGATTTCAGTAGATGAGATATTGCTTCTGAAGTATATGAAGTGGCTACATATATTTCAGTGATCCTTGGCGGGTTACATTGTTACACGGTCCTACAAAGCAATTCCGATCCATTTCAATCTTCATGGGTTATTTTATACCAAAGCCATCCTTGTTGAAAAACAGCAATGATACTATTTACTAATAGCTGGGTGACAAGAGGGCTCATGCCTTTTTCTGTAGTTATTAATCTTTTAGTCAATAAGTTTTCCACCTTTCCTGGTATTTTCAAACATTTATATTGAGGTTTTTGCTCATCAAAAAACTAGTGAAATATTCGATATGAATTAATAACAAATATAGTACATTTATTTGCTATTCATTTGGGTGAATTGTCAAGTCATTTAAGATCAAGTAGACCGAGAGTGTAGCATAGCGAACGACGACTGCTATGTCAAAAATGACTAATCGCTTAAGGGTTAGAATATCTATTGCCTTATTCTCTAAGTCTTCGAGGCAGTAGGAACAGGTTAAAATGGATGACTGAGACAACGCGCAAAGTAAGCTTCATCGTTCTCATTGGAACAGATTCTTCTCGTATCTCTGATTCATTCATTGTCCTTCGTTCATGCAAACGTTCGTTTTCTCGTACCCCAGCCATCGAAACGGGGATTATAAAAAATATATTGCTTTATTTTAGGGTTCACAAAACAACCCTCCATAAATTCTTATTCTTGTGGGTGAGATCGGGTTGTAAGCCCCAGTCACCATACCAGTTCAACACTGTCCATCTGCTACAAAACATTCATATATATATATATATATATATATATATATATAAACACTAAAAATTCGTTACTTGTAGTGAGTACAATCATCAGACGTAAATGTGAGAAAAGTAGCTAATCAAGTAAATTTACAATATGGTTTATTGTCACGAGAAAAGAAGTTAGTACACGACAAATATAAACAATATATAAAAAGAAGAAAAGGGCCAATCATTCATTCTGAAATAGAAATTGTGAAAAAACGCATAAACTTCCATGTTAGATGACAATGGCGCCATATTGTGTCTATGTGATATAATTGCAGAGGGATCTTTTATATTGTCATTTTTTTTATATATCTTGCCTTTCGGTTTGGTTAGGCTGAGAACCTTTCGCTTAGTGCATGGGTTAGTTAGGTGCACATATTGAGTGCAGGTGTTCATGCACGCGCGGGGCGGATGTGAAAATCACAGATGTCAAAATAAAAACCCCAGATAGGAAAATAGGACCGGGGATGTGAATGACGTCATGCCCGGAGGCGCTAAGGATTTTGGAATTAGAAAAAAAAAAGAAAACAGTTACTTGAGATTTAAACTCCGAACCAGTGAGTTGAGATTCGAGTCTAGAGGAAAGTAGTCGATTTTAGTCTCGTCGAGGCGAGACCAGTTGGGGTCTACGAGATGTGCCGAACGTTTGTTGAGTCAGGGAGGGGAGAGCTGACGATCTACGAACAGTCACCCATGTCGAAAAACCTTAAACTCAAAAAGGTAATAAAATGTTTCGTACCTGAACCAATTTCATGTATTTCGGGATTCCCTATGTACATTTCACGTATCCTTATCTTGGTCGTATATTTTTGGACCTATATATATTACATTTAGAAAAAGAATTATTCATCCAGTTATATGTTGAATTACTGAACTAAAAAGCGAAGTGATATTTAAGAAGAGACACGTCCATAAGTTTATGTTGTGTCACACAAACTAATTCCATTTTAATTCTCCTTTATAAGAACTACAGTGTATCAATCAATCGATCTACTTTGATATCTATCAATCAATCTATTCCCCACCAGTCATAAGTAAAATATTACCACAATTGTTCTTCTTCAATGTTAGTTTTGGCATTAAATAACCTACAAAGATCGATTTGTCATCGAACAAAGAAACCAAATCAAACCATCCATCTATCTCCTGTTTATAGCAATCTATTTATTCGAATTTATTCCACCTATTTAACATGTAATGACGATGCATTTTTTTTTATATACATGTAATTAAAAATCAACGTAAATCTAATAAAAGTGTCTACGTTCCTTAAAGCATGTCAATAGAGAGAATACAAATTCGTTTGGATACAAGAGAAAATCTGTGTAAAATCGAAAACCAATTTTTGTTTATAATACTCCAGTAAAAATACTGTCAGTATTTTAATAATCGAAATGATTAATAATCAGTTTATTATAGTTTTATCGAATTGAACACATGATTAACCCTCTTTACTTTCCTGAAGCAGTATTTGCTTAATATGAGCTGATTATTAAATTTAATTATATATAATCATGCATTAACAATGGCGAAGCCTATGTAAAGTTAAAGAAAAAATGCAACTACCACCAATACCACCAACACCGCAACCACCACAACTAACAACACCACCACAACGCCGACGACCGCCATCACCACGCCCCCCCCAACTACCAAGAACAAAAGCGGCAAAGCAACTACTAACATCACAACAGCAAATATCACCGCACCAATAATAGCCTGCAACTGCCACCACAACAAATGCATCATCACAACAAAAACTCAAATAACAAAATAATAATAATAATAATAATAATAATAATAATGACAATAGTTATAATTGTAATTACAAAAACAATTTTAATAATAATAATAATAATAATAATAATAATAATAATAATAATAATAATAAGAAGAAGAAGAAGAAGAAGAAGAAGAAGAAGAAGAAGAAGAAGAAGAAGAAATCGTAGGAATTAAACCAGAAGCTGAAATGTTCTCGTACGAATAAATGGTATACACACAAACCAGAATCTGTCATTGAAAATGAAAGGCATCAAATCCTTTGTGATTTTGATATACAAGCGGCTCTAAATATCCTGAACTCCAGACCCGGTTTTAATTAATAAAAAGAAAATAACTTATCAAATATTTGCTTTTTGCTGAAACAGCAGATCACAGACTGAAGGTGAAAGATGGCGAGAATCTAGGAAAAACTTTGACCTTGCTAGAGAGCTAATAAATTGACAGTAATAACAGAGTTGGGGCTCCAGGAACAATCCTCAAGAACATGGTAAAGAGAATAGATAAAGTGGAAATTAGAGGATTCATGTAAACAATATTGACCACAGCATTACTAAAATTAGCTCAGAAGATTCCTGGAGACTTGAAGAAACTTGGTGAGGAAGCTGGTTTGAAAAAAAAAAACTCACAGGAGCAATATGATAATATTTTTTAGTGGAACCTTGTAATTTATACAGATCACGCAATTTAAGTCGGAAAAACCGATCTACTTATTGTAAAAATTGTAGGAAAATGATACTGTTAATATAATTGTTTCAGTTCTCTACAGATTAAATGAAAAATCATAAAAGTAAACAAGAGAAAATATGGATTTGAAAGAGAATGAAAAACAACCAAGAGGAAAAAAATTCTCTGAATTGATGAATATTTGAAATAGTCAAAAGACGGCACAGCGCATAATCTCCAGGGATTAGGTGACATAATTAAAACTACCCCAACAATCCTAAGAACACGAAAGAGACAGGTAGAATATTCAGGTGTCTTATTGTCAGTTGATCTTCAATAAAGAGTCAAGTTAATATTTGATTGATAATTCAAAATGCCCGAACTTAATATGACTACGACGACTATAACATTACGGGATCATATATAAATGATGGTACCACCCCATATGCAGATATAAATCAAGGTGTTACCTTACGAGATCCAATACGGGATCATATATAAATGAGGGTACCACCCCACATGCAGATATAAATCAAGGTGTTACCTTACGAGACCCAATACGGGATCATATATAAATGAGGGTACCACCCCACATGCAGATATAAATCAAGGTGTTACCTTACGAGACCCAAATATGAATTGGTGTTACATTACGCAAATAAAAAGCGACTCCGTTGTTTCTTTCAAAGCGACATTTATTTTTTTAAAGTCCGCAACATTTCAACATAGTCGCACGAATGAGAGAAATACAATCAAAGAATTGCTGATGTTCTTTAGAAAAGCCGTATTTTCCATTCTTGAGAGACGAACGATCAAAATACCGACTTCCTTAGTTCACCTTGTCACCAACTCAGAGCTGCTCATCCCTTGGACCCGAATCTGTCCGACCAACAACGATCCTCTCTAACCGACACAACTGACTAACTGACAACTTAATAACCTAATTATATAATATTCTAATTATCTTATTTACTTATGATAATAAGAACACACGTGTCATTAACTTTCAGTGTTATGTCATCTTATCTTAACCTCAGCCGACGAAAAGTTTATCTTTTTAATATCCGAGCTATAACCCCAACTTCCAAACAGAATCCTATGATGACATCACTGTCGCGTATATGACAGGTGCTCGTACGCAAGTCATAACGTTAAAAACTTGAAGGCTGCAACCATGCACTTAATAACCTCAATTAGAGCACAATTTACATTCGAATGCAACTTACACTTCAACACAAAGCTTGCTCAAAATGTATTGCTACAATAAAAAAATTAATTAATATAAATGATTACCCTCTCTAATTATATTACTCAGCTACTAATAAAGTAATTCAAAAGTTTTTTGATATGTGGGTAACGTGGGGCAAATTTCTGCAGCTCCAGATGTTTCTGACAAATTCGTGTTAGTAACCAACCACACTGGAAAATGTGATGTCGAGCTCGTCTGATACTCTACGATGGCTGCTGGCCAGGGTTATCTCGGTCGCGTGGAACACAGCCTCGGGATCTATAGTTTTAGGTCTACCTGACCTGGCCTTATCATCGAGAAACTTACAAACCCAACGAAATGTCTTGAACCATCTGGTTAACGTAATGTGATCAACTGCTCCTTAATCATTTTTACTGCAAGTATTTTATGTTGCTTCCACGCACCAATTACTACTGGTATTACCGTCACTTTCATGTTCCCTAGTTCTCTGACAAAGTCAATGTTTTTGCCTCTCTTTTCGTTTTCATTGATTTTAAATTTGCAGTCCGACAAGACAGCAAAGTCCACAATTCGACAGGTTCTAACTGCAGGAAACGAAATAGTAGTATCTCCCTTAATTCTGTTTTACATCTTCATTATCCCTGATGGCTTCTTGAGTAGTACAGTATGGTAAAAAAAAATCCAGATGAAAGAGTCTCGTATCTACAGTCATAGGGGGTTTCCTCGTGGTGTAATGGTTAAAGCGATGGATTGCGGAATCGTAGTTAGCGAGTTCGTACTCCAGTCGCGCTATTACGCTTACTTTCGGGCCAATACCCTTTGGAAAGGTATGAACCCCCTTATCCTCCCAGCTATGGGTTAAATAGTACTACTACTGTTCTTCTAGGAGAGTAACATTGGCATTAAATATCCTACAAAGGTTGATATGCCATTAGAAACCAAAGAAAGAAACTACAGCCATAACTTGCCTTTTTCTTGGTGTAGATTATTTATTATCTCCTCCAAGATTTCTCGATGGATTTTCGTAAAACATTGTTGGAATAATCCTGAGAAAAAATGGCGTGGCATGATAAATCGGAGAGATTGTCAAAATCAATTAACCACGCCCATTGTGTAATAGAGAGAGAGAGAGAGAGAGAGAGAGAGAGAGAGAGATGGTTACCGAGTGTGAAAATAAGTCATACTAATGATTGTGCGGGATAGTTTGAGAGGAGAAGAAGCAAAAGAAAAAAAAAGTTTGCAGATGACTATGATGGTAGTGAGGCGAAGAACTAAGGGAGGATCAGATGTAATCTCCAATCTCAGCCACCAACCCACTACCCTGCCTTGTTTTCTCTTTCTCTTTCTCTCTCTCTCTCTTTCTCTCTCTCTCTCTCTCTCTCTCTCTCGCTGTCTTTCTTGACAGAGAAAGAAGGAAAGGTCTTCTGGAGATATCATATCGCAGAAAAAAATTTCTCAGAGAGAAATATACATATTTGAAATAAATAAATAAATAAATAAAAACTATTTCTGTATAAAAGCTAATTTAAAATCTTTTTGACATTACTAGGAAAAATATCGGAGTATACTGATTAGAACTGGAATTATTTATTGAAAAAATTACTTAAAAATTGTTTACATGAAAAGAAATAAAACGTATTAATTTGAAACAGATTGTTTTTGAGAATTTCTTTACAAACAACATCAACCGTAAAATTATAAAATTATAAAATTTTAATAACGTGTTTTAACGTGTTTAATATTTTAGAATAATTATAGGCCTCCAATTTAGGAAAACGTTAATTTGCACGATTTATGTTATTCTTACAATCAATCATCCTGTGAATTAATACTTATTCACTCGTTGGTGGTGGGGGGTCTTACACCTCTGCAGAGAAGTAGTCGGTGTATTCTACGGCCGCAGGCGACTAGGCAAACAGAATCTGGAAATGCAGTTCAAATCCTACATAAGGATGTTTGTGTTTCACTTCGAACCAATAAAGTTGGGAAATATATAAATCTATCTCTATTCCCACTAGCTGTGGGTAAATATTGAAGCAAACTTAGTTCTTTAGCCTAGGTTGGAAACCAGTCTATGAGAATAAAAACACTTTATTCAAATTGGCATTAGTCCACAAATTGACTTTGTGTTATATCTTGCTTGTGGTTGAAAGCAAGTGTAATTAAATAGATATTAAAAAGCAAATTTTTATCTAAGCAAAATATATCAGACTATTTACTTTTTCTGATGGAACATTATACTATCAAGACGAATATTATTAGATACAATTTACCACTACACACTACAGAATTGCAACATAGATTCAATGTGTCTTCATTCTTTTCATGTTTTTACGAAAATTAAAAGCGAAGACTAACCTTGAACTTAACATGTTTTATTTAATGTTTAAACTGAACAAGAAGACAAGATGTTTGTCAGAAAGAAACTTCAGTTACTGGTGCGAACAATTTGTGGGAGACTTAAATATTTGAGATCAGAACTTTTTGGAGTTGGTTGGGTGCATTAGGAATTATATATGAAAGATTTTGATATTGCGACCTGTATATTATGAACGTGTATTGCCGTGTGTCCTAAGAGACAGCTGGCTCTAAAATTACTGTTTGCGCCATTTCTTTTATTCCCTGATTGTTCACTATGGTAACTGAGGGTATATTTCTAACTGCTAATGGAAATTGTTTGCACCAGGCAAGGGCAGATAATCCAATAGTGTTGATTTGTAGTTAGCAATGGCAATTAATTTAACCGAAAGCTTCCTCATTTATCTGTATATCTGTATCTACTCGAAATAATATGATCCAAGTTAGCCTTGTGGGTAGAGTTTTTGCTGGTGGCTCGGGAAATCAGAGTTCAATCCAACATCAAGTCATATCAAAGACTCAAAAAATGGTACTGGATCCCGCCTTGCTTAACACTCGGCATTATAAGATACGGACCAAGGGTAAAGTGGGGCAATCCATGGAAAAGAGTGGCACTCTCGGTCGTGTAGCTAATGAAAAAGAAATGTTCGGGTCGCCTTCAACCACGGTCGCTACTCAACTTTATCATTTGTTCAGAAGCCTTAGAGCATCAGCGTAGTTAACATCAGTATTAGTTTCGGCAGGATCTTGCAAATACACTAGCTCAAGCTGAACCTTTGCTTTATAGCCTGGAGCAAGCAGCTAGAAGTATTGGTCTCTCAGTGAACTCAGATAAGAAAGTAATAAATATCTTTTAATTAGAATATTACCATCTCTTCATAAAATAGCAAGCCTCTTAAATTGATAAAGCAGTTCATATAATTCGGTTGAAATATCTCAACTGAAAGTAATTTCATCATGTAATATGCATGTAATATGTAATGGCCGTGGGATTTCGTTTCACAAATCTTGCCTATGGGTTTAGTTAGGCTGAGAACCTTTCGGCTCAGTGCATAGGTTAGTTAGATACAAACATGAGCGCAGGTGTTCACGTGCGCGCGCGGAGCGGACGTGTCATTCAGAGATGTCACAATAAGAATCCCAGATAGAAAGGATGACAAGTGGATGTGAATGATATCATGCACCGGAAGCGCGCGCGGAGGATATTGGGGATTTTGAAAAAGTCAGTTAGTTGAGTTCTGCCTTGGGAGAAGACGGTTGACTTTCGCTTGCTCGCCGTGGCCTTGTGTCGGGTGCGCACGTGGTTTGGGGCAGATGGACAAGTCATAATAGAAAAATTGTGCATCTCTCTTCCTTATTTTGAAACCTTTAACTCAAAGGTAATAAAAGGTTTCGTACCTGAACTAAGAAGTCGTTACGTGTTTTTCCTGTTTCGGGATTCCTATGTTCTATGTATATATGTTATGAACATTCTATGTACGTTTCGCACATATCCGTATTGTGGGTATGTTACAATCATATGCCTTGGTAAAACGTGGACTGTTTATTAAAAGTGAATGACCGTAGGTAAATCTAATTTCTGATAGAATAAAATAGGTAGTTTTCCAAGCTTTGGCTGTGTCAATACTATTGTATATTTACACCAATTAGATGTCAACAAAATGTTTTGGGAAAAAGCTTGATGGAAGTTATACAAGGATCATGCGTGCTGCTTTAAACAAATCTTGGAAGCAGAAACCTACAAACCAACCGCTATAAGACCACTTACTTCCCATCTCACTTAGCATCCCAGTAAGATAAGTAAAATATTGCTGGATAAATAAGGATTAATTCATAAACAACGCTTTGCTATGGACTCTTTATCCTAGATTTACCAATTTTGGCCGACAAGCAAAAACTTACAGTCTTTGCGGACACTGGATACCGTCTAGAGTACTTACCAAAAGCGATGGCCAATATTGACAGATTGTGTGTGGTAGGGGGTATCTGTGCTATTGGCATAGCGTGATAATAAAAATAATTATTAATACGTTCTTTGATTTAAAAGAAAATAGAATTTTTCTGCTGTGCAAATTGAAGAATTGTAAAAAAAAAAAAATTAAGAACAACTTTCAATAGCAATGATTTAAAAAAAAAAGATTTTCTATAAATATACTCCAACTTCTCAGGATCCGAAACTATTCACATTTATTTTTAATTTTTAATTAGCTGTCATCAAATATGGTGTACGAAATGATTTATTGCCAATAAAATTAAAAATTGATTTTTTCATAACTGCACTATAATTAAATAATTTTCTTCCTTTCTTTTAGACTGAAAATGAAGTTTTATATTTCTTTGCGAAAAAGAAAAATCCAGGTGAATTTTATATAATGTTCCTTGAACAGAGTCGATTTACCAATAGAAAATTTTCTGCATGCCTTGTAAATCTAGACTAATATTAATCCCAGATTTCACTATTTCCATTGAAGACAATCCTGATCTCCATAATTGGACCGTTTCCATTTTTATTTTTGCTATATATTCAGAAATAAACGAAAAATAACCAAATTTATATGAACTTGTTTTTTCACTTGTTTTCTATCAACAATAATACTGTTTCACTTGATTCTTTCTCAAGAGATATTCTATTTTATGTACTGAAATTTCATAGGTCCCAATGAATGTAACCAGGAACACACTTATATATCTCGTGTAAAAAAAAAAACAAACAAGAGTATATATGAAGATGTCGTCTTGTATGAACTTACAACTCTTAGAAGACGGGGCAATCTAAAGATAGAGGAAAATTTACACTTACAATTTAATCTTTTTCTAGATTAATAAATTCAATAGTAAAAAGAAAAAAAGATTCAATCGTTGGACCGTGAACGTTGTATGTCTACTTGAATTACAATCTTTTGTGTAAGCGATATTCAACTTTGTAAATAGAAGCAGTGAGCGTGGAATTAAGCGCCCATTTTTTTTTAATTATTATTGGCGAACAGAAGAAGCTGTACATCTGTTTCATTCTATGCGTCTTTTCAGAAGTAGCTGATGAGCATTACTTAGGCTCATGTTACAGGTTTGGCTTGGTTTCTTCGTTTAATGGCATATCAACTTTCGTAGGTTATTTAATATCAAAACCATTCTTGTAGAAGAACAGCAGTGATACTATATAACGCAGAGCTTAGGGTATAAGCGAGTTTATGCCTTTTCCGATCATATTAATCAGAAAGTGAACGTAATTGCGCGACTGAGATTCGAACTCACTTACTCTGAGGCTGCAATCCTGCCCGTAAGCCAGTAGACTATGGGAACTTCCCTATCAAGTAACAGGTAAGCTCTTTAAATCCAAGAAGAGCACAGAACTACTTCGCCTTAATTCCTCATCAAATTTTGTTGTTAAGCATACATATTTCGATTTCAGCATTTAAACTTTATTAAGCAGTGATATATTGATTAATTTTAACAATATCCCGACCTGTCTGACGTTATCTTATGCCCAGATGTTAAGATGTTCATTGTACGTTTATAGTTAATTTTAACCAGTGATAAATGGTTAATTTTAACAGCACGTCAACTCACTTCTTATGCCTCGAGTTTAACGAATGTTGTTCATCGTATGTTCGCATATACATTTCTACGACTATAATCGTTACTTTGAAAGAACCTTCACATCTTCTTGTATCATTGATTGCATTAACACTAACGATGAATTTATTTTTCTAAGAGAAAGTTGAAATAAATATTTACTTGGATATCATCTATCGCAAAATATGGACTGTACATAATACGATTTTCTAAATCTCAAAAAGGTGTGGAGTTCCAGGAATCCTTTTCGAAATGCCATGTTCCTCTTTTGATAACTCTCAAGACTCCAACAATAACAGGTATTATTATTCCTTTACTCTGTAAACATTCTAGAAATAGTATTCTTATTTATTTTTCTTTGCTTGTAGCTTTTTCTCTTTCTATTCTGAAGAGACCCGTTAAGATTCACCGCTTTTCTTCTTTTGCCAATAATCCTATATCGCTCTACAATTTTTATTTATTGCTTTTTATCGCTATTTAAACTTCCATTTTTTATGATATTTTCAATGAAGAATATATTTACACTGTGAATATCTATCTACATCTAATATATATGTATTTTTTTCTGACTTATTGCTTCTTGAAAGTCACTCGATATAGTTTCTTCATTTCTTAAACACCAACAATTCTATTATCCCCCAAAATAATCAATCGTATATCTTTCTTTTTATAAATATTTTTAAAGATAGGAGACTTGTTTGAAGGGAAATAACTCTATTTCAATAGGCTATTGTACAATCACTTATCATCAAGTAACCTGTTCCCGTCTGAACATTTGGTGTTTAAGTAGACCTGAGCCCGCTCATTATTTAGATGGGTAACTTTTTGGGAACATAATGTAAGTAAACAACCTGTGCGAAAATATATAAAGCTTAGAAAATAAAATCTAAGAAAACATTTATCTCAATTTTCTCCTATTTCATTCAGTTAAATTTTTTGAATTTTTCTTTTTTAGCATCTTTCGTACTCAGTATTTTTCTGAATTTTCATTTGATTTCTTATTTATAAATATCTTTCTTAATTTCTTTTTCATTCTCCTTTTTAAAAAATTTGTTTTCTTCCTCCGACATCGTTCTCTATTTTTCTCATTTGTTGTCAAACCTGTATTTCCCAGTACGAAAATCTTCTTTCAATTTCATTCATTTATATATTCATTTAAAATAGGTCACTCGAGTCTCTTTTTATATTTGCGTCTTTTAATTCATCTTCTATGTTTACTTTTTTATTTTATTTTATTTTATTTTTATTTTTATTTTTTTTTGGTAATTTATTTCTTAATCACTTTCTCTATTCCGATGAAGTTGTTGGCCTTTTACACAAGTCTTTGCTTTTTAGTTACATTGTTTGTTTTTATTTACATGTTCATCTATTTACTTATCTAGTTTTTTTTTTTGTTGTTTTTGTTTAGGCGTCTTCTTTAATATTCTGTTTTATTTTTTTTTCCTTTTTTTATTAGAGGGAGTTCTCGTGGTGTGATGGCTAACGTGACTTCATAGAAAGCAAATTCGACTTCCAGTAACGCAATTGCATTCACTATGGAATTAATTCCCTTGAAAAAAGTATAAAAACTCTTATGTCGTCTGATAAGGGTTAAATAGTACTATTACTGTTTTACAAGGATGTCTTGGAAATTAAATAACCCACAATAGTTGACATGCCATCAAATAAAGAAAACACACGGTCTTTTTTAAAGCATTTATTCAATTTTCATTTCACTTTATGTAATTAAATTTCCTTTTTTTTCTTTTCTTTTTTTAAGAATTTATTTCTTTTTTATTTTTAATTTCTTCTTTATTTTTTCTCAAATTTTAGACTCTTTTCCTTTTAATATTTTTTTCTTTTATTAGTGTTATTGTTTGATATTTTCCATGAAATTTTCTCTTTTTTTTTTCCTTATATCATTTTTTATTACTGTCTTCCTATCTCCTCCTTTTTCAATACATGCCCTCCCTCTCAACTAGCATTTCTTTCTCGATTTATGAAAACCTCCCCTCACTCACCCTTTCTTTAGATTTTCCGGCTTTCCTTCATTCGATTTAGTGTGGCCCTAAAAATAAACACATAAATAAATAGATTCAGATTTTTCCCAGGTCTTTTCTTTTTACCTATTAATTCCGTCATTTGATTTTTTTTCCTTATAGTTGCAGGGAAGCTCGAGTGGGAATTCTTATCAAAGGCTGCCAAACCATGAAATATTGTGATCGAATCGGAAGAAATATGGATAAAATTTGAAACGTAACAACAATAATATATATATATATATATATATATATATATATATATATATATATATATAAAATGTAGGTCTTATTTTATGAAGTCTAGAGAGAAATTTATTGTTAGAACATCTAATATACAGCAATTATTGAAGCATAAATGTATGTATGTATATATATATATATATATATATATATATATATATATATATATATATATATATATACGAATGAATAGATAGATAAAGGCAAGCAGAAAGATATAGGTATGCCTTGGCATGTGTGCATATCAGTGTATGCAAGTAATGTCATAACTTCACATTCGAGATATATATATATATATATATATATATATATATATATATATATATATATATATATATATATAATTTGTTTCGCTCTGTCTGCAATTCATATAAAGATAAAAAAAAAAGTACGCTTATCAAATGAGCCACATATAAAAGTAGGTTGCTGGTTGGTTGTTTGGGTTTTATGGCATATCAACTTTTTTAGGTTATTTAACGCCAAATCCATTTTTATTCAAATAATCAGTCCTATTTCATATAATTTAGCATGAGGACTCAGTTTATCGTCAAAAACATTTCTATTTCAAGCGATTCAGTTTAGTCAAACGGTTTTAATTCAAAAAATTCATTTCATCGTATGTGCAGTTTCTTTGTCAATAACAGTTTTATTTCAAACAGTTTTGCATAAGTACGGAGCTTACATAGGAAAACAGTTCTTTTTCGAGAATTCAGTTTAGCATTAATATGCA